>OX381578.1:33785031-34368168 GCA_947458855.1 Monopis laevigella
ATTAACAACAAATGAAAGACTGACTACTTTTGTAAAGGAGGGACAACTCAAGAAAAGTCAAAGTAAACCTTTCTCAATCCTGGACAAAGCACAAGACTGGAAAATATTCATGGATACATTCAAAATACATTACAAGATTCCAGACGAACTAGCAGTTTCAGCCTATAGACCAGACATACTGGTGTACTCTCGGTGCTTAAAGAAAGTAATACTTATAGAACTCACCGTTCCGTGGGAAACAAACATACCTAAGGACCACAACATCAAGTCGAACAAATATTTTGATCTCACAAGCGAAATTACTAGAAACGGATTTAAAACTCAACTTTATGCAGTGGAAGTTGGTGCAAGAGGAATTCCAGCAAAGTCTTTGCACCATCTAATGAAGGATCTTGGCCTTCCGAGAACAGCCGTCGGAACTTTTATGGAGCGTGTTTCCAGGATGGCTTTAACAGGATCATATAGTATTTGGTTGAGTAGAGAGGGTAAGTCTTTGCACCATCTAATGAAGGATCTTGGCCTTCCGAGAACAGCCGTCGGAACTTTTATGGAGCGTGTTTCCAGGATGGCTTTAACAGGATCATATAGTATTTGGTTGAGTAGAGAGGGTAGTGAACACAGTGCAGGTGAGAGTTCAAAAGGCCTTTAAACCTACTTCGCGGTCTCAAGTCCGGAAACGCTGCAGTTCATTCCCCTGCCTTTCAACCACGCGATGGACCCGGCACCCGCACGGTAAATCCATGGTTTGCTAAGAACATTGTCTCCCTTGTCGATATTTTTTTATATTACTTTGTTACATACTTTTTCACCTATATATATTTTTTATTATTATAGATGTTTTAATTTAGCAGATGTCATGGTTTTATTATTAACGTATCGGGGGCAAAATAAATAAATGGTAAGTAAACAGCCACCAGAAAGAACGAACACAGGTAACATGTTGTATAAATTAATGTTTTCTGTGCATGAAGCTGTAGCAGCCTCACTAGAGCTTCTGCAGGAGCTAGTAGCACCCTTAAGGCCAATATCCATTCTAAGAAAAGAGTTACAATGTGCTGTTTTGCCTGCCACTTATTACACACCATTCAACAAGAACATACCTATTATAACATATTGACACAATATTTTCAGACTGACTCTAATGTTGTTTTGGCACAGACTTGGCGAGATTTATAACTTGAGTAATGCAACGGAATAAAATTATATTCAATCTAATATGAATATTGCCGATTTTGCTACAAAAATTATAATGAAAGTTTTAAATATAAAATTGGTTTCGCGGACCTGAGTAAAAGAAAAAGTTAAAAGAAGAAAAATATTGACCATTGCATGACAACCTTGACAATTGTAAAACTTAAATGAAACTGATTTGAAAATAGACACAGTAGCTATGGTAAAATTCCTAATAGTGAATATTTAGTTTTCCGACAGTGAAATAGAAAAAAGCAATGCATATTATTATTCCCCAGAAAATCAAGAAACTCAAATTCTATCTCAATCACGGACAATGTTCAGACTGGATATAAGCATGGGCATATCCAGGACTATTTCCCAGGGGATATACTAAAATCAATGCACAAGCCAATGCCCACAATTATTTATTAAATGAGCATCATTTGGAGCTGTTCACAAATTTGAATATTATTACCTGTGTGATCTCTCGAGCATATACACAATTTACATATTTACAGGATTACTTTATGTAATGGAATTTTGATTTTGAATTGAAATTTACTTAATGGAATATTTATGTAGGTTATAATATGTATGTAAAATATAGTATTTCTTGGTTGTAGAACATGATTACCTCATTGAATTTATTTTTATGTGAAATTATTTAAGTGTCATACATATAATTTTGAATTGGTTACCGAACATCCTGGGATGGGCACCAGAATATTCTCAGGGTGGCATGGCCTCCCGGCCACTCATGGCTATAAATAATCTGGATATTGTAACAATATTTATGGATACATTCAAAATACTTTTTTATAAATGTTACACTATGTAGACAGGTGAGAGCGCTACCTGTCATACTATCGGGTGACACACTATAGAATAAAGTCATTAAATAGTAGTTTGGCTTGTATTGTCTTCATTTGTGTGAATGTATTCTAATATCAAAATTATATCTCGGAGTTTACAGTAACATACTGAATAGTGAAATCTTGTCAATAGCTTTAAAGCTTTTATTCAATAGCTTTTCACATGAAAATATGTAATTGTAAGAAACAGCTGTTAATTTTATGGAAATAAATAAATAAAATTTGGGCCCAAATAAACACAGACAGTAATTCAGTTCTCACACTACAGAACTCAACAGTTCCGTGGAAAACAAAGATAAAGATAGCTGAATAAATACTTTGAAATTGACAAATGAAATTGCTTGGTTTTTAACTCATTTAATGCAGTAGAAGTTGGTGAAAGAGGAATCTTAGCCCAGTCACATCTTCTATTGAAGGATTTTATTTTTTCATGATCGGTCATCAAGACGTTTATGGAAGGTGTCTCTAAGATGGCGCTGACAAGATCATATAGTATTTGGTTGGGTATAGAGAGTAGTGAACACAGTAAAGGAAACAGTTGAATTTCTAAAGGCCTTGTAACACAATGAAGCATCATTGTCTCAAGTCCAGGAACACTGCAGTTTGTCTCTTAAAAATTTTTGCTGGGCTGATGAAACTTTTACTTGTATTCAAGAAAGAGCAAGCAGGCGTAGTATGGTTGATAGAGGAGCATTGGTATTGTAAAAGGCCGTAACTTCTACTTGCACAGTATCACTGTCACCAGACGCCACGCATGGATATTATTGTTACATTGTTTGAGCACTCACCCCATGAACCAGTCGACAGTGTCTCGCAAGTACTCTGGTAGCCGCTCCAGCTTGACCACTCACTATACGTTCAACAAACAATAAATACACTTTGTTCGAGGCACAGGCCTTTTATTCACTATAAATGTCAGGCATATTTAAATAACATTTTCACGATTTAAATCGCATTCTCCAACGCATAAAGGGTGTAAATATACATATATTTTACTTAAGAACCAGCTGAGTTTAATTCGCCATGTTGCGCAACTGACTGAACGTACTGCCTCCTTCTACCACGAAAAGTTTAAATTTATCATAATAAAAATATTGTAACTTGATTATATATATTATATAATATTATCAATTTATTAAGTGTTATAGTATAGGTTTAGATAAAAAAAAAACAAAAAGTTATGGTATGTTTTTCTTTCGCATGTACATGGATTCTTTAGATTACAGACTACTTCAGTCACAGATTATATATCACTACGTACGTACTTGAGTGCATGAAACTAATTATAAAATATGGAACCGCCATGTGCCTTTAATAATAATAACTTTATTATGGGTGAATTCGTATATGTGATGTCATCACCTTCTGTCAGATTTCACTTACCATGGACAGTTGAGCCCAAAAGTCACTCTGTTGAAATTTCATTTATCGAGTGTGAGCAAGTCACATAGTTTATTATTTTAGATAAGTATCTATACTTTAAAAAAATCTTACTATTTTATTTTAAGTGATGTACCTATGTCGAATAGTCAAGAAATGACATTTTATATGCAAGGGTTTGTTGTTTTAATAAAATTGATGTTTTACTATAATTTCCCGACTTGCATACAAAGTGTGATATTACCGTTACATTCTAAATCATAAATCATTTATTTGTTTAAGAGACATAGGCTATATAATATAAGTAGTTACATTTTTATTTTTAGCTCTCTATGCTCCGCCCGAGGGCGTGTAAACATTAATGCTATATTAGTACAGTCATTGCTTAAAATTGTATACATATATAAACATTGAGTTATTCTGTATAACTCTAACCAAGGAACTTAATACTCTCTACGAGAGAAGAAAGCCAACTTCATAGTAAATAAATGCCGACAAGTTTTAAGCGCCACAGCGTTAACCCTGGGAACTAAAATTTAAAAAATTCAAAATGGCCTCCTGATTTAAATATTTAAAGTTTTTTAAAGTGAAATTTAATTGTGTAGATATCCGATTTTCATCAATCAAATACGTACTCAATTAAACTTCACTTCAAAGAAAAATATTTAAGGGTAAATTAAGTAGGTACAGTTGAATAAAACATCATTTCATAATACGTTTTTAATTTAATTAATTAAGTAATAGAAAATGTAACCGAGTTAGGCTTAGTAGCTGCGGGGAACCTATGAAAGGTTCAGTATACGAGGATATTAGTCCGCACTCTGCATTTACTACACTATTCCGTTTCCATTACACAAAACTAATAACACAAAAACATGGGTTTTCTCTAAACGACACAAGTTCACAGTCACTCAACAAATTATTAATGCAAGACAATTTCAAGTGTAAACATTTGCAAAAGTTTAAGAACACATCACAAATAAATAAACATTAATAAACAATATGCCGCTCTTTCGTAAAATAAATAAATATCTTTCTTTTTCTTGTTGAATGGCTTCTCGCTTTTCAAGTGATTCTGAGGCTCTACCATGGGTTTGCGCATTGTAGAAACGTAACGTATTCATTTACGTATACGTGAGCAACAACCAATAGGATCGCTGTATTTTTGATAAAGAATTGAATAAAGCGTAATTGCTATGGTCAACTTCACTATTGTAATTTCTTTCGCGATCAAAATCGGTATTATGGATCATTATTATCATCGATGGTGAGCGTATGGTGAACTAAAGAACGAAAACAATTGCGTTTGGGATTTTCCAATTTATAGCAACAAATAGCACTAATAAAATATAATTTTAAACAATAAACCGCTTCTATTTTTTAATAATTAGGTCGTAAATTAGTTATTTTAATATTATAAACATTTAGCATACTGCAAATTTCATTAATATTATTATAAAGAATGTTCCTCATTAAAAATATTTTGCACTATAGAAACGCATCACGAATCGTTTGATTGCACAGATTATTAATTAATCTGTGTGATTCAGATATGTAAACAAAAAAGTAGTTTTATTTTAATTAATCATTAACAAATAGTGATATAGCTGTTTGTTGCGTAAAAAGAAATAAACATAAGTATAAATTAATAAGTAAATTGGGTTTATCAAGCCAAAGACGGCGGCGATGCAAGTAAAAAGTACAACTTTTAGAATGGTATTCTATTAATATATTCATTATTAATAACACATCTCCATGAAAGTGCTCATTAAAATGAATATTATAGAATTTCCAAAGAGTGTGTGACGCTATAGGAAGACGTTGTATAAAATAAATACGGTTTTCTAGGTTGGGACTTGTAACCTAAGTTTAGGTTATATGTGGCCTTGTGGAGTAGTAACATCCCAATGCCTTGTGGTTATATGTATTGTTAAATACAGCACTAAGTATTTATCCCTCACATAGTGTTAAGTAATTTATTTGTGGGGTCTGAAAGTGGTTTAACATTAAAAGCAGGCTGTTACTAACTTAGTATATATTTTTTCAGGTTGCCATAAGGCCAATTGTACTGACTCACCTCAATGGTCTGGACTGTGGCCATGGAAGAGAATAGATTGGCAGTAAAGCATGAAACAAAGTAAAACAATAAAAATAAGTGAGATGTTTCCATCCCCGGGATGGAAACGTTTGGAAGTGTAATTCAAAATTACAGAGGCATTTCACGACTTGTAGTGACTTTCCATAATAAAGTATTAGACGCCAAGCATTAAAGAAGCCAGTGTCATTTTTATTTTGTCTCATTTACAGCTTATTTTACAACATTTATTTGGGCAGTAATTACTTTTATACAAAAGATTTTGAATATTAAGGAGCACACCAACAGACACCTTCCCATACAAACATAGTATAGTTTACATTCAATATTAGGAAAACTTTTTCCCTAAGGAGTTTTGTTCCTCCTTTGTCTCTTATAGTATTTAGAGATTCTTCAGAATTATAAGGAGGTATATTCATATACCTCCTTATAATTCTATAAAATATACCAAACAAGTGGTGAGCTTAGAATTTATATAAACTAAGTATAAGCTAAAGAAAGATATACTAATGTTTAAGTAACTGTGCAACTGATAACAAGGATGGGTAACAAGCTCACCATTTTTTAGGTGTTGCCTCTGAATACCATCTGCTAAACGAGGATGGGTTAATCCCTCTGCTGGGTAACTTGCTGAGGCTGTTTAAGGACTCTCAGGAGCCAAATCAATACCCGTGATGGTATTTATTATTATATCGCCTTTAGGGGTTTTCTTACCAAACCCCATTGCACCTCAACAGTTAATTATAAAGCGATAACCTATTAAAATCAAAATAAGCATTACCACTATCAAACTTTGCCAAATGAGGTAATCAAATGCCTTTGAAAGTGTAACTTAATGAAGGGGAAACCCCTTCATGTTTTTAAGGTTTTTAAACGATACTGATATTATTGAATAATATAATAAGAGTCATTTTAGCTTAAATATATTTCTTTGTCAGTGAAATGTTCAATGTTAATCAACTGCAATAACCAAGCAAGTTCATGGGGTAATTCGTCATAAGAGGTACACCGTTTAAAGACTTAAGCCGGGGAACAGGATAACAGATAAGCTGATGCCCACAACTATGTCTATGGAGGTGAATTTTAACATACACAATTACCCAACTTTGCTATATAGAACCCTGATTTCTAATTGGTGTATTTTAAAACCCTAGAGACTTAAATCACCAATGCCCTGTATATCTAAGGTCCCTGTAGGTATATCAATACATACATGCCTTATTTAACCTCCCGCGCTAATAGCTACTCAACAATAAAAAGCATAAAAATGATGTACCCATTGTAAGCTTTTTTTAGTAGTATTAAGTGATTAGTGCACAAGCAGAGAAAAATTCTAAAAATGTTAGATTAATGTCCTATAGCCTTTTTAAAGCCTATTACTCCATTTTTTTAAAATTAAGTTTGTAGTTTTTTTCACTACACTAAATAATATTATAAAAAGAAAAAAAAATTGTTTGTAATAAATAAACTCAAAAACTACTGGACCAATTTTTAAGAATCATTCACTACTAGAAAGCTACATTATCAGGGAGTAACTGGACAGCATTTTATTTTAGCTAGTTTATTTATATATAGATATACAATAGATAACTTGTATACATACATATCATCACGGGTGCCATACGGCGCCCGAGGCCGCCTAGACGGCCCCACGGTACCCAGCAGAGGGGTTTTAATCCCACCTCGTCGTAGCCGATGGTATGAGTCTACACCGAACAAGTGGCTAGCTCGTCGCGATGTTTTGAATAGACTCAACAACCCATCTATAAACACTTTCACAAGTTGGTATAGTGAAACCGGGACCGACAGCTTAACGTGCTCTCCGAGGCACTATAGTGGTGTTGTCAAACAAATGTACATATTTTTTTTAATTAAAAACTCATTGGTTCACACCGGGATTCGAACCAGGGACCTAAGTGTTTTTAAGTCCAAGGTCTAACCAACTCGGCCACCACGTATATACGTATAATTTGTATATAGAAAGAATCATTTTGACAGTTCTTCATCCAAGTTAACTGTCGAACTTGGCTGTGTGAACTTGTATCTGATGATACTAATGATATACACAATATTTAAAACTAAACTTTGTATTGTATAGGAGGGTTGTGTTTCAGTATCCATTCGGTGATTCTTGAGCTAATGAAACAAAATATTACCACATAAGATATTTCTTTAACTACCTACCTATTTTAAAATAGAATTTTAACTGAAAACTTAATTTTTACGGTGATTTGAGCAACTTTATTGAATCTCAAATAAAAAACTTGGTATGTGGTATGCCACTGTCCATCTCATTAAAACAAATACCATAAAATGAGGTTTGCCAACCCTTTAGGATTCCTTGCGTTTTCGAGAAAAGAAGAACTTTTTATGGATTTGTCTGTAAATTGCTTGGAATAAAAGTAGTTCTTATGGTCTTGTCGTTTCTGGTGATTAATATCCAAATTGTTGGTATCCAAACTTGGTATCTACTTAGTTTAACATTAGGTGTATTCAGCGTTACCTACATTTTTTGGTATATGATTATAGGGTAGGAGGCCTCTATATAATGCCAACCTTTTATATGGACTTTTGACAAAAGAATATAAAATTTGATACGTCTTTGTTTCTATCTTTTTTTTCTAGAATGTTTTTTGAAAAATAATATTAATTAAGTAAAAATAATAGCTTGATTAATTTATACAAATTAAATGAATATTAAACAAATAATAAACAAATAATTGGACAAAGATTTTAGTAGTTACAACCATGGTAAATCAGAATATTTTCATAAAATAATATTTTCAGGCGTTTTTTTTTTACCTTTTAAATAATGCAAATAATGTTGTTTGACGACATTAGTGACCCGTTAGGATACAAAAATGGGCCCTCACTCAGAATTGTACAAAAAGTTTATATCATTTTATTCTTATGAATAACGCCCACAAAAAATATAACGGCAATAGCAATCACTTATAGAAGTTTTTAAGAAATACCTAACACCGGTATTCATAAAATCTTATTGTCCGACCGGATTCGTTTGAATGTTTATTAAACGCAATTAACTTAGCCGAGGTACATTTAATTACATATATCAACACAATAAGGCATGATAATGCCAAGCAAGAAATAATGAAATAAAATAAAATAATAATCAATGCACAGGACCAAACAACTTTAGGTAAGCAACCAATCTAGGCCAACTGGCGTTGTCCTGTATCTCGATGATCGGTTTCCTTCCATCTTACATTTACTTTATATTTAATAACTTAATTTATGTAAATATGAATGTATATACATATGTATGAATGAAATTATAGTTATGTGACTGTGTATGAATGAATGTACGTATGTGACTGGTGTACCTATAGATTGAATTAGTGTTAAATGGTATGACTTATTTTTGCTAAAAAATTTCACATTTTTAATTTACACTGATTACTCATTTCAATAGACATACCTACACATTATACAGGGTGACTGTGAAAGGATGTACTTTGGGCTAATTGAGGTTCTGCTGATCAAATCGAACAACGCCTTCCATGAACCAAGTGTCGCAAGTGAAAAAAAAATGTATGGGGAATCCAACATTTTTTTGCATTGTCTGTGGGTTCACCGATTTTCCTGAGAGTATTGCATTGATTTCTTGTCGAAGTGGTGGTCTCCTTTTATGCTCCGTCACTGCTGCTGTGAGCAAGGCCAAGGCCGCCCGCTCGATGGTCCGGTCTCAAGTCTAAATTACCACTCGGTGTCGGTCTACAAGACTTTCATTCGTCACAAATTCAGTTATGCGTCCCCAACTTCTGTCGGCCACAAACAAAGCCCGGCTCCAGCGCCACCAGAACATCTCTCTGCGCATGGGGACCGCCATGAAACTTACCTAAAACTTGAGCTTGTGAAAAGGCTCGCTCTAGAGCGAAGTTAGTTAACTAGAAATTAATCCTGGATCAGCCCCTGTTTAGCCGGCATAGTGGGAGCGATGAATATTGTTAACAATGTATTAATCGAGCACGTTCATGGCCTTTGTAGGTCTGCCTACCAGCAGTTAGATACAAAGTCAAAGAAAAAATAAAACACTTCAGTTATACATAGGTTTTGTATTTTTTTTTGCAACAAAATGAATGTGCGTAAGATGCAAAAACTATTTTAATTAAAGTATTCTTCAAGGACTCAATAGCTTTTATGAATTTGCCATAAAACTGCAGTAGTATTCTAGTCTCAGCGTGTGGTTACGAAATTCGCGGTGAACTTAATGATAAATAAGCAATATTCAAGAATATTAATGCAAATTCAACTTTATTTTAACCCCGTTTCAAAGCAAGATAATTTTGCTGGCATAATAGAAACGACCAAAACTGTTAACAAAGAACATTGTATTGGTCATCCCTATTCATGGATTGGAGTGAATTTTTCAAGCGGGTAATATATGACCAAATCTGAAACCATATAGGGTCAAATCTAATGGCATATAAGAATTAAAATTACTTAGCCGGGATCAAAAAAATAACACCATTTAATTTTATTGAAAATTCTTTATTGCACAAAATTGTACTTTGGAGAGCTTAATGCCTTAGGCATTTTTAACCTAACCTTTGAGAGAGTGAAATATGCTTGGGGTGCAGAACTGTTTCTATTATTAATTTTTATATTTACTATTATTTCACCATTGATGCTATATATAGTTTTTTTTTTCTTTTTCATACCCTTTAATGATTTACACACAAGTTTTGTTCTCCCAAAGAATGTGCTATTATTATGGTATATACATATATAGGGATGGGATCTGAATGTGCATACTATATCAAGTGTATTAAATAAACAACCAGAAACGTAAATAAAAATTATTAAGACAAAAATCCTTAACAAAATATGAAATTCCCTTTTTTTTATGAAGTACTATAATACAATAAGGCTTTCAACTCACAGTCTTGTATATGTAACTTCACAGTTACAAAAATACCTACAAATCACTTATTGGACAAGGAATATAGAACAAATATTGGAATGAGCAAGAAAATAATAGTAAGGTATTATAGAATGTCAATAAAATGCTGAAATGACTCTTATGTATTTTTTCCTATTCCTTGTAGTATCAGATTTAAACTTGGGATGCACTTGAAAACATCACCATATTACAGAATAAAACATAAAAGAAAAACAAAGTCAGTATTATATTAATTGACATCTTAATGAATATAGAAGCAATTAATAAAATTAACCTATGCTCAATTGTCTTTGGCCAGCCATAGTTTTCAGCTTATTTAGAGCTAAAAATAGTGTAGGTCCTACTGAGAAAAAGAAGTGGAACAGATGATGATGTAGTGTCGAAGATTTAAAGAAGTATGTTAAGGTGGTTCGGCAACATTGAGAGTATGGATAATGAACGAAAGACAAAACAAATATATAAAGTAAAAATACAGAATGATAGTGGATTAAGTAGCAGACCAAGGTACGTCTTTAGAGATCAAATTCGAGAAGTCCTCAAAAAAGGACAAACAAGAAGTCTAAAACACAGATGTGCCTCTATGAATTGGTGCATGGATGTGGAGGAAGCTAGGGAAGTATGTAAAGACAGTGTGAAGTGGCGAACATTACTCTCGGCTTACCCTTAACAGGTATATAGGGGTGATGGTATGTATGTATATATTTAGAGCTACATGTTATGAACCATTTTCTCAGCTATAGCAATACTTTATCATTGACTATATAATGTAATGTATATAATATTGTGGCAATCCTTGGGGGAGGTTATTCATAGTTAATATTTATCTTCCTGGCTTTAACTAGACTATAGAATAGCACCATGTGTCCCAAAATAATCCGCAGACATGACTTCAAGAAATATTTCAATTCTTATTATTGTTCCAAACTCATTGCTACAATGTAGTAATATTCTTGAATGTTTGTCCTGCACCAAACTGCCATGAACACTGAGCACAAACATGTACCTAAAACAATATAATTCATAAACTCAGACATATAATATTTAAGTTATATAAAATGTTTAATTAAATATGAAAAATTGATTTGTTATAAAGTAAAGTACACTTATTGTCTACCTTAGCTCCTTACCATACAAAATGCCCCATGGTCCTTTAGCTGCTTTTCAGAAACTTACCCAACATCACCCCAAGACTGATCTAACTTTTCATATTGAAGATACATCACATCTAGAGAGTATTAAGTTCCTTGATCACATCCGTTTGATCTAAGGATAAGGTAGATACCCTTCTTGCCTCTATTTTGAACATTTTATGGCGCTCCTGGGCCACAAAACGCAAAAGTTCTCGGCCGCTACTATTAGTAGTAGGGGGAAAGTGCCACCCTTCGTACAGAGGGAGCTTTCGTACAGCGTTCTTAACTAGGGTTGTAAATGTGTTAGCGCTGTTGTAGTAGTGTGCGTAGATTACATTCACAACTCCCGCGCCACATACGGAACGCCGCGACAGTCCAGCCGAGAACTTCGCCGTTGCATGTCGTGACGTGTTTTTATACTCGGTAAGTAATTTTTTAGTAATATTTCAAACCAATATTACTGATGCATCATAGCTTTGATTGAATAACAAGTTTGATTTAATGGATGAATGAAAGTTTTAGTTTCATATTTTAACGATGTTTTTTAGAAATTCTTGACCATTTATTTATTTTAAAAAATATTTACTGATACCGTGGGTTGGGGTACTTTCGTACAAGTTTACGTGGGGAGCATTCGTATAATGTACGAATGCTCCCCATGAAACTTTTTTTGTAACAAATATTATAATATTAAATTTATTTATAGGACCATGCCGCGCGTATACAAGAAAAAGGAATCTTCGAGGTCAGGACATGTAGATGAAGTGGCGATGGAGTCTGCTATAGAAGAAGTCGTAGATAAAACGTTATCTATAAGGAAATCGGCAGCCAAATACGGTATAAAGCCTTCTACGCTGGAATCACGACTTGCAAAAATAAAAAAAAATACTACCAATGAAGCTCCCCTACGTAGTTTTGCGTCCAAATATACGTCTAAACAGGTATTCACCACGTCAGAAGAAGTACTTCTAAATAACTATATTGCAGAATGTTCTCGTATGAATTACGGGCTTACACTTGTACAACTTCGACGATTAGCGTATGAGTTTGCAAAAGCAAATAATTTAGAGTATCCTTCTAGTTGGGATCATAATGGAATGGCTGGCTTGGACTGGGCGAAAAGTTATCGCCACCGGAATGTCAACTTAAGTCTAAGAAAGCCGGAGAATACAAGCGCTGCCCGTGCGTATGGTTTTAATAAGACTGCTGTCAATGACTTTTTTAATAATTTAGAAGCTGTACTGACCAGATATAATTTTACTTGTGACAGAATTTATAATTTTGATGAATCAGGAATTTCTACTGTTATGAGCACACCGAAAGTATTAGCCGAAAAATGTCGCAAGCAAGTCGGCCAACTAGTCTCAGGAGAAAGAGGTGAACTTGTAACTTTCGGGGGTATAATATCGGCCAGCGGTAACACTATTCCGCCACTTTTTATTTTTCCAAGAGTGCATTTTAAGGACCATTTTATGGCAGGTGCCCCTGAAGGTAGCTTGGGTGTTGCCACAAGAAGTGGGTGGATAAATTCGGAAATTTTCATACAAGTGCTAAAACATATTCAAAAGAAGACATCATGCACAAAAGAAAACCCTATTCTGTTATTGGTCGATAATCATGAGAGTCACGTCACGGTAGAAGCTATAGATTACGCCCGTGACAACGGCATAGTTTATATCTCATTTCCTCCGCATACAACGCACCGTCTCCAGCCATTAGACGTAGGGGTATTTGGCCCTTTTAAGGCCAAATTGAAAGTAGCATTTAACGACTGGCATGTATCAAATCCAGGAAAGACTTTGAACATTTACCAAATCCCAAAATTAGCTAAAATAGCCTACTTTGAATCCTTCACCAATAAAAACATAATGAGTGCTTTTGAAAAAACGGGCATATGGCCATATAATAAACTTGCTTTTAGTGACGAAGATTTTGCTCCGGTTCAAGTTTACCAATCCAATTCTAACGCTACTATAAATATTAATTGGCAACAACAAGAAGACCCTAGTGAAGAAAACGTAATTAATTACGTAATTGTTGAACAATCAACTCCACTGAATTCACCGCCACCGTCACCATCCCTGCTGCTACAATCAATAGACTTTGATGCACCATCATCATCTGCTCCTGGACTAATAACTCCAGAGGCAGTTCGACCCTATCCTAAAGTAAATAAGAGTCAAAGTACAAAGGCGAAGAAAGGAAAATTACCAGGAAAATCTAGAATTTACACAGACACACCAGAAAAGCAAAGGCTTCTAGAAATACAAAAGGCAAAGGAAATGAAAAAACAAGAGCAAGAAAGAAGAAATAAAGCTAAAGAAATGAAGCGTGCATTGCAGATGATAGTCAAGACTGATAAAATAACGAAACCAAAGATACAAAAAAAAGATGCAGAGTTAGAAACTGATAGTGAAGATGAAATTAATATAAGTTTAAGGGAGAGCAGTTCTTCACCTTTATCGACCGAAGCATCGGATTTTGAAGAAGCAACTAATAAAGAAGAACCAGTATTGAGCCAAAACATTAATGAAGAAACTTTCGTATTAGTACAATTTGCAAAAAAGTCAACTGTTCTTCATTATGTCGGAAAAGTTTTAAAGAAATATGGACCAATGGAATATCACGTTTCTTTTTTAAGAAAGAAACCAGGTTCTTGGAAGTTTGTTTTTCCAAATGTGATAGATGAAGGAACAGTCTTTTTGTCGGACGTCGTTGCAGTTTTACCTCCACCCAAATCAGCAAGCACTGCAAGGACTGCAAACATATTTTGTTTTGAGAGAAACTTTATTGGGTATAATGTTCAGTAGTTTAATAATTTGATTATTGTTGCAGGTTTATATACCTAAATAGGTTATAAATATAAATTTCAACTAACTGTACCTAATAGGTACGAAAAGTTTATAAGACTATTTGGTCCAATGTTGATTATTATTTAAGCTTCATTTGTGTAAAATTATTTTGTTTTGGATGATACTGACTTTAACTAAGTACATTGTTTGTTAGAATTAATATATATTTTTTAATAAATATAAATCTTTTTTCGTGCAATTGATATTAATAATATAAAAATATCTTAAAATAAGCATTTTTTTATATTAAATGGTAAATTTTCTTTAACTTTTATGTTGAAAACTAAAGGTATTTCTAGAATTAACCAAGTAAAGACTGCTTTAATTATAATTGACGTCAATATTGAATAATTATAAGTACAAGAGCTAATATTACATAATATGTATAAAAGTGATTAATAAATATATGTGTTGAATAAGTAAATAGGTTTCTTATTTCATTGTACGAAAGGTCCCTACCATGTACGAAAGCACCCTAGGCACTGTACGAATGTACCCTTGCTATGGGGCACATTCGCACGATTCCCATTTTTCAGAAAAATCGTCATTGATAGTGCACGTTTGATTTTTTTCGAAATTGTTGTAAGTTTTATTAATGCCTAGAATATTCATGATAACATAGTACTAAAATAAGTCAATAATATCAGTTAGTTAATTTTTTATAAGCCATAGAAAAAAAGGTGTACGAAGGGTGCCACTCTTACCCTACTTATTAGTGCATTAATTTTATATTTATTCCGAACACAGTGCATAACATTCTTTAGAAAGCCGATGATTAGATAGTCATGAATTTTATAACCATTTACAAAAATATTATATTTAGTTGTCTAAATTACTTTACTAATCACATATATGAAAAATAATTAACAATCACAGATCTTATAGAACAAAAAACATTAAATTTTCATAAAAGTTAAAACCTATTTCGACAAAATAACCTAAAATTACAAGAAAATATTCCCGCGGTCCGATTTACTTTTCGCGCTTTCATTATGTTTTGTCTCGTTCGTTTTCGTCTAGTTAGTTTTCGTCTAGTTAGTTTTCGTCTAGTTAAATGAGACGGGACACAATGAACGCGCTTTTGGCGTGATTCGGACCGCGTCCGAAACCTTCAAGTTGACTCTTGAGTTATTGACAATCCCCGTGGCGAAACTCTATCATTTGACCTGCCAAAACCGTTTCATGATACCGATTTTTGCCCAATGTATGAGGAATTTTGGAGTTTAGTTCGTTCTTATCGCATTCATTAATAAGGGAGCATTCATAATTCGGATTCAGCGTTTGACAAGTAAAATCGCACTCACGATAGTAATTGCTATCGTCAAGACACATCGGTAATTAACTCCCTGAGCTGATTACCTTTTAGTCGCCACGCAACACACTCCTGGTAAAAAAAAAACATATTATAATGTTTGTAATTATATTTGAATATATTCTATTAATTGTCTATGTAATTGTGTTGTAAGCGAAAATAAAGTTTTCTTTCTTTCTTCTTCATAATATTAGCCAACAAAATAATACAATTTTCAACCTAAACTAAATAATTATCATAAATTCTTTTCACTAAGGAATTCGTCTATTCTATAATAACATTATAAAATGAGCATACGATGAAGTTTTCTCTTAAATACATTCAAATTACTAATATTTCTTAATTCTAATGGAAGTTTATTATATATGAGTGGAGCCTTTCGCAGAACACTTTTATTGATTAAGCTACGAGTAGTTTTGTGTGGCAGTAAATTAAGTTTATCTTTAGATCGAATTCGATCTCTAAATTTAAACATATTAATATACATAGAGGGAAATGTTAAAATATTTAAAGCTATAAAGTGTGGTCTACATGAATCCTTTTATAAAGTTTGTAAAGTGCAAATGAGATTTGACATATTTTTTTGGATACATTCTCCACGTGATATTTCCAGTTTAATTGCTTATCAATATACATGGTGAATTTGAATGGGTGTACTTTGGGCTAATATGAGGTTCTGCTGATCAAATCGAACAACTTTCCCATGGGACCATGTCTCGCAAATGAAAAAAAAAAAATGGCTTCCCCATACAAATTGGTCATTTTAACTTTACTAGTTTGTATGGAGAAGGCAATTTTTTTTTTTCATTTGCGACACATGGTTCCATGGGAAAAGTTGTTCGTATTGACCAGTAGAACATCATATTAGCCCAAAGTACACCCATTCAAATTCACCATGTATATATACTCCTAAAAATTTTGTAATATATGTCTCCTCAATGCTTGTTTCTTCATACTTAATATTTAAACTACGGGGCTAATTAGCGATCTGCCCTCACGATAGTAATTGCTATGGTCAACTTCACGATTGTAATTTCTATCGCTATCAAAATTGGTATTATGGATTGTTATTATCATCGATGGTGAGCGTATGGTGAACTAATGAACGAAAACAATTGCGTTTGGGATTTTACAATTTATAGCAACAAATAGCACTTATAAAATATAATTTTAAACAATAAACCGCTTCTATTTTTTAATAATTAGGTCGTAAATTAGTTATTTTCATATTATAAACATATAGCATACTGCAAATTTCATTAATATTATTATAAAGAATGTATTTTACATACATAATGAATGTAATTTAAAAATATTCATGCAATAAAGAAACGCATCACGAATCGTTTGATTGCACAGATTATTAATTAATCTGTGTTATTTAGATATGTAAACAAAAAAGTTGTTGGATTTTAATTTTAATTAATCATTTTTATATAAAGCGTAGAAGGCCATTTAGGTAAAGAAGAATTAATCATTAACATATTATAGCTGTTTGTTGTGTAAAAAGAAATAAACGTAAGTATAAATTAATAAGTAAGTAAATATAGTTTATCAAGCCAAAGACGGCGGCGATGCAAGTAAAAAGTTCTTTAACTTTTAGAATGGTATTCTATTGATAAATTCATTATTAATAACATCCATAATAGTGCTCATTAAAATGAATATTATAGAATTTCCAAAGAGTGTGTGACGCTATAGGAACACGTATAAAATAAATACGGTTTTATAGGTTGGGACTTGTAACCTAAGTTTAGGTTATAATATGTGGCCTCGTAGAGTAGTAACATCCCAATACCTTGTGGTTATATGTATTGTTAAATACAGCACTAAGTATTTATCCCTCACATAGTGTTAAGTAATTTATTTGTGGGGTCTGAAAGTGGTTTAACATTAAAAGCAGGCTGTTACTAACTTAGTATATTTTTTTCAGATTGCCATAAGGCTAATTGTACTGACTCACCTCAATGGTCTGGACTGTGGTGAAGGAAGAGAATAGATTGGCAGTAAAAAGCATGAAACAAAGTAAAACAATAAAAATAAGTGAGACCGGGATGTTTGGTAGTGGAATTCAAAATTACAGAGGCATTTCACTCCGACTTATAGTGACTTTCCATAATAAAGTATTAGACGCCAAGCATTAAAGAAGCCAGTGTCATTTTTATTTTGTCTCATTTACAGCTTATTTTACAACATTTATTTGGGCAGTAATTACTTTTATACAAAAGATTTTAAATATTAAGGAGCACACCAACAGACACCTTCCCATACAAACATAGCATAGTTTACATTCAATAATAGGAAAACTTTTTCCTTAAGGAGTTTTGTTCCTCCTTTGTCTCTTATAGTATTTAGAGATAATTCTATAGAATATACCAAATAAGTGGTGAGCTTGTTGCAGAATTTATATAAACTAAGTAGGGTAAATACGCTAAATGTCGGCCCCCTAACGGATTTTCCATCTTTGGATCGCTCTAGCACTGTTAATTGCAACGAAAGCATAGCTTGTGATGCAGTTTTAGACAGGTTAATAAATCTATTTTACGTTTAGAGACTTAATACTGACTTATCTACTTAAAGAAAAAAGTATTAAAGGTTTAAATGCGTGGAGGACGTAAAACCTTAAACTCGGCCTTTTTTGGCCTATGATCGGTCGCTTCTTTCCCAAATGTCGGCCGCGTACAGGGTGTTTGAAATTAAGACAAGACAACGGAAAATATTATTAATAGGTATGTTATATTTTTATAATATCACACCAAGTCTACATTTGGTAGTTAAAATTGCACTTCAATACAGTTACAACATTATTAAAAATAAAAATCACAATAAAATTAAATAAAAAATTATAACAATGAGATAAAAATTTGAGCACATAATTTAATAAAATATTAATTAAGTCAAAGGGATTAAGTGATTGTTTCTTAAACTTTTAAATTCTTCATTTTTACATAATTTATTATCGATTATTCTACCTGTAGCAAACGTAGGTTTAATATACAATAACATAGTAAACAATTAAACTATTAAAAAGATTAATACTGGTTTTGTTTGTTCATTTAAAAAAACAACATTATTCATCACACCCAGCGAATTTTGTGGTGTATCGTCACACATTGATCCACTATGTTGTGGACATAACTGCGGCTGTGGCAATATTGTCGCTTTATACGTGACAAGACCAAAAACCAAAATTGAATTAGTACCGGCAGCTTTTTGTGCCACACAGGTTAATGAATCAATTAAAGCTTTACGATTAATTCTTTACGTTTTAAAGGTGATGAAATTGAATTAATAAAATTACAACCTAGGTTCAATAGTAGCAAGTTTTAAAGAGCAATTTATATTTATAGACCAAAACATATAAACAGCCTGTATAGTAGCGATCGAAATCGTGGCTGGCCGACATTAGGATCTTTAATATTTCTAAAGTCGGCCCCTGTTTTGTGCACCTTATTTCTCTAGATTAAACTAATATCTCCCCGGCCGGATTTTGGCTATTAATCGTAAAATAGATTAATTTACCTAAAAGATCTAGAAATTCTCGTATTACACCAATAGAATTAGTAAAAGTCTTATTTATAAAACAGACTGCATTTACTTTAAGTCGGCCCCGGCCGAGAATCGGGTAATAAGTCGAAACTGGTGACCGAAAGGCGGCCCCCTATTTTTCTCTAAAACCAGTACGCAAAACATTAAAAAAACCACAGAGCACGGAATCGCCGCGCGCTGCCCACTCCTAGAGACGGTAGTAATAATAATAGTCGTGGCAAAGAAATGCGCTGCGCGCACATATGAGCGCAATCGGCCGCCAGTTGCTCTTCGTACGTTGCGGAATAAACATTAATATTAAATCGTTATAAATGCCTCATTGCGCTGTGATTTGGTATAAGAATCAAAGTAAATACATCAACAAACAAAATTCTGGCGTATCATATCACAAGTAAGTAAATAATGTTAATTTTTACCTTTTTTCAAAATGTGCGTCGATGTATGTTGGAACGCAAAACCTCAGCCGTGCGAGAGCCGAGAGTCATTAGTGAATGCAATAGTGAGGGGACGCACGCGTTGATTGGCATCATGTCGATAATGCAAGTTAGCGTATCCATAGAGTACCAATATATTTTAATTGCCATTGTAAAGTTGTTATTTCTATAGTATCTTGTGTATTATTACATGTGGCTTCAAAAAAAAACATTTAATGACTGGCCGCTTCACATAAGGTGACACTCAGATACCTGTTTGTCTGTCCGCAGGAATATCTTAAAATCTACTGAATTTAGATTAGAATTAGATCTTTAACACATCTCTTCATAGTCTAATATTTTCAGATAAATGGAAAAGATTCACCTGTAAAAGAAGCTAATAAAGCTTTTGAAGATAAAATCTTCTCGTAGTTCTCCGCAAGCCCGACCCGAAGCGACTGATTTACCAAATATACTGAACACACCTCGAAGAGGTAAATTAAAATTATCTGTGATAAGGGCTCAGGAGACCATTAAAAGGTTTGTCTTAACGTTAAGCGACTCCAAGAAACCAATAGAAGATTATCAAAAAAATTGCTAAAATTGAAAGTATTATAAAGTATCTACGAGAGCGATTTGCTATAACTATTATATATATCTATGATCTGGATTAACATATCCTTCTAAAGATGTTATTACGGTTTGTAAGAAAGTAGAAATAGTAACGAAACATACAAAACAACATGCTTTGCATTTATGTCTGGAAATTAATTTATTTGAAAATTTATCGATACACCAATTCGACCAAGAACCCATGAATAATCATTCAATTCAATTAATAAAAGCAATAATGGAAAAAATGTAGATATTGGGCTCCACTATACCTTACAAAAAACGCAATTTAAATATTATATCAATACGAAGCCATTTTAATAATGAAATATTTATTCGCAGTAATTCCGAGTTTACAAGATGGTACAATATAAAAAATGTGTCTACAGAATTAGCCCATTACTAAATACATAGTTTATTACACTCACCATAAGATAAAAGTACAATCAAATGAATACTTTAGCATTAAAATAGCATGTAGATAAATCTATTTCATTTATGATGTACTAGATCATATAAATATTTATTAATATCATAATACGCTTTGACTAACAATATGCCTTTTCAAGCTTTTTTAAATTAGCATTTGGTAATTCCCTAAAATATTGGGTAATATGTTATATAATTTGGTACACATAACGTACTCTTAAAAATTTATTATTTTTGGGGCAATGATGAATTGCGTTGGACTTTGTAAATAATATGTATATTGTATTTACATTGAAGTTTTCATTTCTTCGGCTATGTGACAATAAAAAGAGTTTTTATATAACATAGATTGTTTTATTTTAAAGTGGTTATTTTTATTAGAAATCGCCGATTTCGGAACCAGTTTCGGAATTACATCTTCAGTATTGAAAATCAGTTCCGGGATTGTAAATCATTGGGTATTGCATGCCCTAATTATATTACCAAAAAACGCAATTTAAATATATAAATACAAGTCTATCAAATAAAAAATTATTATTATTTGATCAAAATATTACAAAGTCTGGGTCTAACTAATTAGGTCAAATTAGTTAGACCCAGACTTTGGGTCTGTTAATTCAAATTGTATTTAGGATTATGTACAAGATTTACTATAAACCAGTTTCAATCACTAATTTTGCCAAATTGAAAAATTATTAGTTGCACTTAACTTCGTCTACTTAAAAATCCGAGTGTTTTAATAATTAATTGGCAGACTTATTATATCTTTCTGCTCATAAAAAATAATGTCGATAAAAAAAATATCGACCCCGCCACAGCACTCCAAGACATCATCTGTGTAGTTGACGGCAACGCCCACCCCCACGCTTGGTTTGTATGAAATATGTTGAACATGCCGTCTCTAGTAGCGGCGCGCGTGGATTCCGTGCTCTGTGAAAAAAACTAACTCAAAATATAGTAAAACTAACTTATTAATGATAACAAAGCTTAAAACTAAAATAAAAATACGTCTTACCTTTAAAAAGTCAATCCCCAAAACGTGGGTATTCACGGGAAGTAAGCTACTTTTACAACAAACTGGACCTTTTAACAGGACGAATGTTAATGATGCTCAGTGTAAGAAGAGCGAGTGACGTGATTGCAAAGTAACGGTTTTTACGCATAGAGTATGAAATAGGGTTGCAATTTTAATAAAAATATTGACACTTATTTACCTTTTAAGTGAATGCAAGCTAAAATGATTAGACGGGCGACAATTGGGGGGGGGGGGGGGGGGGGCGACCCAAGGCGTATCTACCCTATAAGCTAAAGAAAGATATACTAATGTTTAAGTAACTGTGCAACTGATAACAAGGATGGGTAAAAATGAGGCTATAGCATCATAAACAGTTCACCATTTTTTAGGTGTTGCCTCTGAATACCATCTGCTATATTTGAGCATGGGTTAATCCCTCTGCTGGGTAACTTGCTGAGGCTGTTTAAGGACTTTCAGGAGCCAAAACAATACCTGTGATGGTAGTTATTATTATATCCCCTTCCTTCTTACCAAACCCCATTGCACCTCAAAAGTTAATTATAAAGAGCTAACCTATTGAAATCAAAATAAGCATTACCCCTATCAAACTACCAAATGAGGTAATCAAATGCTTGTGTGAAAGTGTAACTCAATGAAAGGGAAACCGAAAAATAAAAATAAAGGGAAAATGTTTTTAAGGGTTTTAAACAATTTTGATATTATTAAATAATATAATAAGAGTCCATTTAGCTTAAAGATATTTCTTTGTCAGTGAAATGTTCAATGTTAATCAACTGCAATAACCATCAACTTATTTTTTACTCCCTCTCTCTTCAAATAGAATTGCACCATAGTTTTGCTGGCTGTTGAGTAAGTCTTACTGGCTAATCTGTTAAACATGGGGTTTTCTTTTTTCTTTGAATTGGGTTAGCAAGTTCATGGGGTAATTTGTCATAAGAGGTACACTGTTTAAAGACTTAAGCCGGGGAACAGGATAACAGATAAGCCCGCCCACAACTCTATGGAGGTGAATTTTAACATACACAATTACCCAACTTTGCTATATAGAACCCTGATTTGTAATTGGTGTATTTTAAAACTCTAGAGACTTAAATCACCAATGCCTAGTATATCTGAGGTCCCTGTAGGTATATCAATACATACATGCCTTATTTAACCCCCCGCGCTAATAGCTACTCAACAACAAAAAAAGCAAAAAAATGATGAACCCATTGTAAGCTTTTTTTAGTAGTGATTAGTGCACAAGCAGACAAAAATTCTAAAAATGTTAGATTATTGTCCTATAGCCTTTTTAAAGCCTATTAATCCATTTTTTTTAAATCAAGTTTGTAGTTTTTTTTACTATCTACACCAAATAATATTATAAAAAGAAAAGATTTTTGTTTGTAATAAATAAACTCAAAAACTACTGGACCAATTTTTAAGAATCTTTCACTACTAGAAAGCTAATGTAGCTTTTATTTATCAGGGAGTAACTGGACATCATTTTATTATACCTAGTTTATTTATATATAGATATACAATAGATAACTTGTATACATACATATCACGGGTACCATACGGCGCCCGAGGCCGCCTAGATGGCCCCAGGGTACCCAGCGGAGGGGTTTTAATCCCACCTCGTCGTAGCCGATGGTATGAGTCTCCACCGAACAAGTGCCTAGCTCGTTGCGATGTTTTGAATAGACTCAACAACCCATCTATAAACAGTTTCACAAGTTGGTATAGTGAAACCGGGACCGACGTTCTCTCTGAGCACTATAGTGGTGTTGTCAAACAAATGTACATTTTTTTTTTTATTAAAAACTCATTGGTACACACCGGGATTCGAACCAGGTGGGCGATTCTCGCACTTTCGAGATTCATCTCGATTCGAGATTTTTAAACGAAAAATGACTAAATATGTCATTTTTCATTCAATATTTATATATTTATTATTTATTAATTCATATTTATTATTTATTTCGTTTAATGTTCGATATTTTTGAACGAAAAATGGCATATTTAGTCATTTTTCTTTTTAAAATCTCGAATCGAGATGAATCTCGAAAGCGCGAGAATCGCCCACCAGGGACCTAAGTGCTTTTAAGTCCAAGGTCTTACCAACTCGTCCACCACGTATAACCTATATGTATAACTTGAAAGAAAGAATGATTTTGACAGGTCTTCATATAAGTTAACTGTCGAATAACTTTATCTGTTGATATACATGTCATGATACTAATGATATACACAATATTTAAATCAAAACTAAACTTTTTATTGTATAGGAGGGTTGTGTTTCAGTATCCATTCGGGGATTCTTGAACTAATGAAACAAAATATTACCACATAAAAGATATTTTTTTAACTACCTACCTATTTTAAAATAGAATTTTAACTGAAAACTGAATTTTTACGGTGATTTTAACAACTTATTTGAACTTAGCCGAGGTACATTTAATTACATATATCAACACAATAAGGCATGATAATGCCAAGCAAGAAATAATGAAATAAAACAAAATAATAATCAATGCACAGGACCAAACAACTTTAGGTAAGCAACCAATCTAGGCCAACTGGCGTTGTCCTGTATCTCTATGATCGTTTTCCTTCCCTCTTACATTTACTTCATATTTAATAACTTAATTTATGTAAATATGAATGTATATACATATGTATGAATGAATTTATAGTATATGTGACCTTGTATGAATGAATGTACGTATGTGACTGGTGTATCTATAGATTGAATTAGTGTTAAATGGTATGACTTAGGTTTGCTAAAAAAAAATCACATTTTAAAATTACACTAATTACTCATTTCAATAGACATACCTACACATTATACATGGTGACTTTGAAAGGATGTACTTTTGGGCCAATTGAGGTTCTGCTGATGAAATCGAACAACGCCTCCCATGAACCATGTGTCGCATATGAAAAAAAAATTTTTATGGGGAATCCAACATTTTTTTGCATTGTCTGTGGGTTCACGGATTTTCCTGAGAGTATTGCATTGATTTCTTGTCGAAGTGGTGGTCTCCTTTTATGCTCGGTCACTGCTGCTGTGAGCAAGGCCAAGGCCGCCCGCTCGATGGTCCGGTCTCAAGTCTAAATTACCACTCGGTGTCGGTCTACAAGACTTTCATTCGTCACAAATTCAGTTATGCGGCCCCAACTTCTGTCGGCCACAAACAAAGCCCGGCTCCAGCGCCAGCAGAACATCTCTCTGCGTATGGGGACTGCCATTAAACTTACTTAAAACTTGAGCTTGTGAAAAGGCTCGCTCTAGAGCGAAGTTAGTTAACTAGAAATTAATCCTGGATCAGCCCCTGTTTAGCCGGCATAGTGGGAGCGATGAATATTGTTAACAATGTATTAATCGAGCACGTTCATGGCCTTTGTAGGTCTGCCTACCAGCAGTTAGATACAAAGTCAAAGAAAAAATAAAACACTTTAGTTATACATAGGTTTTGTATTTTTTTTTTGCAACAAAATGAATGTGCGTAAGATGCAAAACCTATTTTAATTAAAGTATTCTTCAAGGACTCAATAGCTTTTATGAATTTGCCATAAAACTGCAGTAGTATTCTAGTCTCAGCGTGTGGTTACGAAACTCGCGGTGGACTTAATGATAAATATGCAATATTCAAGAATATTAATGCAAATTCAACTTTATTTAAACCCCGTTTCAAAGCAAGATAATTTTGCTGGCATAATAGAAACGACCAAAACTGTTAACAAAGAACATTGTATTGGTCATCCCTATTCATGGATTTAAAATATGTATGGAGTGAATTTTTCAAGCGGGTTTATATGACCAAATCTGAAACCATATAGGGTCAAATCTAATGGCATATAAGAATTAAAATTACTTAGCCGGGATCAAAAAAATAACACCATTTAATTTTATTGAAAATTCTTTATTGCACAAAATTGTACTTTGGAGAGCTTAATGCCTTAGGCATTTTCTAACCTAACCTTTGAGAGAGTGAAATATGCTTGGGGTGCAGAACTATTATTAAATTTTATATTTACTATTATTTCACCAGTGATGCTATATATAGATTTTTTTTTCTTTTTCATACCCTTTAATGATTTACACACAAGTTTTGTTCTCCCAAAGAATGTGCTATTATTATGGTATATACATATATAGGGATGGGATCTGAATGTGCATACTATATCAAGTGTATTAAATAAACAACCAGAAACGTAAATAAAAATTATTAAGACAAAAATCCTTAACAAAACATGAAATTCCCTTTTTTTTTATGAAGTACTATAATACAATAAGGCTTTCAACTCACAGTCTTGTATATGTAACTTCACAGTTACAAAAATACCTACAAATCACTTATTGGACAAGGAATATAGAACAAATATTGGAATGAGCAAGAAAATAATAGTAAGGTATTATAGAATGTCAATAAAATGCTGAAATGACTCTTATGTATTTTTTCCTATTCCTTGTAGTATCAGATTTAAACTTGGGATGCACTTGCACCCTATTACAGAATAAAACATAAAAGAAAAACAAAGTCAGTATTATATTAATTGACATCTTAATGAATATACAAGCAATTAATAAAATTAACCTATGCTCAATTGTCTTTGGCCAGCCATAGTTTTCAGCTTATTTAGAGCTAAAAATAGTGTAGGTCCTACTGAGAAAAAGAAGTGGAACAGATGATGATGTAGTGTCGAAGATTTAAAGAAGTATGTTAAGGTGGTTCGGCAACATTTATGGTCGGATTAATAGTCGTTGCTAAGCAATTGCTAATGCTTAGCCGATGCTTCGGACTGTCAAATTGCATATGAAAAAACTAAATTCTGACAGTTCCAAGCAATGGCTCAGGCTAAGCAACGACTATTAATCCGAACATGAGAGTATGGATGATGAACGAAAGACAAAACAAGTCTACTCTCGGCTTACCCTTAACAGGGATATAGACGTGACGGTATGTATGTATATATTTAGAGCTACATGTTATGAACCATTTCCTCAGCTATAGCAATACTTTATCATTTACTATATAATGTAATGTATATAATGTTGTGGCGATCCTTAGGGGAGGTTATTCATAGTTGTTCGCGCCCGATCCATCGTCATCGAGCGCGGCGGATACCTATGTCGGTCGGCTCACGCGGCCGCAGCACTTTCGATACAGCAATCGAGGCGAGCACACGCCTCCAACTCAATTCAATACAAGTTTTATATTTTAATTCTGGTGGTTTTGTTTCCATATAAAACACCCTTATGTCCTGCTAGACATAATTTGGCGACCGTGACAGGACTCGGGGCAATATATCTCCGAGTCTAAAGCGTGATCGCAGACATAACCGGTTTCAACGCATGGCCATATCAACGAAGCGACGCGACGTTTCAAGTGCAACCCAAGAAACCGGGATTCTGCGGCCACTTTCTGGGAACACGAGCCTGCCGGACGAAGAAAGAAGAGGAATCACGCGAGCTATCAACCGATGCCAGTTAAAACCCGAGGACCGGCTGATGCCCGGGACACCCACTTCGCCAGCAGCCAGGGAGTGGACCTCAAAATCTGGAGCCGTCAACGCGATCTGCACACATCGTCGTCGTGCGGCTTTCCAAGATAAGTGCCCACTTTCTTTCCTTTCCTACCAATTCTTAATTTCTATCCACAGCTTCAGTGCAATTTAATTCAATTCAACATTTCAATTCTATGCAATTCATATCAATTCATTTTTAGCGCCACGCAAACAATCTTCATATTGTGCTTGCTTGCCCATCACAGCTATTCTGTAGGTAGCACGTACCAAACGTACCTAATTTAATCTTTATTTTAATTAGCTTTATCTACTTGCTGTTGCCCACAACATCATGTGTAAAGAAAGCTGCTTGTGAATCAATTCAACAGTTTTATTTTAGTTTTTTTTTTTTGCTACCTACCTATTCATATATTATATTATTTTTTGTTTATTTTTTATTATTTTGCTATTAATGGCTATTAGATAAGCTTATATTACTTGCTTGTTGTTTTTACCTGCTAATCTAATATTAATTACGTAAGCCATAACTGCCAAGATTCATTAATTAAGTTCATGCCATTAAGGTTTTGCAAGTATAATGTTGCTATTTTTCTTCATTAATTTTGTATATTCACAAATACTTATATTAGCTGCCGAACCTTCAGCGGTAGCGTGCACTATAAGTACCTACCTACACTACACCGCGCCGAGCTTCTGGCAACTTGCGCTAGCGACGCGCGCTGTCTTGCCTAGAGGTGATCGATACAAAGGAGGAGCGTAAGAATACCCACTTCATTGATTTGCTAACATTGACGTAAATAGTACGTAGTAGTATTTATATCTATGTTTGCTAATTACAATTCATTTTAGCGGTAAATATTAATTCAATTTAGTTCGCGTATTGGACAGTTTCGATAACAAATCGGTTTCCAAGTGCAAATAGCAAATATAAGGTGGCGAAATTAAGTACTTCTATCCGCCTTATTAAATTATAATTGAGTTAGATAGTTGTGTTTTATTATTAATAGTTTTACGAGTTAAAAGTTTATTAATATTTTTCGATAGGATTTTTTTTTTACCTACCCACCTACCTACTTAAGTTTTTTTTTGCCTTTACAATAAATGATAATTGGGTGTAGGTAACTTAATATTATGTAATACAATAATTCCCACAAGTAATTATATAGGTTTTTTTTACGTTGTTTGTAGATTTAATTAATGTATAGTTTTTAGATCGACTTGCAACTTTCATTATATTTTTTTTACTTCGAGTTTCAATTCGATTACGTCGATACATTAGACCTTTTAGTTTAAGAATAGTTAGTTATTGCCTGTACCTACTTTGTTTGTTTGTCAGTGCTTTAAGTTTTATTTTATAGGTTTATTTTTTATTTATATGTTTTAGTATTGCACTTTAATTTGCGTTCAACATATTGCGTTTTTATTTAGACGTTTTAACGATCTTACACTGCGATAATATTTTATTAATGGCTGAAAAGAGCAATGTCTCGTCTAGATTGGCGGTGACAGAGAGTCCAACCGAGTTGAAAGATCTTCTAGCTAAACGTAGTTCTATTAAGGGTCGTTTAACAAAATTTAAGAGTTACTTAGATATAGTTACTTCCTCAAATAATTTAAGCAATCTTGCTTTTTGTGAATTTAAACTGAAATTTAGGAGGATTGAGGAATTATTCAGCGATTACGATGCGTTGCAAGCTCAGATTGAGACTTTCATTATTGACAGGAACTTCTCGGCTGGTGTTGAAGACCATTCTCATGCCTCCAATTCTCAACATGAACCATCCAGCATCGGCTTTAAGTTACCGACTATACAAATTAATAAATTCAACGGATCATATTATAAGTGGATGGAGTTTAGGGATACGTTTAACTCTCTCGTTCATGGAAACACTCGCATTAGTTCCATACATAAATTTCACTACTTGCTATCATATCTCGAAGGTGACGCTGCCAGAGTAGTTGCTAATTTGGAGGTCTCAGAACGTAATTATTCTGAAGCTTGGGAGCTGCTCTGCGCTCGTTACAATAACAAACGACAACTTACAAATAACCATATGAATGCTCTTTTCAATATTGAACGTATAAATAAAGAATCACACCGCAGCTTGCGCTATTTAGTAGATCACGTATCGAAGAACTTGCGCGCATTGTCTAGTCTCGGTTTGCCCACAGATAAGTGGGACGCCTTATTAATTCATCATATTACAAGCAAATTGGATAATATCACAATTGCGAGATGGGAGGATAATATCAGCGGGTTTTCAGATAACCCCACCCTCGACCAATTCTATAAATTTCTCACATCCAGTGCAGACGTTTTAGAGATCACGATGGGGAAAACTAGGGTCCCGATACAACGCGAAGGCTTCTCTCAAAACGTTCCCAAAAATACAAGATCATTTGTAGCGTCAAACGCAAATATATCATCCTCAAATGTTAAAAAACATCATTGCTATGTCTGTAACGGCAGACATGACATTTATTTCTGTCATAAATTTATAAATAAAAATGTAAGTGATCGCATAGTTAAAGCGAATAGATTGCAACTTTGTTTAAATTGCTTACGTCCTGGACATGTAGCTCAAGACTGTCCGAAAGGTCTATGTCGAATCTGTGGAGAGCGCCATAATTCCTTAATTCATATAGGTCAAGCTCGACCACAACCTCCACAGCATCAGACGGATGCTGCCATTCCGACTAGTAGCAATATTTTGTCTAGCTTTACAAAGCACACCGCAAATCAAGTTTTGCTTTCTACGGGTATTAGAAATACTAATTCCCATGACCAATGAAAGGATAATTGCTCGAGCATTGCTCGATAGCGGTAGTCAATCGTCATTTATAACGACCGCTTTAAAGCAGCGTTTGTCGCTTTCATGCCTCCCTACCAACGATATAACTAAAATTATTGGTATCGGGAATCAATCGATGCATAAGATAAGCGAACGCTGTGTTGTACAATTTTATTCTAGATATAGTAATTTTTTTGAATTGATACAAGAATGATTAGCGTTCCGAATAATATAACACTGGCTGATCCAAATTTTAATCAGCCAGCTCCAATATATATATCATTATAGGAGCCGATTTATTCTGGCAGATCTTAGGTAATAAACAAATAGCTTTAAATATAAATAAGTTAATTTTAAGAGATTCTAAGTTTGGCTGGCTCATCTCCGGTCCTATCTATAGTTTTAGAACTAATTTAAGTTCAAAAATTAGTTGTAATTTTTCTCGCCAATTTTCTTTGGATAATGAAATTGAAAGATTCTGGAGGTTGGAGGAACTCCCAAACAAGGTGGTTTTAAGCGACACAGAAAAGGCTTGTGAAGAACATTTCAAGATTAACACCACTCGCTTGGACACAGGCAGATTTGTAGTAAAGCTGCCTTTGTCCGCCGATCCAAGCTGCTTGGGAGAGTCCTACAGTCTAGCAAAGAAACGCCTAATTAATTTGGAGAAACGTTTTAGAAAACAACCGCATGTAAAGGATGCCTATATAAAATTTATACGCGAGTATTCTGATTTGGGGCACCTTTCACCTTTTCCATTTAAAACACATAAATTATATAATTATTTATGTCATCATCCCGTATTTAAAGAAAATAGCGAATCCACCAAAATACGAGTAGTTTTTGATGCCTCAGCGCGTACTTCAAGCGGGCTCTCCATAAACAACATCGAAATGGTGGGTCCCACTATTCAAGAATCGATATTTAATATTCTATTAAGGTTTCGTCAGTATAAGTACGTTTTAACAGGTGACGTCGAAAAAATGTACAGGCAAATTCTTTTAGACGATAGCGATCGCAACTTACAATTAATTCTTTGGAGAGAAAACGAAAACGAACCTCTTCAAACTCTAAGATTAAATACTGTTACGTACGGTTTCGCGAGCGCCAGTTTTTTAAGCACTAGGTGTCTATGGCAGTTAGGCGAAGAATGTAATCATAATTTGACCAAAAACATCATTTAGCACGCTTTCTATATTGATGATCTACTCACAGGTTCCGACTCCGAAGTCGAACTACAATATGCCGGTACAAGATTGATTACTGAAATAATTGACGCTTGGGAAAATTCTCAGGATCTCGTTGGCGTTTTCTGTGATCTGTCTAAAGCGTTTGATTGTGTTGACCATCAAACTTTGTTAGATAAGCTGGAATTTTATGGCATTCGCGATTTTGCTTTAAATCTAATAAAGTCCTACCTTTCTAATAGAACTCAAGGTGTTAATATTGATGGTTGTGTATCAGACGGAACCCTTGTAAAGATGGGTGTCCCCCAGGGATCAATTTTAGGCCCATTCCTGTTCCTAGTATACATCAATGATCTTCCACATATGGTACAGGAGATGGCACAGATAGTGCTATTTGCTGATGATACATCCCTACTTTTTAAAGTTAGTAGGAAGGATAATATATTATCGGCAGCAAATGACACTCTGGAAATGGTTTCAAAATGGTTCACGGCAAATAATTTAGTTTTAAATGCAAAGAAGACTAAGTGCCTGAAATTTACTTTGCCTAATGTATCTAATATCAATGCCACAGTGAAGATAGGTGGTACTGACCTGGAATTTGTTGACTCCACTGTGTTTTTAGGGATCACAGTCGATTCCAAACTACAGTGGAAAGCTCACCTTACTTCTTTATCCAATAGACTGAGCTCTGCTGCATATGCAGTCAGAAAAATCAGAAAGTTAACTGATGTTGCAACAGCCAGACTAGTATACTTCGCCTATTTTCACAGTATAATGACATATGGTCTTATAGTGTGGGGATCTGCGGCAGATATTAATACTATATTTATTCTACAGAAAAGGGCCATTCGGACAATATATAACATGAAAGCTCGTGATTCTCTTCGAGAAATCTTTCCTATGATTGATGTACTGACACTACCATCTCAATATATTTATGAAAATTTATTGTACGTTAGGAAAAACTTAAATATCTTTAGTAAAAATGGCGATAGACATAATTTAAACTTAAGAAACATAGATAAAATCGATATACCAAAGTTTAGACTGCAAAAAACTAATAAATGTTTCGTCATTAACAGTATAAGGTTATTTAATAAATTACCTAAAAGCATTATAGATCTGAGTGAAATAAAGTTTAAAAATTGTATAAAACACATATTAACCAATAAGGCTTACTATAGTGTAAAAGACTATCTTAACGATAAAGACGTCTGGATCCGTCCTGATATGCAACTGAGGTCTCGCAACTAGTAAACAAATTGCTTATGTAGAATCTACCCTAGTTTAGTAGGTATATAATGTCCGATATTGTAATAATTTTATATTACATAATTTATTTTCATTACATTATGTAAATTTTGTCTTTGGATAAGGTAATCATTGATGATTACCTACTTATTTATACTTAATTTATACTAATAGTATACTGTGTAGTTATGTACATTGGTACCGTAACAAATAATCTGCCATAGGGTGTTCTACGCATGCTGATCAGTGGGGTGCATTTTGAGTATGTTACTATATATATATATTATATATATGTATGCTATATAGCATAAGTCAATCAATAGCTGTACCCCTCTTTTAGTTTGTGTGAAGCACTAGAGTTTTTTACTTGCTGGTTTCTTTTTCTCCGGGGTGTCTCTGAGGGGATCGACTTTACAGTTAGTGTTTATGCCCTTAAAAATACCGATCCTTATACCTTTACTTATATGTGATTGGTTACTTAGCTTTTATTTACAACAAATATTTAAGGCATGGATATGGTCGGTGAAGTTGGTCGCCTTGGTGGCTCTCTTGTATGGCAGATAATGATTGACACGTCAATGGAATCAGCTAACCACCTAGTCTTACACTAGTTGGTTATGTAGTGTGTGTTCGGTTCGGTAGTAATTTTCATATTAAGATTTCCATTCCATCGTGTCTAAGTTCAATTAATATTTGTCGTTATTTTGTTAATGAATAGCTGCCTAACCAAACGCACTCTAAGACCTCATTGTTAAACTTTTATTTTTTTTGACTATTCATAAATATCTGTAAAGATTTACATGAAATAAATGATTTTGACTTTTGAAATATATAAAATGCTCGGTAGAAGCAGCGTTACGCTAAGGTTGTTTTAAATTAAGAAAATACAGGTCTAATCTTCCATCGGTTTTAAAGCAATCACCCGAGAACGCAAATGACGATCTTTGTCTAAGTGAGTCTACTAGCGCTTTAGGTTTGGGATGGAACCCCAATACGGATATTTTTTATTTTCCATTTAACGCAATTGTAAATAATTGTACCGAATTAACTAAGAGAATAATTTTCTCTACGACGTTTAAGTTGTTTGACCCACTCGGTTTATTGAGCCCTTGCATTATTAAGCCAAAAATGATAATGCAACGTTTGTGGCTTAGTGGTATTGGTTGGGATGATCCAGTTCCATCTGACATTAAGCGAAGCCATATAGAATTTTTAAACGGTATAACCGAATTATCTCAATTAAATATTGCCCGACATGTCATATGTGAATCGCCGGTTCTTATCGAGATGCATTCATTTTGTGATGCTTCACAAATGGCTTATGGCGCTTGTGTCTATCTAAGATCAATCGATGCTAAAGGCCTAGTTTACGTTAGGCTTTTATGCGCAAAATCCAAGGTTTCTCCTGTTAAAACAATAACCATTCCCAGGTTGGAACTTTGCGGAGCACTTTTAGCTGCCAGATTGTGTAAAACTATATCGAATTCACTAACGTGTATAATTTCTAAGTATACGCATTGGTGTGATTCCAGTGTTGTAATAAGCTGGTTACGTACTCGATCCAACAAATTGAAAACGTTTGTAGCAAATCGAGTTGCAGAGATTTGTGAAACGACTGAAGTCTCGTGCTGGCGCTACGTACCTACAGCTGAAAATCCGGCTGACCTCGTATCCAGAGGGATTAGTCCTGGTGAATTATGTTCTTCTTGGTGGAATGGTCCCACATTTTTACAGTCTAACAATAAGCACTGGCCATTATTAAATCCGTTAGTTTCGGACAACTTACCCGAAGTAAAGTCTCATGTAGTTTCTATGCAAACATATTTCATTTTATTTTAAAATTATTCAAAGTTTAACACATTAAAGAAAATGTTTGCCTACCTATTAAGATTTATTCACAATTGTAGGTTTCCAACGTCTAATTTTACCGGAGCTTTATCCGCTGAAGAGTTGAATAATTCATTTATTGTTCTATGTAAAAATTCCCAAAATGAACAATTTCATCATGAAATTAATTTGTTAAGGTCAAACAAGGCCTTAAGTTCTAAATCAAATATATTATCGCTTAGTCGCAAGGCGTATTGAGAGTAGGAGGTCGAATACAAGCTTCTGAATGTCCTATGATAAAAAACATCCGATATTGCTAGACTCAAAATATCATTTTACAAAATTATTATTTCAACATTATCATATTACTAGCATTCATGCCGGCCCTCAGCTATTATTGTCCTTAGTAAGGGAAATAGTATGGCCGATTAGCGGCAGGAGACTCGCTAGAGGTACCTATCGTCAATGTTCTCGCTGCCGCCGACAAGGTAAAACTGTAACTCCAATCATGGGCAATCTGCCTTCACAAAGACTTACTGTAGGCTTTCCCTTTCAGACAGTAGGAATAGACATGGCTGGGCCGTTTTACATTATTAATAAAAGGGGCCGCGGTGCAAAGGTTTCTAAATGTTATCTGTGTTTATTTGGGTGTCTCAGATATAAATGTTTGCACTTGGAAGCCGTTAGTGAACTATCGATTTACATCGATGAACATTTATTATGACTTTTCGTCGGTTTATCGCCCGTAGAGGAAAACCGGCTGAAATATTTTGCGACAATGGGCGCAATTTTGTCGCCGCTGCCAAGGATATTGGCCAATTCTTACGGGCACAGTCTAATGACATAGCCAATATATTTTCCATAGAGGGTATTACTTTTAAATTTTCGCCTACTTACGCTCCTCATTTTGGTGGTCTCTTTGAAGCCGGTGTCAAATCGGCAAAATACCATATTAAGCGTGTGATGGGCAACACGCATCTTACCTATGAAGAAATCTTAACGCTATTCGCACAGGTCGAAGCTATCCTAAATAGCCGACCCCTTTGTCCATTATCTTCCTCTCCTAATAACCTCTCTCCCCTCACCCCAGGGCACTTCATCATCGGGAGGCCGCTGACGGCGCTGCCACCCACTGCGACGGAGGGCAAGCCAACCGCTCAGCGATATCGCCGGCTCGACGAGCTGCGGCAACAATTCTGGACAAGATGGCAGAGGGAGTATCTGAGCGAGCTCCAGCAGCGGACCAAGTGGAAACGGAAGCAAGACACTCTCCAGGTCGGAGACCTGGTCTTACTGCAAGAGGACAACACTTCACCTCTCGACTGGCGCCTTGGTCGAATCAGCCGCCTTTTCGAGGGACCAGACAGAGTATGTCGAGTAGCAGACGTGGCTACTACCAGAGGGATCGTACGTCGTTCCTTCGTGCGTCTCTGCCCTTTGCCATCTGAGGATAGTTGAAAGACAGCTTTCAACGGGGTGGAGGATGTTCGCGCCCGATCCATCGTCATAGAGGGCGGCGGATACCTATGTCGGTCGCCTCACTTTCGATACAGCAATCGAGGCGAGCACACGCCTCCAAATCAATTCAATACATGTTTTATATTTTAATTCTGGTGGTTTTATTTCCATATAAAACACCCTTATGTCCTGCTAGACAATAGTTAATATTTATCTTCCTGGCTTTAACTAGACTATAGAATAGCACCATGTGTGCCAAAATAATCCGCAGACATGACTTCAAGAAATATTTCAATTCTTATTATTGTTCCAAACTCAGTGCTACAATGTAGTAAAATTCTTGAATGTTGCCACCAAACTGCCATGAACACTGAGCACACACATGTACCTAAAACAAAATAATTCATAAACTCAGACATATAATATTTAAGTTAATATATTTCTCCTACTATTTGTTTTAAGTACCTATGCTTTTATGGGACTTTGCTTCAAACATGACATGCATGCACCACCGAATGATTAAACTGCATTCCAATATATAAAATGTTTACTTAAATCTGAAAAAATGATTTGTTATGAAGTAAAGTAGGTACACTTATTCTCTACCTTAGCTCTTTTCCATGCAAAATGACCCATGGTCCTTTAGCTACTTTTCAGAAACTTACCCAACCCCAAGACTGTGATCTAACTTCTCATATTGAAGCATAGATATACTATTTACGTCAATGTATTGAAGATACATCACATCCGTTTGATCTAAGGATAGTATAGTAGGGTAGATACTCATCTTGCCTCTATTTTGAACATTTTATGGCGCTCCTGGGCCACAAAACGCAAAAGTTCTCGGCCGCTACTATTAGTAGTACTTATTAGTGCATTAATTTTATATTTATTCCGAACACAGTGCATAACATTCTTTAGAAAGCCGATGATTAGATAGTCATGAATTTTATAACCATTTACAAAAATATTATATTTAGTTGTCTAAATTACTTTACTAATCACATATATGAAAAATAATTAACAATCATAGATCTTATAGAACAAAAAACATTAAATTTAAAAAAAAGTTAAACCCTATTTCGAAAAAATAACCTAAAATTACAAGAAAATATTCCCCTCGGTCCGATTCACTTTTCACGCTTTCATTATGTTTTGTCTCGTTCGTTTTCGTCTAGTTAAATGAGACAGGACACAATGAACGCACGTTTGGCGTGATTCGGACCGCGTCCGACCCCATCAAGTTGACTCTCGAGTTATTAACATCATTTGACAGTCTCCGTGGCGAAACTCTATCATTTGACCTGCCAAAACCGTTTCATGATACCGATTTTTGCCCAATGTATGAGGAATTTTGGAGTTTAGTTCGTTCTTATCGCATTCATAAATAAGGGAGCATTCATAATTCCACGGAATAGAAAAAACAAGTGGAAATGCTATAAAGCACCAAATGTATTAGAACCGGTGTCGCCAAAATCATATATCTATAAGTATAGAATCTATAACCACTTCGTCCTGATTGGTTGCAAATATACACAGCAATTTTAAACACTATTCTCCAAATAATTTGATTTAAATACATATAAAAAAATAATCATGCCATCTATCATAAAGTAGTAAGAACCTCCTATAAAAGGTTCTGCTATTCATACACAGATGGCGTGATTACTACAACATTCGAATAAATGTTTCGTACAGTCGACATAAGGCATATTATCTTTTATATAAAAAAAGTATTTTAGTTTATTCTAGAACTTTCCTTGCATAAAAATATAATAATTCAAAGGCGGCGACATAATAAAATATTTAAAGTATCGATATCGATGCTTTTTTTAAATATAAAAGTGCTCTATATATTTAAATGTGCTCTATATATTATACTTCCATCTGGGAAGGGAAAACTTTTTAGAAAACATAGCTATAAAACTTTTAGAATATATAAAGGCTTAAAAAACTGATTTTTGAGATAAGTTTATTTTTTTAAGTTGAGTTGGGTGACGTTGTCGTGACGTGAGCACGAAACAAAACTTTAGGACGCAATCTTAATATAACTAGCATTTTTGTAATAAAAAAAAAGAAATTAGGCAAAATGAAGAAATTATTTTTGCCTGGAATATTACATTATTTTATAAAAATATTTTTTATCGTTATTTAAAAAAAAAAGAGTTTTTAGTCGCACTCGCAATGGTACAGACCCCAATTTTTAATATAATATCATAAACACTTCCAATACCTCTATGTATGTAGTAATAAAAAAAACCACGGTAACTTGATTAAAAAGCTTAACGATTTTCAAAGTTGGAAATGCTGTTAGTTTTGTATATTTATATCCTTTTTTTATTTTATAAAAATATTTTTTATCGTTATTTAAAAAAAAAAGAGTTTTTAGTCGCACTCGCAATGGTACAGACCCCAATTTTTAATATAATATCATAAACACTTCCAATACCTCTATGTATGTAGTAATAAAAAAAACACGGTAACTTGATTAAAAAGCTTAACGATTTTCAAGGTTGGCTGTTAGTTTTGTATATTTATATCCTTTTTTTATATTAAAATATCATCTTCTATAAAATGTTCAGAACATATGGTGCTTGATTTTGTTGGCATCCAATTAATTCTACCTGTTGCATCAATCCATTTTCCTTTGACTGTGGCGTCTTTGGGAAACCTAAAAATATTTTAAATGAAGGTTAGAAAGTTGGTTAAGTTCTTATTGATGACCTTTCAATGATTTTAATGAAATTATATATAAACCGCTCATTGTAACAATATGGTAAATTGTAAGTAATGGTAATGGTAAGTAATTGTAACAATGGTAGCCTACTAAATTTTGATTATTCAATTTTATAAACTATTAATTTCAATTTCTTTTTACAAACAACTGTTACTGTGTCTAAATATGAACACAATTCTTCTAAATAGAGCTGCTGCGCTAGAAAGATTTTTTTATGTATGTGTTTTAAGGTAAACCAACCAAATTGTGCTCACTTATACGTATAAGGAGTTTATCGTTATAAAGAGTTTACACGTACATTTTATTATTCTAAGCCCACACTATTAAAAAAAATGTATGCGATACAATTTGAATAAATATTTAAAAAAATATGTAAGTATATAATTTTGTATAACTGCCGAAACTGTTCCTTCTTTTCTTTAAATAAATAAGTTATATCGATAAGCACCCACTACAACACTAACCGAGTAGCAAAGAACTTTTGAAATCCAAATTTCAATCTAAAGTATTCTTTATTACAATTACATAAGGTTGATTTTAACTTCATTTAAACTACAATTATTAGTAAACTAAAATAAGCTAAGGTTTTTAAAGAATACTAACAAAATCGTACTTACCGATGATACGAAACACCTCCATTACGAAGATTTTTTCTCCTACTATCGTTTTTGCACTCCAGAATGCAACAATACGGCATATTTACAATAATTATGCGGAAAAATCAGGAACCACGCGAGACTACCAACTCGAAGCGATGTTAGACACGACTGATAACGATTGGGATCAAATAAGCGTAGCTACGCTTTATTGTGCCACACTAAACACGCCTACTTTGCACTTCCACTTGTTTTTTCTATTCCGTGCATAATTCGGATTCAGCGTTTGACAAGTAAAATCGCACTCACGATATATCTAATAATTTCTATCGTCAAGACACATCCGTAATTAACCCCCTGGTTTCTTCTAAAATTCATTAATTTGGTTTTTGTAAGATTTATTTTTAAATTGTTTAATTTTAACCATTCTATTATACAATTTTTAATGTCACCTTCTATATTTGTAAAATTGTCATCCACGAATAAAACAGTACTGTCATCAGCAAATAGTGTCATAGGGTGTTTTGTAATTTGAGGTAAATCATTAATATAAATAAGAAAAAGCAAAGGCCCTAACACACTACCTTGTGGTACCCCATGTTTAACAATTCTTGATACATACTCTGACTCGGTTTTAGTTTTGTTATTAATGCGTGTTATCTGAGTAGCTTGTATCCTATTTGATAAGTATAATCTAAGTAAATCATTAGCGATTCCTCGAATTCCGTATATATTTAATTTTTCAAGTAAAACTGTATGGTCCACATGATCAAATGCCTTGGTCATATCCATGTAGACAGTTACAGTTGACCTCCCATTATCCATGTTTTTCACTACTGAAAAAATTAAGTCGTATATGGCTTTATTAATTGTATTATTTTTTCTAAACCCATATTGCTCTGCCGCTATAATATTATTTACTTCCAAGTAGTCATAAATTTTTGAATATAATACTTTCTCATAAATTTTAGATAATATTGGAATCAGCGCTACTGGTCTATAACAATTCATATTAGTTTTATCGTCTTTCTTAAACATAGGTTTTATAATCGTTTTCTTTAGTTTGTCGGGGTAAATACCACTTACAATACTTAAGTTTATCATATAACACACTATTTCAGAAATAACAATTGAGACATCTTTTACTATTTAAGTTGCTATGCTATCATATCCGCAGCTATTTATTTATTTATTTCATTATTGGTTGTACAATGGCCTTTAAACAAAACATTGAATATTTATAACAGTTAACAAAACAGATCTTAACCAGTCTAAAGCCCTAAGAGTACACACCCAGAAATAATTAAAGCATTAAATTACACAAAATAAAAATAATACATGTAAAATAACTAAGAAAGTAAGATAATAATAATAAAAACATAATCAAAATAACCAAAACAAAAAAATATATAAAATAATGGATAAAATTACATTATTATACCAAATTACAAACAAAATAAAGAATTATATTAAACAGATCAAATTCAATCAAATTAACAACTATTATTATAATTTCTTTAAGCTATTACGAAATGTACCAAGACTGGGAATAAATATGTCAACGTCTTGCGAGGCTTAAAGTTCGTTGTAACGGCGGCACATTCTGACTACCGGATTATAAAATGAGGTGTTATTAATATGCACATTAAGAGTAAATGTTATGGGCCTCCTGCTAGCATACCTGGTGTTGATATTAATTAGTGAGACGAGAGCTGGGGAATCGATTCTACCATGAATTATTTTATGCAATGTTACAAGCTCTAAGCAAATTCGACGAAATTCGAGGCTAGACATATTAAATTTAGATAGTGTTTGTGAATAAATAGAGTTAGAGCGATAACCAAAATTGGACCGAAAACATAAGATTTTTAAAAATTTCTTCTGTACACCCTCAATTCTACTACAGTGTTTACTATAATACGGAGACCACACAACAGAATTATATTCTAGAATGCTCCTTACCAAAGAATAATATAGGCACATGACACTTTCGTTGCTTTTAAACTCTTTGGTGCTTCTTATAATAAACCCCAGTACTTGAAAGCTGCTACTAATTATATGGTCAAAATGATGACGAAATGACAGCTTCTCGTCAAAGTAGATACTAATAAGTCCTTAACTACTGTTTTCCGTTCCAAAGTTTGTCCTTGGATAGAATAATTATATACCAGTTTTGATTTTCTTTGTGTGAATGATATTATATGGCATTTAGAAACATTAAGAAACATATAGTTACTCTTACACCATTCGGATACAGCATCAAGGTCACGTTGCAGAACTATTGCATTATGAACATCAGCAACCTCCGAGAAAACCTTTAGATCATCAGCATACAATAAGCAAGGGTTAGTAATGCGAGAAATCAGATTATTTATGAATATATTAAAGAAAAGGGGTCCCAAATGTGAGCCTTGAGGTATCCCAGAGGTGACAAATATAGGAGAAGACACCTCGCCCCTAATAGCGACCAATTGAGTTCTCATAGTCAAATATGATTCGACCCAGCGAAGCAAGTTACCGTGAATGCCGTACCCTGACAACTTACTACAAAGCATGGAATGATTCACCTTATCAAACGCCTTAGAGAAATCCGTATATATAGAGTCCACTTGACCTCTATGAGCAAAAGAAGTACATAAGAATTTTTTATATTCAAGTAAATTAGAGGTTGTGGACCTATTACTCATAAATCCGTGCTGTTTAGGAGATATAAAAGTTTTGGCATAAGAATAAAGTGAATCGTAAACCAAGGATTCGAACAACTTTGCTAAACACGAAAGGATACTTATTGGTCTGTAATTTTCGCAACGAGATCTATCGCCGGACTTATGTATGGGAGTGATATGTGCAGTCTTCCAGATTAAGGGGAATATTCCAGAATGAAGTGACTTATTAAAGACAATATGTAAGGGTACAATCAATTCATCACCGCAATTCTTTATAAACTTGGGGGAATTCCGTCAGGACCAGCTCCCTTATTTGAGTCCAACTTCATAATTTTCATCCGAATATCAGTTGTTGTAACATTTATATTATATATAGAACTATTTATACTCAGATCAGAAGTACATGTAGCACGAACGGGATCCTCAAACACAGAACCAAAGAAATCAGAAAAGTACTCGCAAATTTCCAAATGATTAGAAGATTTTTGATCACCATATTTCATTGTCTGGGGTATTGTTCCAAAGGTTTTTTTACTATTTATGTAAGACCAAAAATTCTTGATATTAGACTTTAAAGACTCCTCCACTATGGAGACGTATATTTTATGACAGTTCCGCATCAGGCGCTTACATCTGGCACTAAGAAGAGAAAAAGTATCATAGTCTCTTGGGTTACGATACTTTCTATAAAGTCTATGATACTTATTCTTCTCTTTTAGGCATTTTTTTAGAGGAGGATCAAACCAATGCGGATACCTGTGCCGGTCATCTTTAACCATTGGCGTATGTTTTGATATGACATTATTGACAATAGTATAAAAAGTTTCGAGGTCTACATTCACATCGTCTGAGATCAATTTATTGACTTTAAATCAGATTTAATGTTAGAAAAGTCACATTTATTATGATTAAGACGTTGAAGATGATGTGGCTGAATAAACTTTAGGTTATGCTGAATGTCCACGTGAATATGTAAAGCTGGATGATGATCGTCCAGACGACTAAGCGGACTTGCCTCAGTGACTTCCAAATTATCAATAGTTGAGAATACAAGATCCAGAACACGACCATTCTTGTTCAATATATTATTAAACTGATTCATGTGGGCTACTGTCATGGTATCTAAAAGTAATTCAGATTTAATATCATAAGATGAGCTAGGTAGCGTATATCTATTATTAAGATGCCCAGTCCAAGTAAGTCCCGGAACATTAAAGTCTCCAATACAAATAAACTCATCCAATGCGCATCTGCATAACAATTTTATGAAAGTCATGATAGAATGATTTTAATTCCGTAATAGGTAGATCAGGGGGCAAGTAACAGAGACACAAATGAATGGTCTTCTTAGAGTTGCAGTCGGGTAAAATACTTATCCATATATTCTCAATGTCACTCTCCCTACCCTCCTGTCTAATAACATGCATATTCCTATTTACCGCCACGGCCACTCCCCCACCCTCCTTTTTCCTTATCGTCGTACTACATCGATCTCTTCTAAACACATCATATCTTTTATCAAATATTTCCCTATCATAGACACTACGATTTAGATTAGTTTCAGCCAGGCAAATGACATCATAATCCCAATTTAGTACATTAATATACAAATCATTTGTCTTAGATCTTATTCTGTTTACATTTTGATAAAAAATATTCATTAAATATATATATATATATATAGGGGACAAAACAAAAAAATAATTAAGAAAGTAATATGCGATAAAATTAGAGATGAGTAACAAAATTAAAATATAAATTAATATTACGTAATGAAATTTAACTATTTAGATATTTTCTTTAAACAATTATTATCCTTAATATATATAGCACTAGTAGACTCGTTTTTTCTTATAAATACACGTCCATACTTAACCCAGACAAATGAATAATTATTCTCCTTAGCGGCTTTTCTTGCTTCAGCATGCAACACTTTTATATCAGGGGAATGATGTTCAGAGACATAAATCTTTTTAATTTCTCCCGAAATGCCTAGATGTTTGGAGTTCAACGGGTCGTTTCTATGCGTTTTGTTGTATCGGTGAACTGCAGATAAAACCTGGTCTCTCAAACGTGGGCTACTAAGAGTGACTACAATATTCCTGGGTCTTTTCGATTTCTGATCTAGCTTGGCTACCCTACGACACATATGTATGTTAGAGTCGTCCAGAGTTAGGTTAACGGTATCGCAAATCTTATTAAAGATTATAATAATATTTTCGCTCTGAAACTCCGGTACTTCTTGAATTTCTAAATTATAGCTTCTTGAAATTTTATCAGATTTTGATGTTTTTGATTTTAAAATTTTTACTTCAGACTCCAAACGTTGATTTTCCGACTTCAGATCTTCTATAACTTGATTTATAGCTTCCAAGTCAGACTTAATATTAATTTAATCCTGACAAATGACAGCGGTAGAGGCGCTCAAGTCTTCTTTGAGGGACTGAGCCACAGATTGCATCTCCGCGCGGACTAGTTTTTTAACATCTTCTTTTAAAGCGCTGCGAAAGTTATCCATGCAAGACGATAAAGTTGATTGTAGCTTTGATTCTAGCAACTCACTGATCCGTTGAAGGGTTAATTCATTTTCAATAACAGGGCCACTGTCAGAATGTTCATAAGACATATCCATGGAATTGTCCGGTATCTGTTGGTGTTGTATTGGAGTATCCAGATTCGATCTACTGCGCCGCGTTATGTTAATACATACTGGACAAGACCAAGTATCTTTGTATTTTACATTAAAAGACGTGAAATGTTCATATGTAATATTTAGACATTCGTAATGATATAAATGCTGGCAATGATGGCATCTCAGGAACGAATTGGGCTCAACAGTTTTCAGGCAACCATTACAGTGCATTTTGTTTGTATTCTTTATTAAATATAGGCAAAATCATGATATAAATTAACAATCAATAAACTAAAATAAAACTATATGAATCAGTCAGCCATCTATTGGTAGTTACAGGCATTAATTTGTTTAGTGATTAGCAAAGTATAGTTTGTGCCAGTTTATAACAACGCCAATATATGTGGTTCCATGAATAGAATGTAGATGTCGCTTAACTTCACCTGAACAAGATCTGTAACTTTAGTAATATTTTCTGCGGTAATTCAAATAACATCCGCTAGATGTCCTTTATCACTCCATAACAATTAATTTTTATAATTACTCAAATTTAATCAACAAGCTGATACTCCCTGCAGGCAAAGTGGTTATTCCTATTTTAGCGTTTACTTTAAATAACTTATTGGCTTTTCCAATGACATAATTCATCCAAAATAGTCCAGTGCAGTGACTTCTTGAATTTACCACATCACAACCTAGGATTCACTAAATAATACAAAAACTAAAGAGATTGCAGTACTGATAATTAAGGTAACTCAACTTTAATATTGTTATTATTCAATAAACATAAATAATCAATTAAATACATAAGCTAATTTATTTGCGTAATTTTACTTCTGCCCGATGGTGTTTGGTGTTTTTTCAGCAATTAATTATTTTATAAATGCCAAGTGGCATTACTGGTGTTATAAAAATAGAGTTATATTTATTATATGTAAATTTATTTCCACTGCAATTATTATTATATTTTTTATCGTTTAAATTATTATTACATTTTTCATTATTACTAACACTATTATTATTTGAATTACAATCATTAACCTGATTATTCTTATTATTTATTGATTTAATTTCATCAATATAAAAATTATTAAAATTCGTAGCAATTAATCGTGGACATTTTATGTATGAGCCATTAACATTTATTTGTCTAATATATTCTTTAGGCAACCTTGTTTTGTTATTGTTAATTATTTTCCACATAGCTTTTGATTTGTTTACAGCAGTAGCTATGTAGTAATTATTTCGTGATTTTTGTGTTTGTTTAATTATATTTTTAAATCTTTGAGAATAGATTTTAAGATTATATTTATTACATTGACTGGGTCTCTTTCTGTACTGCCACAACAGTTTCCTCTTACGCTTACTACAAATTTTTATTCCGTGTGATATCCATGTAGGTTTTGATTTAGTTGGGACCTTAATTCTGACTATAGGAAAACATAGATCATAAATCAGTTTAAATAAATCATAGAAACTATTATACGCCTCATCAGGATCTTGAGTTTCGTAAACATCACTAAACTTCAATTGGCTAATATATGTGAAGATTTTTTTTCTATTTTCAATGCTATACTCTATTTTTTTTTTTTCATTTTTTTTTTTATTTTTTTATTTTTTATTTTTATACTCCCTTCTATTTACGTACCAAAATTGTAGGGTACAGTTTTTTTTGACCTGGCATTTTAGTATCTGGGCAGTGTGGTCAGATAGACCAAATTCAATTATCTCTGCTTTACAACCATTTATATCTATACTAATATAATAAAGAGGAAAGATTTGTATTTTTGTATTTTTGTATGTTTGTAATGAATAAACTCAAAAACTACTGGACCGATTGCAATAATTTTTTCACCATTAGAAAGCTGCATTATTCAGAAGTAACATAGGCTATATAATATCACGCTAGGTCCTATAGTTGTGGAGCAGTAACCAAAAATGTTTTAAAAACGGGGGAAAAGTATCGTTTCTGAGGCCTTCCGTGGCGTGCGCTGAGCATATAGTTAAAGTTATACAAACCTGTGCGAAGCCGGGACGGGCCGCTAGTTGTGTATAAAATTATCTAAACAAGATTTACTATCGAGACGGGTAGGCTGGGTAAGTTCAACTCTTAGATTATAACTTTTGATTAATTCTAAAAAGTTTTGTGAAGTCTTATTATTTTTTAATATATCAATATTAAAGTCTCCGCAAACGATTAACTTGTTATTCTTTAAACAAAATTTAGAGAGCATTATGTCAAGTTTAGACAAAAATAGATCAATATATTTATACTTAATTTTAGGTGCTCTATATACACATAATACTATTATTTTGTGCTCCAGAAGATTTATTGCTGAACATTCTAAGATGCCTTCCACTGATAAATTATTAATATCATTGATAGGAGTAAAGTTATGTTTCAAATTGACCAAAATACAAGCGCCCCGCCATGTCTACTTAGCCTATAGGAAGAGCTGGCCAATCTGTAACTAGTTATTGTTAGTAATGTTTCATCGCCATCAATCATATTATGCTCAGTAATGCACAAAACATCAATAGATTTGTTATTATTACATAATTCCTCCAAATAAATTGTTAACATATCTGACTTATTAATTAATCCGTTAATATTTTGGTGAAGAATATGTATATGCTTATACACAAAAAAAAACACTACCATTAGATCCATCTATCGACACATCTGTAGCATGTATGTCCTTACCTACGTTAATGTTACATTTGTTTTTGTCAGGTGTATTATTATTATCTACGTCAAGTTTACCAATTAAGTCATTAGAGTTAGTATTTTTATTGTCATATCTAATATTCACCTTATCAGTATATTTATTCGAATTATTTACATCATTATTATTAACACACTTTAAATCATTATTGCTTTTATATTTAGAAGTATTATAAATATTATTAAAATTATTATCATTAGTCTGCGTGAATTTGTCATGAGAGAATTTGTTAATATTATTATTTTTATTCTGATGCATATAATTTGTAAAGTTATTTTTATAGGTAATGCACAAAATTTCTTTAATTAACGATCTAGATAAATTTATAGCATAATGATGTCTACGTGGGAGTGTTCTGCTATAGTCCATATCTAAAAATATACAATTGTCGTATTTATTACATATAAACCTAACGCGATAGTTCAATATTTTTTCATTTAGGTATCTGTTATATGGGACTTCACTTACAATAATATTCGTATTACCCAAAGAAGCCAACCACATACTCAAATCTTACTGAATTTGATAAGGATTTTTGTCGTTAATACCTCCTAACAATATGATGAAATCATTCTTCGTATAATTCATTGTCTCGTATTTTATTGTCTTCACTAATTCAGTAAGGGGTTCATGTGTTTTCCATATACAAAGAACGTTGAAATTTAATCCTACTAGTTTTTGAATTTGATTTCTAAGACCTTTGCCTTGTTGATCGGCCAGAATAAGTACTCTGCTTTTATTCTCAGTCATGTTGTAATGTTGTTTGGTTTCTGCTTCCTTATAATTTATCTCTTCATTGTTTTTTAAACAAAACGCAGGTACACTATCATGAATATCTGGAATTGTGTTCTTCGCGACTTTCGGAGATGTTAAAGCATAATCTATATGTCGTACCATAGATCCTTGAATACTACTCCGCCTGCAAGCCATTGACACTATGGGTGTTTCGTGTCTGCAAACAGCCGAATTATTGAGAGGAGATATTCGTGGAATACGAATTCCTATATTTGTAAGTCTTTGACCAATGGTATTTGTTGCGTGTTTTTGTTTAATAGGATAGTCACATGTTAATTTCTTCAATAATAAAATTTGTTTCTCTATAATTTTGTTCAGTTGACTATTGTCCAAATTCAGGTTTTCTATCTCCTGTTCAGCGCTAAGAACTTTCTTGGTTAAGATATCGATTTCGCATATGTATGTTTCGTGTTCACATATGTCAACTTGTGTGGTGCTGTGTAGACTTAACATTATTGAGTTTAGCAATGATGAGGACTCATCATTGCTAAACTAATATTCCGTGATAAATCTGATTCGAAAATAAATTTTCGCATATTTTTACGCAACGTTATATTTTCCATCTTGTTATGTTATATATCTTCAAATTATAATTTTAGCATCTTTATCAAAACAATTACATTATTAATGAAACGGAATTCGTCTCACGACGTTCGTAGCCATGAGAACTGTTCGGTTACATATCAAATTTAAGCGGTTAGATAATGCATTATAAATGTGGTCAAGCAAATAGAAGGTTGTTATGTTATATTAACTCAACACTGATATTTTATCAAAATACCGTCACATAAACTATAATTGTTGAATTTCCCCTATAGTATTTTACACTTTTAAAACACTTTCCTAATATTTATTACTTTAAACGTAACATTTAATTCGCACTATAAATGTATATTACTTTGTCCATTTAACATTCACTTATTCTAATTAATTTTAAATTTTATTTAAGAGCAGTACATACACAGAAACGCACGTTCTATTAATATATATTAATTTTAACAGTTTTAATGTATTGTAAGACATTGGTAAGAGTGACTATTATAAGACATTGGTAAGAGTGACTCTTACTAGCCTCCGCTCCGTAATAAATTAAGAATTTATATTAAAGAAAACTTTATTTTTATTTTGGACTAATTCAGCCAGTCCAAGTATTTATTTAAAAAATGTTGTCTACTACTAACTTTATTCTACTTTAAAAATATCATCTATCTACATTAAACATATTCCGGAGTTACCTAATTGGAATAATTTTATAAAATAAAAGTAAATATACCATATATGCGCCCATACAATCCGTGCGCATGAAGAGACCTCCGGCGCCCTGGCTAGATGATAAAATACGAAAGGCCATGAGTTAGAGAGATTCTTTGAAGAGTAAAGTTAGGAAAGACCGAAGCGAAGCGAACTGGAATGCATTCAAGTGTGCAAGGAATCGCGTGAATCAGATGTGTAGGAACGCAAAACGCCAATACATTCATACTTTCATTAGGTCCTCCACCCCCCAAAATTCTTGGAAATTTCTTGGTTTCGGTAAACCTAAATCCGATAGTTTCGTCCCTTCTGATATTAACAGCCTTAATCTATACTTCTCTTCCCCCTCTACTCCTTTAGACCCCGCTAAAAAATCTAATGTCATCTCACAAATAAGATCCGCTTCTGCCCCACTTCAATTTGAACTGCAGCCTGTACCACAGGTGATGTAAAGAAAATTGTTAAATCTATAACTAGTAAGGCAGTGGGCTTTGATGATATTGGTCGCGCCCTGATTATTCCTATTATTGACATAATTCTCCCTTCTATTACACTAATTATTAATTCATCTCTCTCTTCAGGACATTTTCCCACTACTTGGAAAAGTGCACATGTTATTCCGATTCCAAAAAAAACTGCTCCCACTACTTTTAACGATCTACGACCCATTTCTATTCTTCCTTTCTTATCTGAAGTCCTGGAGCACGTTGTTCACAAACAATTTACTAACTTTTTAAATAGTAATGCATTATTGAATCCGCGACAGTCTGGCTTTCGATTGTCTCATAGCACCAGCACTGTTCTTGTAAATATCACTGATGACATACGCCGTGCTATTGACGAAAAAAAGTTAACACTGCTTGTTCTTCTAGATTTTAGTAATGCCTTCAACTGTGTCGATCATGATATTCTTATCGCTATTTTGCGTTCACTTAATATTTCTCCTACTGCGACACAGTGGTTCAACTCATATCTTCGCGGATGCAGGCAGCGCATTCGGGTGGACAATGTTTTCTCTGATTGGTGTTTCCTCACTGTTGGCGTCCCGCAAGGTGGCGTTTTATCTCCTTTGCTCTTCTTGGTTTTTATTAATGCCATGGTCCAAGTAATTAATTTCAGTTCCTATTATCTGTATGCCGATGACTTGCAACTTTCGCTGCACTTTGATATTTGTGACATAAATGTTGCCATTACCAGGGTTAATCGTGATTTGGAGGCTATTCGGGTTCGCTCGCAAAACCTTGGTATTTTAGTTAATCCTTGTAAGACGCAGGTCATGGTCCTTGGTTCTAAACACATGTTGAGTAGATTGGATGTGGGATCAATCTCTCCATTAGTATTTAATAGCATACCTCTTCCTTTTTGCCAGCATGCTAAGAACCTTGGTTTACATATGACCTGCGATCTTTCTTGGAACTATCACACTTCGGAAGTTAGTAAACGTATTTTCGCCAGCATGCATTCGCTCAAGCGGTCCCAGTACCTCATTCCATTTAAAACAAAGATTATGTTAGTAAATTCACTTCTTTTCCATATTTTAGACTATGCTGATGTATGTTACTCTGATCTGACTGAAGACCTACTCAATAAACTCGACCGCCTTCTTAACTTGTGCATACGCTTTGTTTTCGGCCTGCGCAAATATGACCATGTATCTATTTACCGCAAACAGTTAAGATGGCTTATAATACGATCACGTAGATCAGTGCACATGCTTTCTTTCCTTTATAACATCCTCTATAATCCTAATACCCCTTCTTACCTAAAATCTCGATTTATTTTCCTCTGTGATTCTCACGATCGTCCTCTTCGCTCCTCTGTTAATAACCAATTAAAGATCCCGTCGCACATTTCCACCAAATATTCCGATTCTTTTACTGTGTCAGCTGCTCGTCAATGGAATTTGCTTCCTCTGTGTATAAGACAGGCTCCAACCATCGGTGGATTTAAACGTCTACTCACCACTCGTTATCTGAATAAGTAACTGCCAATTTTTCCTTTAGCATTTTCTGTTTTGATATGTACTATAATACATATAGTATTGTATGATTTATATAAGTAGTATATTATGTATTGAGTGTATGTTTAAGTATTTACATGTTATATTTAAGTAGTTTATATACTATTCGCTATATGTCTTTTAAATTGTTATTTATTTGCTTTTGCACCCTATGCATAATCTTCCACTCTCTCAAAGGTTAGCTGGTAGAAAATGCCTAAGGCATTAAGTTCGCCTATGTACAATTTTATTTTGTAATTTTGTGCAATAAAGTATTTTAAATAAAATAAAAATATATCTAAGTTAAATAACTTAGATATATGGTATATTCACAACATACATTTAAATTTATATACATAACTTCTACACGGCCTCAGGGTACCCCGACTCAGGATATTCAAAGCAATCATAATCTTTACACTAGATATATCAATTATCTGTCCGTTTGTTTTGAACTTGTCTCTAATTAACACTAATAAGGCTTAAATATAAAAAGATCGTAGGAAAATATGAACCAAAAATTGATATTTAAAATCTGCACGTATTAAATTATGCAAGTTAAGTATCACGTTCTTTCATTTTACAAAATATCTTCGGTTGACCGGTTTTGATCACCTAGATATTATACCTATGTCCATTCTCAATAATTAGTCTATAGTTTTTTTGATATAATAATATAGGTATTATCATAAAATTGACCTTACTGTTACACCATAGCCTACACTTCATACATTACACACATACACTATACACACAACCAACACAGACGTGCACTACACATATTACACCCATACACATTCACTTTTATCAATAATTCTTATATACTTTAATTACTTACCTACCAGCGGCCACATTCTGTTTCTTATAACGTGAGCGTTAGATTATCAAAATAACGATTTCCGTTATTAGCGCTCCCTCCTCCAATCAGAAAAGCTTAACAACTACTCGATTTGGAGGAGAACGCGCTAATAGCGGAATTTATTATTTTGACAATCTAACTGTTACTTTTTTTAAATGTCTGTTTTGATATGTACTATATGTTTTGATATGTACTATATGTATTATATTGTATTATTTATATAAGTAGTATATTATGTGTTGTGTGTATATTTAAGTATTTACATGTAATATTTAAGTAGTTTATACAGGGTGAATTTGAAAGGATGTAATTTGGGCTAATATGAGGATCTGCTGATCAAATCGAACAACTTTTCCTATGGAACCATGTGTCGCAAATGAAAAAAAAAAGGCTTCCCCATACAAATTGGTCATTTTAACATTACTAGTTTGTATAGAAGGCAATTTTTTTTTTCATTTGCGGCACATGGTTTGTAAAGTGCAATTGTTGTAAAGAAAAGAAAAGGAACATTATTAATAATAATTGGCGTTACATGCAAATTCCCTATTCCCCTAAATTCTTTCTGTGGGTTGGCAGTGTTGTCAATTTGACATAGCGATGTGTGTTTTATTAATCATCGATGTGCGTTTTATTGTAAATTCGAGTCAAAATTTTTTTTCGAGAACGGTTAAAAAATGAATGCTTATATGTATATCCTTCTATCGAAAGTTCCGCACCCTAAGCATATTTCACTCTCTCAAAGGTTAGGTGGTATTTTTGAACGAAAAATAGCATATTTAGTCATTTTTTGTTTAAAAATCTCGAGTCGAGATGAATCTCGAAAGCGCGAGAATCGCCCACCAGGTCAATATAGTGGTTAAATTTTATTTGATTTTAGTCCACTCATATTGATGTCCGTTACGTCAATAAATCATGTCAAACTATAGATTGCGGCTACTCATTATGTAACGCGAAATGTTGGGAAAAAAATGCAGGTCATCTGCAGTAGGCCCGTGCGCGAGGAGCTCGTTCTTGGTCTCTACTGTTAAATGATAACACTTATATATATATATATATATCTTCACGGGTGCCTTACGATGCCCGAGACCGCCTAGACGGCCCCAGGGTACCCAGCGGAGGGGTTCTAATCCCACCTCGTCGTAGACGATGGTATGAGTCTACACCGAACAAGTGGCTAGCTCGTCGCGATATTTTGGATAGACTCAATAACCCATCTATAAACAGTTTCACAAGTTGGTATAGTGAAACCGGGACCGACAGCTTAACGTGCTCTCCGGGGCTATATCCTATAGTGGTGTTTTTAAACAAATGTACATTTTTTTTTTTATTAAAAACTCATTGGTACACACATTTTAGTAGAGTAGGATTATTGATTAGTACAGAATAAATGAACATTTTTCTTTTAAATCTGTCACAGTTGGTCCCAAAGTTGAAGGTATTTATATTCATAACTTAGAACACACTATAAGTTAGTTTTTGTTACACCCGGTAGGTGACCAATGTTGCTTAAATACCAATGAGTGGGACGAGCAAGGGGTAACAAACCCCCGCTGAACCATTAATACAATCCTCATTGTTATTATAAAAGGAATATTATGTTTTGTAAACACTTATTTCTAAATCAACATTCTCTCTTTATACCTCGAAAAAATATACCATTGTTATTTACATAATAAATCTAAAATACAACATAAACAATATAAAAAGATCTGCGTTTGACACAAAACCATATGCAATACAAAAATAACATGAGGATGGAAATGTTTAATTTCATGAGGGTCTTCTAGCATATTATATATTTCTTATACTAGCTGTGCTCGCGACTTCGTCCGCGTGGAATAGTTATTTTTCATCATACAAACTTTCATCCCCTATTTTATCCCCTTGGGGGTAGAATTTATCAAAATCCTTTCTTAGCGGATGCCTACGTCATAACATCTACCTGCATGCCAAATTTCAGCCCGATCCGTCTAGTGGTTTGGGCTGTGCGTTGATAGATCACTATGTCAGTCAGTCACCTTTGAGTTATATATATTTAGATTATTCTTTAATACATATTTTTTGTGTATCTTGAACCGTTTTCACGGCGCACGCAACGGAAGGCTTCAAAGATGAAATAATTTCTCCCGTTTTTTACACATTTACCACTATATCTTTGCTCCTATTGGTCGTAGCGTGATGTTATATAGCCTATAGCCTTCCTCGATAACTGGACTATCCAACACAAAAAGAATTATTCAATTCGAACCAGTAGTTTCGGAGATTAGCGCGTTCAAACAAACAAACAAACAAACTCTTCAGCTTTATAATATTAGTACCTATAGATACCACTTATATTATTGTTATGATGATCAGTTCCAAAAAAAAAATCAAATTATCTATCTGTCATACCTTCATCTTTGAGATTAAGGTAATACTTAATTAGTATTAACATAAATTAGTTTTAAACAAAAGTTGAATAATACTTATTAAATGTGTATAAGGACTGATTGATATAATTTTTGCAGTTACATGACAGAAGATTGTAATCAAAGTTACAACTTTGATGACACAAATTTTAATGTAAAATAAATACAATCTCTAGAAGAATCCTCTATATGAAATTTTAGCATATCCACCCCTCCTTGCGGCAATAAAATGTTTGCCGGGGATTCCCCAACGACATCTTGTAGCGTATTACGTTTCTCCTTTCTTTTAATTTTAATGTCATCAGGGAACAGCGAGTACCTACTTGAGCACAATCTAATATAAATATTGCATAAATAAATGCATATTCCCTATTGAAACGCAGTGGGTTACGTTCCTAACTTGGCGGTATGTTTTGCGGACCTTATACAATCTAAGAGCTGATATTCCGGAATATCAGTTAATATTTTTGTCTAGTCTTAAACCGATTAAACAGACAAAGAACGAATTTTCTAAAATTTGCCAGGATCTTAATATGGAGTACGCTAGACTTAATGATAATTATATTCCACTTTAACTTCAGTTCCCTCGAATCTTTCGACGACTTATATTGTATAGCAAAGTCCGTCGAAGATAAAATAAAACTAAAATCTACTGATCATAATTCCGGGTTCAAACTTCGTTTGATGCAATGCCTAGGATCGAATTACCACCTCTAAAAATCCCCCACTTTAACGGTGATCCTGCAGGCTGGAGTTGATTTAAATAGTATATATAGTACTCTTCATGAAATAAATGATTTTAACTTGTGGAGTAAGTTTACAAAGATACAACAGGGCGGAAAATGTAACTGTTGTAAAAACAAAAGGAAACACACAAATCTTTCAAAGACATCCCTAGAACATTGATGTGAATCCCAACTAAATGAGCACTAGATGGAGCTGCTACATATATTTTTTAAGTTTGTATGAAGAGAACACAAGAGTTCACTCCGCCCGAACGCGTAGATCGCGTTTGGTGTGAATGGCTGAGATCGCCACCGCGGCCGCAGATTGATCGCGTTGGTGCGTACCTTTAATCTGATATCGAGGTATAATATCGACCTCATTGTTAAACTTTTTCTTTTACTATTCATAAACATCTGTAAAGATTACATGAAATAAATGACTTTGACTTTAGTTGTCAAACGCAAACAATCACACGTTGGGTTTTGTCCCCTTCAGTGGTCAGGGGGCCAGCAGCCATATTCTGTTTCTTATAACGTGATCGTTAGATTGTCAAAATAACGATTACCGCTATTAGCGCGCTCTCCTCCAATCAGAATAGATTTTTAACCTTCGCTACTTCGAAACAGAATGTGGCCGCAGGCGGCCACATTCTGTATCTTATAACGTGAGCGTTAGATTGTCAAAATAACGAATTCCGTTATTAGCGCGCTCTCCTCCAATCAGAGTAGTTTTTTAAACTTAAACGCAGAGCCCTCTATAATTTATTAAAATCACAAAGCATTTTTGAAATGTTACAATTTAGGACATTATCTACAATAATTCCTGAAAAAAAAAACTTGAAGAGCCCCCTGATATCCTGGCTCCAAGTGCCCTTGGTTTTGAGATCTATTCGATTGTCGACAGAGGTCGACGATTTACCTTGGCAAACGAATTCGTGTAAATGGTGACGAGGGGTGAGAAGGATTGTACCCGCTGGTGACCAAAGCACTGGCTCATTTTGACTTTAACTGACATTTCGCTTTGACAGCAATTTGGAAGATTTACTTGACTTACTTAAGTAGTTATAATTTTCACTTTATAAATAAATCAAAAAACCAATTTGTGTATCTATGTATTTATTAGTATTAGAATGGCTTTAACAATAATATCTGTATATAGCATGTTGCAGTCATGAGAATCCCCCTCGCTCCAGCAGCAATGTATATAGCATGTTGCAGTCATGAGAATCCCCCGCGCTCCAGCAGCAATGGAACTGAAATACAAAGGTATTATTGTTAAACACAAGGCGATAGCTTTGGTATCCGGAGATTAATGTACAGAAAAACGTACTAATATGTGCACTGATAATCGAACCCTAAACCTTTTTAAACACGGCGGCGAAACGAATTCAGGCGGTCACATATTATAAGTGATATAACAGCAGTTTGTGTGTCAAGCGGCAGGTGTGTGTGTGTCAGATGGCAGGTGTGTGGTTAAGGCTTTAGGTTCGCAGCCTGCGAATGATATAACAGCAGTGTGTGTGTCAAGCGGCAGGTGTGTGGTTAAGGCTTTAGGTTCGCAGCCTGCGAATGATATAACAGCAGTGTGTGTGTCAGGCGGCAGGTGTGTGGTTAAGGCTTTAGGTTCGCAGCCTGCGAATGATATAACAGCAGTGTGTGTGTCAAGCGGCAGTTGAACGGGCGAGGATATCTAGCTGGAAGGAGCCTCGCTCTCAGACGAGGACTTCAACATAATAATGTTCATGAAGGGGAATATTCATATTATGCCAGATGACTAACCTGACAGATAAATGGGACGGGTGAGTATCGTTTCGTCTAAGATGTATGAGGTCTAGGTAGCCATTCGTCTAAATAGCAATTGGTCATTACATTACTATCAAATCGTCTTAAAATTAGTTCGTCTAATTAGTGTTTCTACTAATTAGTCTATCATAATAAAATAAATCCAAATTAATGAAAAAGCATTGTTTTCCAACATGCCTATATTACACACTCTAATACACACACCGGCAGAATTAGCGCAACACAAAAAAAAGAAGAATTAATATATCTTTTTCGTAGCACTGGCCGGTTACATTACTTTTTTATAATTTTTTTCATATATTTTTTAAAAACGTCAAATTTGAAAATGTCATCAGTCATTTTTTTCATTCGTTTGTTTTAATTTTTCATTCATACATATCTATCGACTGCTTCGTTTTCGTAAAGTTTATAAATTCCATTTGAAAAACATTATATTGCAGTTTTATGAGACTTTTGTTTTCTTGTTTATTGATAAGTTACGAACATCTAAATATGCCTGATTTAACGCTATCAGAAATCATCAGGGCAGATGAAATGAGAAGAAATGGTCAATCCTACAGATCGATTGAAACAAGACTTCGTCGATCGTTATCAACGATTCATCGTAGCATCCAACGGTACAGATTGACGAATTACCTAGTGAAGAGAACTACTTACCTAGCAAAGGCAGGAAAAGGTGTACTTCAAGGAGAGATGACCGTTTTATACAACTTCAAGTTCGTTTGTTGGTTGTCGTTGTATAGGAGCTCGCAAGGAGTTAGTGGTAGTCAACGGCGGGAGTCTGAATGCTGATCGGTATATCAGGAAGATTTTAAAGGAACGTGTTGTGCCATTTGCCCTATTTATTGGTAACGACTTCATTTTAATGCGGGATCGCTCCGTACAGGCATACCTAAACCATGTTGGTGATGGAGTGGCCAGCACGGTCCCCGGATATGAATCCGATTGAACACGTGTGGGACTTGCTAAAGAGGAGTGTCAAATCAAGAATGCCATCTCCTAACAATCTGGGCGAGCTGAAAAACACATTGGTTGAAGAATGGCAGAGGTTGCCCCAAGAAATCATTGACAACATCATTCGTAGCATGCCCAGACGGATGGAAACCTTAATCAGGGCACAGGGGGGAAACACTAGTTTAATATTTAACATTAATTTAATTAATTTTAAACCGTCATAAAATTTAATATTTTCAACTGTTTCTCTGTCACTACGAAATCTAAGAAAAATGCATTTTGTTTAGTTAAGTTTTTTTTATTAAACTTTAAGTATGGTGTTGCAAATTAATGTCAAAACATTAATTTAATTGTTTCATGTTTAATTATTATTTGTTTAAAAATAAAGCTAACTATTTTATACTCTCCCTTTTTTTGTGTTTCGCTAATTCTGCCGGTGTGTGTAATTTATTATAGCCGTCTTGTTTTGTTGTTTCTAACGTGTTAACTTCCAGAACCAAGTTTTTATAAGATGCAATTTTTATCACGTGTTAAGGATTAACGTTAACTTGCGTAAATTATCTGAAATGTTTTTGAACTTTTGTTGAACTTTTATAGTAACGGATTAGCGATTACCGAAGTTAACTATTTGATTAACGGTGCCCAGCTATGCATGTAGGAAGTGGGGGACAGTGTAACAGATAAGTCATTTTGATTTTTAGAAAAGAAAAAAAACTTTATTATATCCGTCTCCGTTTCATTTACCATTAACCTTCATAATACGCTTAAAATAATATTAAATTTATACTTATAAACTATTTTTCTTTTATTATCTGAGATCACAAATTTATTATAGTGTGCCCCATTGGTGCACACTATAATTTTATTACTGGATGCCGATAAAAGTAGCAATATGTTCTATATTGTTAGCAATAGTCGCCACGAGCTGAAACTTGAGGAGTGCCAGAGGGCTGGGCGACAGGGCAGAGCTTCGCTTGCGGACTGAGTGATTGACGTGTCGTTGCCTATTTGATTGTAAAAAATAAATTATAACTTGGACTATATTGATTTTTATTATTATTTAAAGTTAACAATATAAAGCTCAATTACCACAATCCTAACGGTTACCAAACTATATAAAGCTCAATTACCACAATCCTAACGGTTACCAAACTATATAAAGCTCAATTACCACAGTTACCAAACTATTTACTTGGAAACTTTTTTTTTAATGATGTTTTAAAAATTGTTTTATTTGTTTTTACTTAAATGAAGTACATTTCATTGTCTTTCATTTGATACCTTATTTAAGTAAATCGGTTGAGTAGTTATTTAAAAATACAGTTTAATATAATGGTCAAACCGCCATCTTTGTTTTAGGTTGTCTGCTGCAAAGGTATTTTAACTTCTAAATATTGCTTTTTGTTCTATTATGTGATGTAATGAATATCCTATTGTACTATTATGTGATGTAATGAATATCCTATTGTACCTACTACGTTCAAAAAAAAAGTTTACAAAAACTTTGCCTCAGTATATTTGATTATTCTATAAATTATTAATTGGGCAAATAAATAAGTATATACTTATGAAAACTGCATAATATTTCTAGTAATAGTTAGTGCATAGTAGTGTACCTACCTATAGTTATCAAAACTAAACCTGACCTTGTAAACAGAACTTATAGATACCTAGCTATATATTATAACTGTGCTCGCGACTTTGTCCGCGTGGAATAGTTATTTTTTTATCATACAAACTTTGATCCCCAATTTTAACCCCTTGGGGGTAGAGTTTATCAAAATCCTTTCTTAGCGGATGCCTACGTCATAACATCTACCTGCATGCCAAATTTCAGCCCGATCCGTCCAGTGGTTTGGCTGTGCGTTGATAGATCACTATGTCAGTCAGTCAGTCACCTTTGAGTTATATATATTTAGATATAGCTAGGTAATTAAATATCTAACAAAGTACATAAATACTAGAGACATAAATAACTATAACAAAGGTCAACATTTGTTAGATAGGAAAGGAATAATGAATATTCACATTCTTATAAACAGACTACTGGGGCCTTTTCTTGTATACAACTTCAACAAAACTCTTCTGGTAAATGTGGTGTTGCTGTAGGGACTGCCAGATATATAAAGTTCTAGAAATTATTCGTGAAGCTGGAAGTCTCAGTATTGCTAGAGCCAGAAAAGGATTATCAACAGAGTAAAGACTAACCCCCGTATTCTAAGACGTTTCCTTAACTCCACTCTTCACTCAAGGAGCGTCTGTCTCAACTTGCTTTTTATAGTTGACATTTGGTGGAACGAGACAGACGTTCCTTGAGTGTAAAGTGGAGTTAAGGATATGTCTTAGAATACGGGGGTAACTACTTTTGTAAAGGGACATACATACATACATATCATCACGGGTGCCTTACGGCGCCCGAGACCGCCTAGACGGCCCCAGGGTACCCAGCGGAGGGGTTTTAATCCCACCTCGTCGAAGCCGATGGTATGAGTCTACACCGAACAAATGGCTAGCTCGTCGCGATGTTTTTGAATAGACACAATAACCCATCTATAAACAGTTTCACAAGTTGGTATAGCAAAACCGGGACCGACAGCTTAACGTGCTCTCCGAGGCACTATAGTGGTGTTGTCAAACAAATGTACATAATTTTTTATTAATTAAAAACTCATTGGTACACACCGGGATTCGAACCAGGAACCTGTGGCGTCACTCCATCTTGTGAGAACCAGCTTTTACATTCAGTTTCGTGTAAGCAAGCCTTAATAAAAAAACATTAATTATTTATGTCATTGTCACTTCTCGGAGTAAATAAAAAATACAAAATAGATTTCAAGATAAAGTATTTTATTACTAATATTAAAGAATCCTATTATATAACATTAATAACTAGGTACATTGGTGACCCCGTTACTTACAATGTCTCTGGATCAAAGTAATAACGATGAAAACACGCATATGGATGTCGTAACTAAGATAAGTACAAAAATACCCCCTTTTTGGAAAAGCAACCCTGCGCTATGGTTTAGTCAGATTGAATCACAATTTATTATTTCAAGAATTTTAAAAGATGATATGAAATACCACTATGTGGTAGGTAATCTTGAAAGTGAAATATTATCTCAAGTTAGCGATATTGTTACATCTCCACCCTCTTCTGACAAATATGAGACCATCAAGAAACGTCTTCTACAAATATTTCAAGCTACTGAACACCAGCGTATACATAAATTAACGTTGACTTTATCACTTGGAGATAAACGTCCATCACAATTGTTGCGAGAGATGCGAGAACTTTCTGAAAATCTTTTGCCCGCAAATTTGTTAAAAACCTTATGGCTTCAAAAATTACCAACAATTATTCAATCAATTCTTACAGTAAGTGATAAAGAACTTGATGATTTAGCAGTAATGGCCGATCAAATTAAAATAACCGACAATTTTAAAACCGAATCAATAAATTCTATAGATAAACCTCTTGAAAATGTTATGCAAAGTTTAGAAAGTTTAGATGAGAAAATAAACAACATGGCTAGTCAGATTAATGAATTGCAAAAACATCAAAGGCCAGAGCATAAATTCAACTATCATTATAATCATAGCTCACATAGAGGACATAAAAATCAGGAATTTCAAGACAGTATACCACGTCCATTTAACAATAATTTCTCACGACCCCCAGCTATAACATTTCCGTCCACTAGTACAAGTCAAAATTGTCTGTGTTGGTATCATTCAAATTTTGGTAATAAGGCAAGGAAATGCACACCACCCTGCAACTTTCGTGAGCATTCGGAAAACTAAAATGCCGGACCATAGATGCGGCAAGTGCATCCGGTGACAACACGATAACAAGCCGCCTATTTTTAAATGACAATACGACAGGATTGTGTTTTTTAATTGACACTGGTGCAGAAATTTCTGTTATACCTAAAACTTTTAGGACAATCAATAAAACTGTATCAGATTTTAAACTGTATGCAGCAAACAATACAGAAATAAATACATACGGGCAACAAACCATTAAATTGGATTTGGGGTTAAAGAAGTTTTATGTGTGGACATTTGTTATAGCTGATGTATCAAAACCAATTATTGGTGCTGATTTCTTGAAGAAATATGGTTTAATGGTGGATATCAAAAAGAGTCGTCTCGTTGATAATACAACCTCTTTATCAACTACAGGATCAGTAATACAGGGCCTTAGTTTTTCTATATCAACAATAAAAAGCAATGATGCGCATCATCCATTACTATCAGAATTTATTGAAATAACTCAACCATTTAACTGCAACCAAGAAGTAAAACATACAACATCACATCACATTACCACCACAGGACCACCTGTAGTAGAGAAGACCCGACGTTTATCAGTAGAAAAATTAGAAGCAGCTAAAAAAGAATTCAAATTTATGTTAGAAACTGGTTTATGTCGTCCTTCAAAAAGTTCTTGGGCTAGTCCCTTACATATGTCACTGAAAAAGAACGGAGAATGGAGACCCTGTGGTGATTACCGTAAATTAAATAGCATTACTATTCCAGATAAATATCCGATTCCAAATATTCAAGATTTTTCAAGTATTTTATATAATAAAACAATTTTTTCGAAAGTCGATCTCGTAAGAGCATATAACCAAATTCCTGTAGAACCAAACGATATTCAAAAAACTGCAGTAACGACTCCATTTGGTTTGTTTGAATTTTTACGCATGCCATTTGGACTTTGTAACGCGGGACAAACATTTCAAAGATTTATACATGAAGTTACTAGGGGTTTGGATTTTTGTTTTTCATATTTAGATGATGTTCTCATTGCTTCAGTAGATAAAAAAGAACACTTACATCATTTACGCTTACTTTTTGAGAGATTTACAGAATTTGGAGTAAAAATTAATGTTGCGAAATGTGTTTTTGAAGCATCATCTGTGGAGTTCACAGGATTTTTAATAAATTCTAAAGGTTTCTCCCCGCTATCTGACAAGGTTGAAGTAATAAACAATTATAAAATTCCTAAAACTGTTTTAGAACTACGTCGATTTTTGGCAATGGTAAATTTTTACAGAAGATTCCTTCCTAATGCCGCAGAAACTCAATCGATTTTGACAAAACATCTACAAGGTGCAAAGAAAAATGATCATAGTAAATTAAACTGGAAAAATGAGGATACTAATGCATTTAATACAATTAAATATGATTTAAAGAGAGTTACTCTTTTAGCTCATCCTAAACCTAATGCACAATTGGCGCTCATGGTTGATGCATCAGATAAAGCCATTGGCGGTGTTGTACAGCAACAAGAAAGCGGAGCTTGGAGACCTTTAGGTTTTTTTTCAAAAAGATTGGATGAAACACAAATTAAATATAGCGCTTTTGATAGAGAGTTACTGGCAGCATACTCATCAATAAAACACTTCAAATATCTTCTAGAAGGTCGAGACTTTATATTGTTTACTGACCATAAACCGTTGACATTTGCCTTTGCAAAAAAAGGAGATAATTATACACCAAGACAATCCCGACATTTGGATTATATTTCACAGTATACTACAAAAATTAAACACATATCTGGAGTTAATAATATTGTTGCTGATGCTATGTCTCGTATTGAAACAATAACATTATCGGAGTCTATAAATTATAACGATTTTATTGATGCTCAAGAAATTGATACAGAACTTAAGCATCTTACAACATCCAATACTACGTCACTTAAAATTATAAAAATTAAGAATAAGGATAAAGACATTTACTGTGATGTTTCTACTAAAACTATCAGACCATATGTTCCAGATTCATTTAGAAAACAGATATTTAATAGTTTTCATTCTCTCTCACATCCTGGAGCTCGAGCTACTACTAAATTAATTTCTGAAAAATATGTCTGGCCAAAAATGAACAAGGAAATTAAATTTTGGGTAAAATCTTGCTTACAATGTCAGCGTTGTAAAGTTCAGAGACATAATCACAGCCCTTTTGCAAAATTTACAGTGCCTAGTGAACGTTTTCAACACATCAATATAGATATTATTGGACCTTTACCACTTTCTCAAGGATTTAGATATTGCTTAACTTCAATAGATCGTTTTACAAGATGGCCTGAAGCTTTTCCGATCACAGATATAACCGCTGAATCAGTAGCAAAGGCTTTAATTTTTGGATGGGTTTCACGGTATGGTTGTCCTCTAACTATAACCACTGACCAAGGAAAGCAATTCGAGAGCGAACTGTTTTCAGAACTAACAAAGCATTTGGGAATTAAGCATATACATACGACAGCGTACCATCCACAAGCTAATGGGATAATTGAGAGATGGCATCGAACATTAAAATCTGCAATTATGTGTTATAATACAGAAAATTGGGCTGAGTGTTTACCACTTGTCTTATTGGGATTAAGATCAACCTATAAAGAAGACATAGAAGCTACACCCGCAGAACTATTATATGGAGAAAACCCTCGGTTACCGGGAGAAATGTTACTTGATAGAAACGAAGATGAAATTACAGAATCTCCAGCGGAATTTGTACAAAAATTAAGAACGATTATGTGGTCTTTAAGACCAGTGCAAACAAAGTATCATGGTCCACATTCAGTTTTTGTACATAAAGCACTTCATCAATCTAAATATGTTTTTGTTCGAAATGATGCAGTAAAAAAACCATTACAATCTCCGTATGAAGGTCCATATTTAATATTAGAAAAAAATCCCAAATGTTTCAAACTAGATATAAAAGGAAAATCTGGTACAATTTCTGTTGATCGCCTTAAGCCGGCAATTATTGAAAAAGAGGAAATTGATCAGCCATCATCAGCAGTTATACTCCAACCAAACAACTCCCATAATATTTCAAGCTCGCCATTTATACCATCACCTCTTCCATTACCAACCACACCTCAAAGACAAAATGTGAAAGCTCCCATCCCGACATCAAGGCTTGGTCGACAAATAAGATGTCCTTCCCGATATTTGTCCAACGTTGACACTGGAGGGGGAGTATGTGGCGTCACTCCATCTTGTGAGAACCAGCTTTTACATTCAGTTTCGTGTAAGCAAGCCTTAATAAAAAAACATTAATTATTTATGTCATTGTCACTTCTCGGAGTAAATAAAAAATACAAAATAGATTTCAAGACAAAGTATTTTATTACTAATATTAAAGAATCCTATTATATAACATTAATAACTAGGTACAAACCTAAGTGTTTTTAAGTCCAAGGTCTAACCAACTCGGCCGCCACGTATTAAGGAGGAACAACTCAGGAAAATTGAAAGTAAATCTTTCTCAATCCTGGACAAAGCACAAGATTGGAAAATATTCATGGATACATACAAAATACATTTCAAGATTTCAGATGAACTAGCAGTTTCAGACATACTGGTGTACTCTCGGTACTTGGAGAAAGTAATACTTATAGAACTCACCGTTCCATGGGAAACAAACATACCTAAGGACCACAACATCAAGTCGAACAAATATTTTGATCTCACAAACGAAATTACTAGAAACGGATTTAAAACTCAACTTTATGCAGTGGAAGTTGGTGCAAGAGGAATTCCAGCAAAGTCTTTGCGCCGTCTATTAAAGGATCTTGGCCTTCCGAGAACAGCCGTCGGAACTTTTATGGAGCGTGTTTCCAAGATGGCGCTAACAGTATTTGGTTGAGTAGAGAGGGTAGTGAACACAGTGCAGGTGAGAGTTCAGAAGGCCTTTAAACCTACTTCACCGTCTCAAGTCCAGCAACTCTGTAGTTCTTTCCCCTGCCTTTCAACAAGCCGTGGATTGCTAAGAACATTGTCTCTCCCTCTCTCCTAAAGTGCGGAGTGGAACACCCCTGCTAACATCAAATTTATTAATAATTTTAATTTGTATGAATTAATAGAAAAATTAAAGTTCTATAATGGCAAATTTTTACTTATTTTTAGTTAATTTTATTTAAAAGAAGACCAAGTATTTTTTGCAATTAAGAGCGAGCAAATGCTCTATACCCAAAACTTGTTAGCAAGCATCCTGCCACTGCATGCATGCTGGCCAACGAGGTTAGCTATTTTTTATATTTACACAAGCGAATGCTTCAGTAACCAAAAACTAATAATGAAAAATAATGGGTGTTATAATTAAATAACAAAAGATTATTTATTAATTTTATAGTGAATGCAGTTAATACCTTTTTATTTATCCCATAATATACTTCTCCTGTTGGTTGCCTTTCCTTTAGTCTCTGGGTGTAAAACCTAACTGTATAAGTTACACAATCGAGGAGGATTAAAAGACTTCTTGACTTAATAAAACAGAACATAACTTCCTCCTGACTTAACAGAACATAACCTCACTTAAAAAATATATTTAATATTACTGTTAGTTTCCTGAACCCCCACCATGCCCACGGGGTAACGCCACTCCTCCCTTTATTATTACTAATGTTGGCAACATCGAGACTCTTGCCAAATCGAGATGGAACAGCACGGGTTTATGATCGAGGACAGTTAGAGAATAGTCAGTTGAAGGCCGAACATGTTTAATTATATTATTTATATCAGTGATTAAGTTAGTTTATTAGTGTAATAGCAATTAGCTATGCTTGAAATACTTGTTAAAAGTGCATAAATATATAGGGTGCATTCATACTCTTAACATCAGAAGTGGGATTAATTCATAACTCATGCGCCATGGGGAGATGCTAACGTAAAAAAAAAAACATTTAGGAGTTTTAGCGTGTAGCTCTAGAACTTCCATCTCCAATTCCAAATGTGCAAAAAAAAGGAACTGTGATGGAATTTACAAAAATATACTAGGTACATATATTCTGTTTACTCTAAAAAGGACAATTTTAGAGCATGAGAAACATATTTACTAGTGACATGACTGTCTATTTTTTAGATATAATAAGATACCTACTGATTAATTTCAATAAACTGAAGTTTTTAAGACATGTTGTGTGATCAAGCATAACTGGGAAAAGGCAACTTTTTAGTTGCATGGTTGTAATGTATTAATTCAGTTGGCATTAATTTACTTTAAGAATAATAAATAAAGATATATCTATTATTAAGTAGAAATTAAGATTAATGGATTTGGAAAATCGGCAAATACCCAGATTCGAACGTAATTCTGGAAGTATTTAAAAGAGATAAAAGTAATAAAGAGGATTAATACATACAACTTAAGGTTTAATAGTTTCATAGAACAAATGAAGAGTTTAAATTTAAGAAAATATTGTTGATACCAATGATGTAATAAGGGTAAATACTAATGATAATTATAATATATAAGTTTTATTGTATTACATTAAAAGAAAATTAATTATATGGAAGATCAAGAGGTTAGTCATAATATGGGAAAATTAAGAAAACCATTTTACATAAGAAATGAAATGCAGAAGACTGATTTAAGTTTAAAAATATAAATAAATGAATACTTTTAGATATTAAAGGTGAAAAGCAAGAATGGATTTGACTAACTGGGAGTATATTAATGATATGAATAATCCAATATAAATCCCGAGAAAATATTAGTTGGAAAGATTACCTATTATATAGTAAAAAAATATTGTGTTTCAAACTATTGTGCTAAAAGTATTTACACTGAGATTTTTTTTGTTTCATGAGGAATTCAAAACTTATAATAATTAATAATGGTAATAATGGTAAGTAATGTTTAATTAACATGTGAGATATTACAAATCAAGATAGTGTAAAGGATAATATTAAGGAGAGTTTTATTGAAGTTTCTGTGATTGGTAATGAATTGCTTAAATGGAATGAGTTAAATATGACCATTCACAAATGACTTTTACTGTGCAAGGCTTTAAATTCTCCCAGTTCATAGTTTTGGTTTTGTTAATACATTTATTGTTGTTATTTTGGTCTTCTCTTTTTTCTGGGTTAATACTTATTATTAAATTAAGCACTGTTACTCTCTCAGATTTGTTAAATATTACTAGCATGGAAGAATAATGAGAAATCTAAACTGAATTGCTAATGTCTCCTAAAACAAAAAAGGGGGTTTAATTTGTAAAATATTTGTACGCCTAAGGGCAAACTTTGAGCTTCACTACTAGTAATTATACTAACACCTATTGTACCAAAGTTAACAAATAAAGAAATCATTTCATTTCACTACAGAGACAATGTTCTTAGCAATCCATAATATATAAGGCAAGTCAAAGCACGGTTTGATACATGACCATTTATGTATGTAGGAACTAAACCAGAATATATTTGAAAGCCTATTATTAACTTATAAACTTTATTAGATTATGAACACATTAGATATAGAACTAATGGAAAAGAGTCAGCTATTAAGGTTGATTTAGTGAATACTTGGAAGAGACGGTTGAAGATTATTAAAGAATTTGAGAAGATACCTATTTATAAATTATTATTAATACCCATTAAGGGACAAGGCTGTAAAACATAGAGGACAATTAGAAAAAGCTACAATTTAAGATTGTAGATATAGTACAGTAAGAATAAGATATTTCTAATAGAATGTCTTGCAAAATTGAATGAATAAGTAAGACTATTAAAGGAATAGTACAAAATTAGTAATATAGAGTATTTAATTAATGATTTGACTGGAATGTTGACCGTGTTGGCAAGGTAATTAACATTTTATTAGTTACAGTTTAAAGGTTGATTTTTAAATCAAGAGTGTTTCCTAAGACTAAAGGAACAACTCTAAAATATTATTTTTCATTAATTATCTAAGTCTAAAGATAACTGATGTATCTGTTTAAACGTTGGATTTTAAATCTTGAGTGTTACCTAAGACTAAAGGAACAACTTTTAAAGATTATATTTCATTAATTATTTAAGTCTAAAGATAACTGATGTATCTGTTTAAAGGTTGGATTTTAAATCTTGAGTGTTACCTAAGACTAAAGGAACAACTCTTAAAGATTATTTTTCATTAATTATTTAAGTCTAAAGATAACTGATGTATCTGTTTAAAGGTTGGATTTTAAATCTTGAGTGTTGCCTAAGACTAAAGGAACAACTGTAAAAGATTATTTTTCATGAATTATCTAAGTCTAAAGATAACTGATGTATCTGTTTAAAGGTTGGATTTTAAATCTTGAGTGTTTGCTAAGACTAAAGGAACAACTGTAAAAGATTATTTTTCATGAATTATCTAAGTCTAAAGATAACTGATGTATCTGTTTAAAGGTTGGATTTTAAATCTTGAGTGTTTGCTAAGACTAAAGGAACAACTCTAAAAGATTATTTTTCAATAATTATCTAAGTCTAAAGATAACTGATGTATCTGTTTAAAGGTTGGATTTTAAATCTTGAGTGTTATCTAAGACTAAAGGAACAACTCTAAAAGATTATTTTTCATTAATTATCTAAGTCTAAAGATAACTAATGTATCTGTTTAATTTAAAGGTTGGAATTTAAATCATGAGTGTTACCTAAGGCTAAAGGAACAACTCAAAAAGAATATCCTTCATTAATTGCCTAAGTTCAAAGATGGTTTATCTCGTTGGTCCTACGAGTAGATACCACATTACTATAGAAGAGGAGGTACCTGAGGGCAGGCAAGACTGCAGAATGGCCGTGTTGGCAACATCGAGACTCTTGCCAAATCGAGATGGAACAGCACGGGTCTATGATCGAGGACAGTTAGAGAATAGTCAGTCGAAGGCCGAACATGTTTAATTATATTATTTATATCAGTGATTAAGTTAGTTTATTAGTGTAATAGCAATTAGCTATGCTTGAAATACTTGTTAAAAGTGCATAAATATATAGGGTGCATTCATACTCTTAACACTAAACTACTATTACCCTTTGTTACCTCTCGCCTCTCTACTTCTCTGACAGTCACGATTTTTATCTAGAATAAAAAGGTATCTAGGAGCAGCGCAAGGTCATTGACGATTTGCACGTAACTATTTATTGATAGTTATAAGCTATTGAAGTCCTAGCTATGATATAAATTAATTCTGACAAACCTGTTCTTATAGCCGCACATAAAACCAAAAAAGTTATAACACTATTCTTAGTATTTTCACGAGCGATGCGTTTTTCCTCCATAGGATCTATTCTTTCTCCTAATGGTAATCGAAACATTTTACTCTTTTTTGGGTAATTTATTCAATATTGATTTTATAATTTGAAGAAAAAATAGCAAATAGGCAATAATTTAACCTCAAAATCTTAGAACGTTTTTTTTTCCTATTTATGGCTATAATGGTAATTTGGTAAAGCCATTTGTTTTGCCAATGACAAGTATGAAAGATACACGTTAAAATAAGATAATACCATGGGTCTTATTCCGAGTTTGCAACCGCTAAAGACGACAAGACGTTGCGTAAACTACAAATATTGAAATATAAGTTCTATTTCAATGGATATATAGTCGGTATTAGGCTGGCTATAATAATTCTGCCATCTTGAAATACACGAATTCTTCGCAAGTTTGAACATTTATGAGCATTGGAATTTCAACTCTATATTTAATAGGATAGAACTTATATTTCAATATTTATAGTTTACGCAAAATGCGCGACGGTGAACGTGTCAAAACTCGTAATAAAGCCCCATAGATACTATTTACGTCAATGGGTAATACAAAATAATAATAAAAAAAATCCCATTATGCTGCTGCAGTCATGAAACAAAAATATTGTAGTACAAAACAAACAAATATATATATAAAGCCCCAATAAACATTGCAGCAATGAAATTATTACGTTAGCTACTAAAAAAACAATAAAATTACAAATAAAATTCTATTGTCCGGATTAATAGTCGTTGCTAAGCCAGTGCTTAGCACGAGCCATTGCTTAGAACTATCAAAGTGACAGTTGTTTCAATAATAGTCGGTGCTCCGAGCGGTGGCTCAGGATAGCTTGAGCCGTTGCTCGGCTAGGCATTAGTTTCGATGTTCCTTTACTTAAGTCGTGCTCATCGTTACGTTCTTCATGTTAGTCTGTTATTTCTTAAGTTTATGTTTATTACGTAAAAATAATATTTCTTGTCGTTTTAAATATATTGTTCCCTATTCTTCTAGTTTTCTTTTATTTCTTGTGTATATTTCATAATTTATTCATACAAAATCTATGATTTCTTCTGTTTTCAGTGCAAATTAAACATTTTATATTATAAAACTTCAACAGTACCTATCTCCATGGAAATGTAACTTCTCAATACTTTGAGGTTTTTTGCACCAGGATTCCAAGTAATGTACATATTTCAGTGAGCATTCGCTTGAGGCGTTGCTTGGCTTAGCTGCGTATAATAATATTTACTCGACTATTATAGTGCGAAATGGTTGCTCGGCTAAGCTACGTTTGAGTATTACTTTCGTGAGCACGACTTGAGCCAGTGCTTAGCCATGACTATTAATCCGAACATATGTATATTATTATTAATATGACACTAGGTAGTAATCAACACATATATGTATATTATATATATATGTGCCTTTGTACAATAACGAGTAAAATTTACAAAAAGGCCAAATAATATATAATAGTGAACAGCTATTAGATAGAACTTATATTTCAATATTTGTAGTTTACGCAACGTCTTGTCGTGTTTAGCGGTTGCAAACCAAGGAACTTAATACTCTCTACGAGAGAAGAAAGCCAACTTCATAGTAAATAAATGCCGACAAGTTTTAAGCGCCACAGCGTTAACCCTGGGAACTAAAATTTAAAAAATTCAAAATGGCCTCCTGATTTAAATATTTAAAGTTTTTTGAAGTGAAATTTAATTGTGTAGATATCTGATTTTCATCAATCAAATACGTACTCAATTAAACTTCACTTCAAAGAAAAATATTTAAGGGTAATTTAAGTAGGTACAGTTGAATAAAACATCATTTCATAATACGTTTTTAATTTAATTAATTAAGCATATTGTAATAGAAAATGTAACCGAGTTAGGGTTAGTAGCTGCAAGAAACCTATGAAAGGTTCATTATACGAGGATATTAGTCCGCACTCTGCATTTACTACACTTTCCTGTTTCCATTACACAGAAATTAATAACACAAAAACATAGGATTTCTCTAAACGACACAAGTTCATAGTCACACAACAAATTATTAATGCAAATGCAAAGACAATTTCAAGTGTAAACATTTGCAAAAGTTTAAGAACACATCACAAATAAATAAACATTAATTAATGATTAATAAACAATATGCCGCTCTTTCGTAAAATAAATAAATATCTTTCTTTTTCTTGTTGAATGGCTTCTCGCTTTGCACGTGATTCTGCCATGTTTAGTTAACAAGAAATGAATTTACACTGTAATTACGTCGTAGTTTAATAAAGAAAGCGTTTTATTCATATATTTATACCAAAAAGTACTTCTTTATTTAATATTAATGAAATAAAACCATGTTTTATTAAATTAAAAATTATTCAGAAAAAAAAGTTCATTTGCTTTTCGAATTTAAAAAAATAAATGTATCCGTTTTGTGTCCGTGTTGTTGTATATCATTCTGTCTCTCTTGTTTCCGTATTGTATATATATCGTCTCTTTTTCGCATATTTTGCCCAGAGGTGGCGCAAAAGCACATACCGTAGTTGATACCCCTTGTTGCAAACACTGAACAAGTTGCAAACTCGGAATAAGGCCACAGAATCCCCAGAAAATCTTTATATAGAATAGAATTTGAATTTAAGTACACAGATGAAATAGAGTACTACATACACAGATTATATAGTAATATGTACTACGTACAGATACTAAAGCTTTTAGTTTCCCACAGGCTTCGTTTTTTTGACTAACCCGTACCAGTATTTCGCGCTAGCATGAAAATCAGCTGCATCTGGTGGAGAAGTTTCGCCCGTTCAACTTTCACTTCTAAGCAGCAGTGGCGTGCATAGGGTACTATTATTTCTTCTGTCGTTTTAGTTTAAGGTAAGCAAAATTTATAGTAACCAAAGAAATTACTTTTCTTCTTTTATTTTAATTTTTATTCGATGTAATATATTATAATAATATATAATTAACAAGAAAACGTAATAAAATAATTATAACTAAAACAATTAATAAAATCATGAAGCTAAAAAAACGCGCCCCGCGCCATCGCGCGGACGGGCACGGTTTTTACCTTCATGAATAAAATATACCTACCTATAAAAATTATGTACATGTAGGTATAAAATATAACCTATAAAAGAAAAATAAATTCTAAATTACTGCCGTGCGGCATTCGAGTTCCAACCTCAGCATCGCTGACACGGAAGGTTAGGTTTTTTTAAAAGTCGTTTCACTGCGCGGAAATGTTAGCAATTCAAGTTACAATCAATCGTTCCGCGACCAGAAATTTTAACACGAAAAGTTAGCTGGGCTACTTTTTGACAGATGTTTGTTTACATGTGAATATCTATCTACAAATTAGAATTTAATTAATTATTTTATATATTCATATTTGTTTTAGTTTTAAAAGTGCGATTAAACCTAAAAAATAAATATCGTGTAACTAAATTCAGCTTTGATATGTTTAGTTTAAGGTTGTTAATTTAATTAATATTGTGATATTATAAAATTATTGTATTTAAATAATAGTTAATTTAAAAATATTGATTTATTTTATAATGATAAGGTAGTAATATTTTTAATTTCAATTATTTAATTCAAAATAGTGCTACTTGTCAAAAAGTTACATCATAAATCAACACCTAGCTGCTTCCGAGCTGCATTTTAGCATCGCTAAAAAAAATGACATGGCTGTTGAAACGGGCGGTCGCGCTGGTTTTTGAAGTCAGCACGAAAAACTGCCCGCGCTAGCTCTCGGAACGCAGGGATAGTACCCAAGATACTGGCGGCGTTACCCCGTTGGAAAGGGTGTCCAGCGGGAATTTTTCAACTTTAAAATTTCATATAAAAAAAACTACACAGATTTTATTTATTTTTATTAAAACAAAATGTACAACATTAATGCGGATTTCATTTCTTAAACACTTTATCATTTAAATGATGTAAACATTCTATAATGTATAAATCGAACAAGCCGTGAGCCTATTCCAGACAGAATTGAAATCGTCAACTTTTTTTCCCGTTGTCCTTACGTAATATGGAAAATTTGGTGATTTCTCTACCGATCCGATACAAACAAATGTCAAATATTTTCCAGAGTGGGTGTGGCTTACTATAGATTCTATGGAATTGCCACTTCTCTACCAATTTTTCCGTCCGATTTCAAGGCCTACTGACGAGTGTCAAAATGTATACTTATTTGACTGAGAGCGATTCCATCGATGGAATGGAGTGTAATTTCTCTAAGGCTCCAGCGGCCACATTCTGTTTCATAAAACGTGATCGTTAGATTGCCAAAATAACGAATTCCGTTATTAGCGCTTTCTCCTCCAATCAGAGAAGTTTATAACCATCGCTGATTGGAGGAAAGTGCGCTAATAACGGAATTCGTTATTTTGACAATTTAACGCTCACGTTATAAGAAACAGAATGTGGCCGCAGGTCTAGTAGTACTGAGTCTGTAGTGTAGTATATAGTACTACAGAACAATAATAAAACATAGAAAGAAGGTCAAAAAGGATAAAATTAAAATATATATGAACTTTTCACTCATATGGCTTTTCTAATGAGCCAAACAGAGTTAGCAATTGGTTGTCCACTTAAGAGACAAGCACAGATTATATAGTAATATGTACTACATACAGATACGAAAGCTTTTACGTTTCCCATAAGTCGTTATAAATTCGCCATCTGTGAAGAGGTTTGGACCATCCAACTGTCACTTTTAAGCACCAATCCGAGATTGCAGCACCCACCAATAGGGCTGCGTTTCACTAACCCGTACCAGTATTTCGTGCTATTATGAAAGTCAGCTGTTTTGACGTTTTATTTAGATTTGTGGTTATATCTTAGCCTCAACTCTTTAAATGATGTTATTTAATAAATTGAAACTATGTAACCTTATTTTGCAATAAATTATTTTTATATTTTATTTTATCATGTTAACATTTGTTAGTATTTTTAGCAATGCAAACAAAACGATAAAAGTACCACAAATGAACTGATTTCTGGGGGCTAATTAGCGATCTGCCCTCACGATAGTAATTGCTATGGTCAACTTCACGATTGTAATTTCTATCGCTATTAAAAAAATGTGGAATGGAATGGAGTGTAATTTCTCTAAGGCCCCTGCACCGATCAACTTTTTATAAATAAATAAATAATAATAATAATGTTTATTAATTAGGTAGATATTATTCGGTATGTATGTAGCCGCGTTCGTTTTTAATTATGTACCTGTAATGTTAACTGTGTACCTTATGGAAATATTTGGCAAGAGTGATTTGCGATTTTATGATGAGGTACCTAATATTTAATTATATTACTATATTTTTTTTCATGTATGGCGACTTGTGCTTTTTACTCAGAGACGCCGAAGCAAACAGACGTGTCCTACTTAATGTGATTCATACTTAGAATTAATAAAATAAAATAAATTTTAAGCATTAACCAGGTCATATAAGTGTTTGTAGTGAAATTGTGATGTTATTGTGAGTTTTAATTATTTTATTGTTGAACAAAATTTGATTTTTTAATGGATGATAGTCCATTCAATCGGAGTAGTCGGACTGCGCGAGGCCCATCACCGGCCAGAAAACAGCCTGAAGCTATGGATACGGGTCCATCGCGTCACGTCGAAGATCCGGATCCACCAAAATGCGAAACGGCAAAAGCCCTACAAACGTGGCTAACAGACATCGAGGCCTGCCTTAATGAAATCTGTTTAACTGCAAATAATGGCAAGCTCAACACGGACCAAAAACTAAAAATCAACACCACAAGCCGAAAAATAATGCATGGCGTATCTCAGTTGGCAGTAGAATACCAGGAACTGAGATACAGATACAAAAATGTAGTTACCAAGGAGAAGGATCAGCAGGTATTCAAAAGCTATATTGATGAGCTAAAGGAAACCGTAGAATTGGCCGCCTTGAAACCTGTACTGACAGAGAGCTTTGCCGACAAGGTAAAACGGCAAAGCTAGCAGCGAATCAACAAAAAAATTGGTGCAACAAATAATTAAGCCCGATGAATTGAAACTGCAGGTGAGAGAGCTTAGGAAAACAAAAAACGGTGGCGTTATCATAAGTACTGAAACAAAAGACGACTTAGAAAAATTAGCTCAGTCAAAGGCGCTTAAATCATCGGGACTAAAACTTGAAGAGCCCAGTAAGCGTAATCCGAGGATTACAGTTATAGGTGTGCCCAGTGGAATGGATCAGAAAGAACTATTTGATTGTATATACGACCAAAATATCACAGAAAAGCACCCGAGCATAACTCGAGAGGAATTTCACCAACTCTTACAAGTTGGTGAAATTTATTATATTTGTAATATATAATTAATATAATTGTTTAGCCATAAATCTGGCAAAAAAGAAGCAAACACTGCCAATTTTGTAATTGAAATGCCCGCCAATATACGACGCACCCTGACAAACCAAGGGCGCATCTACATAAACTGGAGCTCGTGTCCTGTGAGGGATTTCACACTAGTGACTAGGTGTTTTAAGTGTCAACAATATGGTCACGCAGCAAAATTCTGCAGAGAAAAAGAATCCACTTGCGGTCATTGTGGCAATCAAGGTCACTCTATTCAAGAATGTACAAAGAAAGATAGCACTGGTATTTGTGCAACGTGTCATTGTTTTAAAAAACCTTCAGCACACAAAACAGGTGATGAAAATTGTCCTGCTAGAAAAAGTGCAGAGATTAGGTACGTAAACTCAATTGATTATGAAGGCGCCTAGAGCGCCACCCATCTCAATTAGACAAGCTTCAATATGGGTAGACAAAAAAATCTTAGGTTAATTTTTCTCAATGTTGGTTCTTTAAACACTGGTCAAGACGAGTTTTTTAACACGATGAACACTATGAACCCTGATATTATCTGACTGCACTGAATGAAACTTGGTTAAAACCAGGCGAAAAAGGACCCAAAATTCCTGGTTACAAATTTCAACACAACCCAAGGACAGATGGAAGAAGAGGAGGTGGAGTTGGCTTTTACACACGGGAAAATATAACAGTTAAAATTATTAGGCATCCGGAAGGCACTCTAGAGCAAATGTGGTTGGAACTACACCTTCAGCATACGAAAACCATAATAGGTACCTTCTATAGACCACCTCGTTATAGTGTCGATACAATGATTGAAGAGCTCGGAGACTCATTAGTATCGTTCAGTAATGCCCAACATATTATCTTAATGGGGGACATGAATATAGATCTTCTCGCCCAGCAAACATATCTCACCCATAATATCACTACGTTTTTTAACAACTTCAACTTAACCCAAACGGTAAAGGAACCAACAAGAATTAGCAACAATACACGCACTTTGATAGATGTTTTGTATACAACGTGCCCAGATCTTATTATATCCCAAAAAGTTATTCATAACCATGACTTAAGCGATCACGGATTGGTGTTAACAGACATGAAATTCAAAGTACCTCGACTAGAACAGAAATGGATTATGCGACGAAATTTATTAACCATAGACAGAGCAGAGTTTGATAATGATTTAAAATTAATAAATTGGGATGAAATAGAACAGTTAGATACAGTAGACTCTATAGTTAGTTTGTTTAATAGTAATATGTTAAACTTATACGATAAACACGCTCCGTTGAAAAGAATTAAAATATATGAAAACCCTAAACTGTGGATAACGGACAATATAAAGCTTATGATAAGTTTAAGAAACAAAGCCCAGTCTCGAGCGAAGCGAAGTCATAACCCTTCACATGAGGAATATTACCGGATGCTTAGGAACTATACTACCAGTGCGATTAGACGGGAAAAATGTGCTTACATTAACCATTATATAAATAATCAAAATAGGGACCAAAAATTTAAGTGGCAAAATATTAGAAAAATTGGTATTGCAGGAAATACCCTACCTATAATACCAATACACTTAAGTAACGTCGACACCATAAATAGTAAGTTTCTAGAATTACCAAATAACTCGGAAGTCAGCAAACAGCTGATAGATCACTATCGCAATAACAAAATAACTGACGTATCTTTTAATATTATGCAAACTAATGAACAGCAAATTTTTAAAGCCATCAACTCAATAAAAAGCAATGCTAGCGGTTGGGATCGTATTTCTATTACAATGATTATACTGACTCTGAGTTATTCATTAGTAACTATTACAAAAATTATCAATAGATGCATCGAACTAAACACATTACCATTATTGCGTGGTGACTAAATAAATAGTGCCTCGCGCTGATTTTCAGGATGAACCATGATAATTAACCTAAATTTTATACATAATAAAATTGCTTATTTAATACCTACTTAATAATAAAATTGTCCTCCATTTCCTTTTTCTGTGCTTGCATTAACCATTTTCTTAAATTAATTTTAAAACTAGATGGATTTTTAATATTTCTTATGCTTAGAGGTATTTTATTCCATAACCTAGAAGAGGTCAAGATAAATGAACCTGTGTATTTGCTAGTTCTATGGGTATGGCCTTTCATTATAAGGCCATTACGGTTGGATCGTAAATACTTTATTCTATTGTGCAAATATGAAGGTGGCTTGTTTTTTATTACTTTAAAAATAAGGTTCAGAATATGAAGTTCTAGACGGTATTTCATTTTCAGGAGGTTGTTGTTTACAAAATACGGAGTTACATGTTGTCTTCTATGAACGTTAAAACAAAATCTAATGCAGCTGTTTTGTATCCGTTGCACTTTTTTTGCTGTTTTTTGCAGTAAGCATGGGCCATATACTACATCACAGTAGCTAAGTTTGGACAAAACAAGAGATTCGCATTAGTAGATTCTATTTTTAATATTTAAAAAATCCCTAACAGTGTATAAAGATTTTATTGATGCAAAGCATTGTCTATATTTTTCATTATAATGTTTCATATAATTGATTGAATCAGGCGTTATTTTGCGGAATTCCATTATTTAACTAGCGGAAGAATTTGCAATAAAGTTTACATTTGTTGCGCGTGATATTCCTTTATTATAGACTTTGATTATGGGACCGTATTCTAATATCTTACAAATATGTTGTTTATTTCCTATTATAATAAATTGTGATTTATCTGGGTTAAGATTTTGCAAATTCACAAATTCGATCTAGGTCAGAATTGATGTCACTTACGGCACGTGCAGTGTTGCTTGGCAGAAAGGAATTTGTAAGTTGTGTGTCATCGGCATAAAGATGATATCGACAGTTTTTGATTGTTTTATAAATGTGTGATGTATATATAGCGTAGAGTAATGGGGATAATATTGCCCCCTGGGGGTTCCTCGTCCGACGTTTTTGGTTGTTGATAAGATTTCTGACCCATCCGTTTTTGTTATTAAAACAGTTTGTCGACGGCCATTTAAGTAATTATTAATAAGTTTTAACGCGTTTTCACTTATTCCGTATGAGAATAGTATTGATATTAATAAAGATATATTTTGGCAATCAAACGCACGTGAAAAGTTTAATAAAACCAATATTGATGCACATCCCTTATCTCCTGCATCAAGTAGGTTCTCTGTTACTTCTAGTAGCGCCGTGGAAGTACTATGGAGTGCCCTAAAACCTGACTGGTATTGTGGCAAAAAGTTATTTGTAATAAAGTAGTCATTTAATTGTAAGAACATGATTTTGTGTAATATTTTTGACATAGCTGGCAAAATGCTTAAATCTTTAAAATTTTCAACAACTTGTTTTTTAGATAAAGGTCGGATTAATGCATGCTTCCACTGCAATGGTAATGTGTTTAGTTCGATGCATCTATTGATAATTTTTGTAATAGTTACTAATGAATAACTCAGAGTCAGTATAATCATTGTAATAGAAATACGATCCCAACCGCTAGCATTGCTTTTTATTGAGTTGATGGCTTTAAAAATTTGCTGTTCATTAGTTTGCATAATATTAAAAGATACGTCAGTTATTTTGTTATTGCGATAGTGATCTATCAGCTGTTTGCTGACTTCCGAGTTTTTGGTAATTCTAGAAACTTACTATTTATGGTGTCGACGTTACTTAAGTGTATTGGTATTATAGGTAGGGTATTTCCTGCAATACCAATTTTTCTATATTTTGCCACTTAAATTTTTGGTCCCTATTTTGATTATTTATATAATGGTTAATGTAAGCACATTTTTCCCGTCTAATCGCACTGGTAGTATAGTTCCTAAGCATCCGGTAATATTCCTCATGTACAGGGTTATGACTTCGCTTCGCTCGAGACTGGGCTTTGTTTCTAAAACTTATCATAAGCTTTATATTGTCCGTTATCCACAGTTTAGGGTTTTCATATATTTTAATTCTTTTCAACGGAGCGTGTTTATCGTATAAGTTTAACATATTACTATTAAACAAACTAACCATAGAGTCTACTGTATCTAACTGTTCTATTTCATCCCAATTTATTAATTTTAAATCATTATCAAACTCTGCTCTGTCTATGGTTAATAAATTTCGTCGCATAATCCATTTCTGTTATAGTCGAGATGCTTTGAATTTCATGTCTGTTAACACCAATCCGTGATCGCTTAAGTCATGGTTATGAATAACTTTTTGGGATATAATATGATCTGGGCACGTTGTATACAAAACATCTATCAAAGTGCGTGTATTGTTGCTAATTCTTGTTGGTTCCTTTACCGTTTGGGTTAAGTTGAAGTTGTTAAAAAATGTAGTGATATTATGGGTAAGATATGTTTGCTGGGCGAGAAGATCTATATTCATGTCCCCCATTAAGATAATATGTTGGACATTACTGAACGATACTAATGAGTCTCCGAGCTCTTCAATCATTGTATCGACACTATAACGAGGTGGTCTATAGAAGATACCTATTATGGTTTTCGTATACTAAAGGTATAGTTCCAACCACATTTGCTCTAGAGTGCCTTCCGGATGCCTAAGAATTTTAACTTTTATATTTAGCGCTCTTCATCTGTGTCGCCGCCCGTCTCGAAAGAGCGCGCGGGTCTCGGGTCACGCGGCGATCGGGTGTTTTTAGAATTCGTCAACGGTTTACTCACTCGTGGGTCGTGAGCGGGGGCCTGACCAAAGAACACGATCGCCAATCGAATCGCCGCATCGATCGATAAAAATGTATAGGAAATTTACTCTATGGGTAGAACCTGATCGACGAGAAACGTCAAATCCCATACATTTGGCTTTCGATGGGTATTTCGATTTGATTATCGATTGGCTCTTTGGTAAGGCCCCGGGTTACTGTGATTCAATCGATCATGATCGACACAGTTTGTACTTTTGTAGTACATACAAACTGTGTAGTCTGTGGTGAATGCGTGCCGTGCGTGCAATAAAAGTGGCTGTAGCTGTATTGTCGCGTTGCAATTATTTGCAATTTCTTCTATTGAGTATAATTGCCTCGTAAGTTGTGGCTTCCATTATCTAGATGTTTAGTTAGCTTTAGTCGAAAAGTGTTACAATAATGTTAGGTTTGTGTGCGACCGTGAAAGCGGATGGTATCGATGCGTCACCTTTGTGAGCCATATTACCGTACCTATACTAGAGGAATATCGGAATCTCTATTCCCAGAGGTCACAGTCTTAACTGGCTTCCGTATTTCCTAACAGTAGTGAATTGCCGTTCCTGAATCGTCCCAATGCACTTTACAATCATTGTAACAATTGTTCCCAGAAGACAAAAAAAAATATTAAAGAGATCTAAAGAGTTTAAAAATATTTGTATAGAAATGACGGCAGTAGCATTGTCCACGAAGGGGTTGAGATTGTTGTTTATAGTTAACAGCGAAAGGTATAGGGAAAGCTTAACATGTGGTAATTTCAAAAGTTTTGCTATACTCCATATAATTTTGTTGTTCCATATTACATGTTATGGCTCAGCTTTCCCTTATGTGATGTTGAGTTTGATGTCCACAATTTTTTTACTTTAAGTATTACTTTAATATTTTGTAATATTATGAAGAAGCAGTATTAACAACTAACTCCATTTTTTTAGAGCCATTACATTTTTTGTGCAAAGCTTTCTGCCTGACCTTTGGCATTAGGTGTTTCTTAAAAAAAAAACTAATGCCCCCAAGTTTTTTTTATATTAGTGGGGTTTTACAACCCTCCCTGCAACCCTCTTTCTCCTTAATTATCAAATCTCTTGTATAGATAGTAATTAGAATTTTGGGTGTCAAAGTCAGGTAAAATATGGATTTTCAAATGACAATAACTCCTAATGTAGGGAGAATACTACCTTAAATAAAAGTTTGGGGGGCCTAAACTTTTATTTAAGGTAGTATTCCCCCCCTCTGATGTCAAATAAAGGATACCGACTGAGACCTTCAGATGTTATCTGGATCTTGGTTGGATTGGTTTGGCGCCTGATACAAAAGCCAGAGTGTGGTCATTGTGCTCGGGGAACACCAGAAAGTGCTATAGAAGACTGCTGCCACTTTTTATCTGCGATAAAACTATATACAAGTTGTATCACAGATAAAAAATGGCGTAGTGAAGGGGGAGTAGTGGACAGTGTTTAAATTTTTATATTGTTATAATTAATTATGTTTTTAGTTATGTATGTATCATCACGGGTCCCTTACGGCGCCCAAGACCGCCTAGACGGCCCCAGGGTACCCAGCGGGGGGGTTTTAATCCCACCTCGTCGTAGCCGATGGTATGCGTCTACAACCAAACAAGTGGCTAGCTCGTCGCGATGTTTTTGAATAGACTTTGAATTTTTTATTGTGTTTGTAATTGTCCCATTAAGGTTTATATGAAAGAAAATGATTGATAAATAAATAAATAGGATATAAAATAGTGAGTGAGCAGTAGATAGTAGAGAGATCTTTTAAATTTTGACAGATTGACATTCATGCTCGGATTAATAGTCGTTGCTGCATACTACAATGCATATGAAAAAAACGAAATTTTGACAGTTTCAAGCAATTGTTCAGGCTAAGCAACGACTATTAATCTGACCATCAGTGTCCTTCATTATTTTAGCTGTTACATGTTACTGAGAGAGGCAATGTTGTCATTGGCGAGGCGAGGCAGTGTCCTTCATTATTTTAGCTGTTACATGTTACTGAGAGAGGCAATGTTGTCATTGGCGAGGCGAGGCAGTGTCCTTCATTATTTTAGCTGTTACATGTTACTGAGAGAGGCAATGCTGTCATTGGCAAGGCAGTGTCCTTCATTATTTTAGCTGTTACATGTTACTGAGAGAGGCAATGTTGTCATTGGCGAGGCGAGGCAGTGTCCTTCATTATTTTAGCTGTTACATGTTACTGAGAGAGGCAATGCTGTCATTGGCAAGGCAGTGTCCTTCATTATTTTAGCTGTTACATGTTACTGAGAGAGGCAATGTTGTCATTGGCGAGGCGAGGCAGTGTCCTTCATTATTTTAGCTGTTACATGTTACTGAGAGAGGCAATGTTGTCATTGGCGAGGCGAGGCAGTGTCCTTCATTATTTTAGCTGTTACATGTTACTGAGAGAGGCAATGCTGTCATTGGCAAGGCAGTGTCCTTCATTATTTTAGCTGTTACATGTTACTGAGAGAGGCAATGTTGTCATTGGCGAGGCGAGGCAGTGTCCTTCATTATTTTAGCTGTTACATGTTACTGAGAGAGGCAATGTTGTCATTGGCGAGGCGAGGCAGTGTCCTTCATTATTTTAGCTGTTACATGTTACTGAGAGAGGCAATGCTGTCATTGGCAAGGCAGTGTCCTTCATTATTTTAGCTGTTACATGTTACTGAGAGAGGCAATGTTGTCATTGGCGAGGCGAGGCAGTGTCTTTCATTATTTTAGCTGTTACATGTTACTGAGAGAGGCAATGCTGTCATTGGCAAGGCAGTGTCCTTCATTATTTTAGCTGTTACATGTTACTGAGAGAGGCAAAATGTTGTCATTGGCGAGGCGAGGCAGTGTCCTTCATTATTTTAGCTGTTACATGTTACTGAGAGAGGCAATGTTGTCAGTTATCAATGGATTCTCTGAGCTGGTGCCAGGTCCATCGTGTGGTTGGGAGGCAGTGGAATGAACTGCAGCATTCCCGGACTTGAGACCGCAAAGTAGGTTTAAAGGCCACTCTCTCCTGCACTGTGTTCACTACTCACTCTACTCAACCAGATCCTGATCCTGTTAGCCCCATCTTTGAAACACATTCCATTTAAGTTCTGACGGTCAAGTTCCTTCAATAGACTTTGATTTAATTCTTATTGCACCGACTTTCACTGCATAAAGTTTTAAAGTAGTAAATTCATTTGTGAGATCCAAGTATTTGTTGGACTCCAGTGTATGGCTTTAGGAATGTTTGTTTCCCACGGAACGGTGAGTTCTACAAGTATTCTTTTCTTTAAGCACCAAGAGTCTGTCAGTATGTCTGCTCTATAGGCTGAAATTGCTAGTTTGTCTGGAATTTTATGTACACTGAATGTATCTATGAATATTTTTCAGTCCCATGCTTTGTCCAGTATTGAAAAAGGTTTACTATGAGTTTTTTTGAAAGATTCAAAAAGTTTTCTGAACAAAGAACTTATAATTTTTGTGAAAAAAATATGTACATGGTCGTACTAGTTAAGGGAAGATTTGGACTAATTTTATTAATTAGTATACCTACCAGTGCGAACCCGGGATCGACAGCTAGTTTATAATTAAAAATTCTCAATACAGTTCTTTCCATAAAATGCATTTTAAGATTGTTGAAGCGCGTGGGAAGGTACGAGCGTGGATGATAGATAGACGTGGTGTCGCAGGTGAGCGGGGCCAGCGACGAGCGGCGAGCGGCGCTGAGCGGGAGCCAGACGAGACGACAAGACGGAGAGCGCGCGGCAACCGGGGCCCGCGCACCGAGCCGCCCCCGCGCGGCGACGCTGGGTCCCGCCCTCCTCGCTGCGGCACGCGCCCGACGCCGACGCGCAGCATGACGGCATCTTCCGCAAGGTGCGCGGCATCCTCAACAAGCTCACGCCCGACAAGTTCCAGAAGCTCGGCGACGACCTACTCGCGCTCCAGCTCGACTCGGACAAGGCTCTCAAGGGCGTCATCCTGCTCGTGTTCGAGAAGGCGCTGGACGAGCCCAAGTACTCGTCCATGTACGCGCAGCTGTGCAAGCGGCTGAGCGAGGAGGCGCCCAACCTGGAGCCGCCCGGCCGGCCTTGCACCTTCCGTCTGCTGCTGCTTAACAAGTGCCGTGCCGAGTTCGAGAACCGCGCGCAGGCCTTTGCCGCCTTCGAGGACGCCGGCCCGCTGTCGCCCGAGGACGAGGAGCGGCGCCACCTCGCCAAATGCAAGATGCTCGGTAACATCAAGTTCATCGGCGAGCTGGGCAAGCTCGAGATCCTGGCCGAGTCGATCCTGCACCGGTGCATCCAGAACCTGCTGACGCGGCGCGCGGCGGCCGAGCGGCAGGAAGACCTGGAGTGCCTGGCGCAGCTAGTGCGCACGTGTGGGCGCGTGCTGGACTCGGAGCGCGGCCGCGGGCTCATGGAGCAGTACTTCGCGCGCATGGAGGCGCTGGCGGCGTCGCCCGAACTGGCGCCGCGTATCCGCTTCCTGCTGCGCGACGTGGTGGAGCTGCGCCGCTCGGGCTGGGTGCCGCGCGCCGCGCACCGCGCAGACCCGCCCGTGCCCATGCGTCTGCTGCGCCCTGAGGAGGAGGCGCCGGCGCCGCGCCCGCCGCCCTTCCGTCGCCCGTTGGACGACATGCTGGCGGGGCTAGCGGTGGCGGGGCGGCGGCGCCAGGCGCGCGCGCCGGCGGCCCCGCGCGCCAAGCGTCTGCCCGCGGCGGCCCCGCTGGCGGACGTGCAGATGCGCCCGGCGGCCAACTCGCTGCTGTTCTCCGCTACGCGCCTGCCGCGCGCGCCGCCCGCGCCGCCGCCCGCACTGGCGCCCGCGCCGCCGCCCGCGCTCCCCGTCAAGCCGGCCTCGCAGGACAAGCCGGCCAAGCCCAAAAAAGACAAGGTAACGTATCCCCATTACACACAATTAGTAGCTAGCGGCGGGAGGGAAGCCCATTATGTTTGCCGCCAGTGTGGTTAATAAATCATAATAATAATATAATTATGATTGGCGGCGTTCCCGCCACACATCAAGTTGAAACTAAACAAAAAAAATCTAAGGATGAGGAATTCATTTTAGAATATATTATTATACTACTGTATTGTAATCATTTTGCCTTACCAATGCACCAACTTAAGTAATATTTCATAACAGTAATTTAAATTTAATTTCTTAGATTTCTTGGTCTTTATTACGTAGTTTGTATTTTTTTTTAATAATACCGAAAATGCAAAGTATCAGAACGTAACAAATTTGTCAGAACTTTTTTATCCTAACTTCTAAAATTATTTTGAATACTGGAAAATAATGCTTAAATTATCTATTATTAAGTAAGCATATCGTTGTTTGTGAACCCTAGGCTTTTACGGTTGGGTCCAGAATGGCCATTGTCCTTTGTGTATTGCTTTTAATTCTTTGAAAAATGTGACATAAGTCTGTTAGTACGCCGTGTGACCACAAGGACGCGTCCGCAGGGCCTGAGCAAGGAGGAGGTGTGTCGCGCCGCGTTGCAGGCCGCCGACCTGGAGGAGGAGCTGGCCGGGCCCCTCGCCGGCCCCGAGCAGCCCGCCGACCCGCGCGCGCTGGCCCCGCTCGCTGACCTGCAGCTCAACGACAAGCTGCTGCGCCGCGCCCTCGCCGCGCTGCTCGAGCGCGCCCTCGCCGCCGCGCCCGGGCCCGGCGCCCGCGCTGCTCTGGCCGTGGCGCGCGCCGCCAAGGCCGGGCCCGCGCTGGAGGCGCTGCGTGGCGTGCTGGCGGCGCGGCGCTCGCACGCGCAGCTGCCTACGCTGCTGGCGCTGGGCGTGCTGCAGCGCGTGTGCGGCGCAGGCGACCTGCCGGCACTGGCTGACCCGGCGGCGCACCACCCGCTGGCGCTGGACGCTCTGCGGCGGCTGCTGGAGCTGGCGGGGCCGGAGCGCACGCGTGCGCTGCTGGACGCGGCCCGGCTGGAGCCGGGCGCGCTGGTGCCGGCCGGGGAGTGCGCGGCGGCGCAGGCGGAGGCGCGCGGGCTAGGCGAGCTGCTGCCGGCGCTGCGTGTGCGGGCGGAGCTGGCGCGGGCGCTGGGCGCGGAGCCGGCGCCGGCCGCGCTGTACCGGTGGATCAAGCAGAACGTGGAGGCGGGCGTGCGCGCGGCGCCGGCGTTCGTGCACGCGCTGGTGCCCCCGCTGGCGGCGCGCGTGACGGCGGAGGCGGGGTCGGCGGGCGCGGCGCCGGACAAGCCCGCGCTGGAGCGGGAGCGCGCGCTGCTGGAGGCGTACGCGCCGGTGCTGCGTGCGCTACTGGCGGCGCCAGAGTTGCAGCTGGCGGCGCTGTACGCGGTGCAGGTGCACGCGCACCGGCTGCGCTGGCCCAAGGGCTCGCTGCTGCGCTGGTTCATGCTGCTGTACAGTCTGGAGGTGTGCGACGAGGAGTCGTTCCTGCGGTGGCGCGAGGACGTGTCGGCGGCGCACCCGGGCAAGGGCGAGGCGCTGTTCCAGGTCAACGCCTGGCTCACCTGGCTCCAGCAGCAGGACTCCAGCGACGACGACGCCGACCCCGACGGCTGAGCGCCCCCCCACCCGCCGCCGTGTATTCCGATTCCGAATGAAATATACTTCAGTGTAATTTATTACATACTTCTGTCTCTCATTTTCTCCCCCCCCCCTCCAAGAATACTACACAATGAGACATACACAAGATTACCACACAATGAGGCATACACAAGCACACAATGAGGCATACACAAGATTACCACACAATGAGGCATACACAAGATTACGACACAATGAGGCATACACAAGATTACCACACAATGAGGCATACACAAGATTACCACACAATGAGGCATACACAATATTACCACACAATGAGGCATACACAAGATTACCACACAATGAGGCATACACAATATTACCACACAATATGGCATACACAAGATTACTACACAATAAGGCATACACAAGATTACCACACAATGAGGCATACACAAGCACACAATGAGGCATACACAAGATTACCACACAATGAGGCATACACAAGATTTCCACACAAGGCATACACAAGATTACCACAATGAGGCATACACAAGATTACCACACAATGGGGCATACCCAAGATTACCACGCAATGAGGCATACACAAGATTACCACACAATGAGGCATACACAAGATTACCACACAATGAGGCATACACAAGATTACCACACAATGAGGTATACACAAGATTACCACACAATGAGGCATACACAAGATTACCACACAATGAGGCATACACAAGATTACCACACAATATGGCATACACAAGATTACTACACAATAAGGCATACACAAGATTACCACACAATATGGCATACACAAGATTACTACACAATAAGGCATACACAAGATTACCACACAATGAGGCATACACAAGCACACAATGAGGCATACACAAGATTACCACACAATGAGGCATACACAAGATTACGACACAATGAGGCATACACAAGATTACCACACAATGAGGCATACACAAGATTACCACACAATGAGGCATACACAATATTACCACACAATATGGCATACACAAGATTACTACACAATAAGGCATACACAAGATTACCACACAATGAGGCATACACAAGCACACAATGAGGCATACACAAGATTACCACACAATGAGGCATACACAAGATTTCCACACAAGGCATACACAAGATTACCACAATGAGGCATACACAAGATTACCACACAATGGGGCATACCCAAGATTACCACGCAATGAGGCATACACAAGATTACCACACAATGAGGCATACACAAGATTACCACACAATGAGGCATACACAAGATTACCACACAATGAGGCATACACAAGATTACCACACAATATGGCATACACAAGATTACTACACAATAAGGCATACACAAGATTACCACACAATATGGCATACACAAGATTACTACACAATAAGGCATACACAAGATTACCACACAATGAGGCATACACAAGCACACAATGAGGCATACACAAGATTACCACATAATGAGGCATACACAAGATTTCCACACAAGGCATACACAAGATTACCACAATGAGGTATACACAAGATTACCACACAATAAGGCATACACAAGATTACTACACAATAAGGCATACACAAGATTACCACACGCTGCTTTAGGGACAAAGATCCATCAAGGTGTGCATCTTTACTTGCTGATGAGATACTTCTGGGTATGGATTATTATATCCCCCACTCGTATGTCGTCAGCAAGGGTAGAAGCAGACCATGGTACAATAGTCACTGCTCGAGTGCTGTAGCTAACAAGAACACAGCGTACCGAAAATGGGTGAAAGGTCGCTCATGTGGTGATCCTAACCTCGCGTCCCTTAAAGCGGCATACAACGTTGCCACCAAAGTCTGCAGGAAGGTGTTCAAACGAGCAGAATCTGAACATATTTCACGGATTGGGCAAGAACTGCTTAATCGCCCGGCTGGTAGTCGCAGTTTCTGGCAGCTTGCAAAATCCGTGGAATCCAACTTCTGTCGCTCCTCACTACCACCGTTACGTCTGCCTGATGGATTGCTGGCAAACTCGGCAAAAGATAAAGCCGAACTACTGGCAACTCTTTTCGCCTCAAACTCTCGGCTTTATGATGGAGGCGCGCAACCGCCTCGTATTGATAATTGTGGCTTCTCAATGCCCGATATCATTATAAGACAGCGCGACGTGCGTGCAATACTCCGAAGTTTAGATACCCGGAAGGCCAGTGGTCCAGATGGTATACCAGCAGTTGTCTTAAAAGAGTGTGCACTTGAACTGTGTCCTGCCCTCACGCGTCTTTATAGATTGTCCTACTCCTCCGCAAAAGTTCCCACAGTTTGGAAAGTAGCTAATATACAGCCAGTGCCAAAAAAGGGTGACCGCTCCGACCCAAACAATTATCGCCCTATTGCCGTAACCTCAATCTTGAGCAAAGTTTGTGAAAAACTGATTAATGCACAAATAGTGCGATACCTAGAAGATCACTACATTTTGAGCGATAAACAATATGGATTTCGTTCAAAACGATCGACAGGTGATCTCCTAGCGTACGTCACGCACGTTTGGGGAGAGGCAATAGACCAACACGGCGAGGCTTTGGCAGTTGGCCTAGACATCTCCAAAGCATTTGATAGGGTCTGGCACAGAGCCCTGTTGTCCAAGCTGCCTTCGTATGGACTTCCCAATCGGTTATATGACTGGATCGCCAGCTTTCTTTCGCAAAGGAGTATTAGAGTCGTTTTAGACGGGTGTGACTCAAAATACAAAGACATAAATGCTGGCGTGCCTCAGGGATCAGTGCTGTCACCAACACTGTTTATTCTGCATATCAATGACATGTTAAAACTTGGTAACATTCATTGCTATGCAGATGATAGTACTGTCCATGGGCGATACCAGTCCAAGAGACCGTTAAGTCTAACCGAAGTAGAGGAGTCCCGACATTCCTTGATCGCAGAACTGAATGAAACTCTAGACCGTATATCTGCGTGGGGGTCAGATAATCTGGTCCAGTTCAATGCCGGTAAAACGCAAGCGTGCGCAATGACGGCAAAGAAGTCCCCCTTTTCCCCACTTCCGTCTCTTCAGAACACCGCTCTTAAACTAACGTCCGTTTTTAATATCTTGGGGATAGAATTGCGCTCCGATCTTAACCACCGCAACTATATCGAGAGCATTGCAAAATCAGCATCTAAAAAGTTGGGAGTCTTAAATAAGGTGCGGCGGTTTTTCTCACCCAAACTCCGATTGATGCTATATAAAGCTCAGGTACGGCCATGTGTGGAATACTGCTCGCACCTTTGGGACGGATCCGCTAAATACCTGTTGAATGCTCTCGATTCACTGCAAAAGCGTGCAATTCGTATAATTAACGACGATCAGCTCTCTAAAACACTGGAGCCTTTGCACCTGCGTAGAGAAGTTGCATCGTTGAGCGTATTCTATCGCCTATATCACGGACAGTGCTCTGAAGAGCTGTTTGAACTCATCCCTCCTTCCCCATTTCGTTTCCGTACTACACGCACTGGCACTAAAATGCATACATATACAGTGGATGACAGGCCCACCAAGATTACCACGCAATGAGGCATACACAATATACAGGCTATTGCTACTACGAGTAGTTAATAGCTTAATGATGTGAAATAATAAATAATTGCTTTTAAACTTATCGAAGCTACTCGGTCGCATTTATTGGAATGTGTTCTTTAAAAACGTAGTGTTTATTGACTGTTGGAGACTGGCAATGCCGCTGGGATGTTTCTGTAAGCGCTGCCAAACGAAGCCAAGGGTACGAACTAACTTTTTAGCCTAATAAGTATAATTCTCAGAGCAAGGCGCTTAAACCGCAGGGATGTGGTATAATTCTCAGGGCAAGGCGCTTAAACCGCAGGGATGTGGTATAATTCTCAGAGAGAGACGCTTAAACCGCAGGGATGTGGTATAATTCTCAGAGCAAGGCGCTTAAACCGCAGGGATGTGGTATAATTTTCAGGGCAAGGCGCCTAAACCAAAAACATTTTATTGATGGAACACCTAAGTGGGAACCAACATAATCAGTGTCGGTAACCTTTAGTGGCCAAACCTTAACCACATAAAGTATACTGTTGTCACACATATTTTCCCGTTTCAGTTTACCATTATCCGATAATTCAATGCCTAAACTGCTGCAGGTTTGGTCATGTACAAGCAATCTGTAGATCTAAGTCAAGATGTTTTAGATGCGCGGGTCCTCACAATGGGAAGGAGTGTTTAGTGAGTAAGGAGTTGGTTTCGTGCCTACTTCGCAAAGATAAATCCTGCTCAGAATTTGCTCGTCAAAAACTAATCAAAATAGCCATGGCTGAGGATAATATATCATACTCCGAGGCAGCTAATAAATACCGACGATCCCAGTGTCAATTTTCTGAGGTTGTCCGGTCGTCATCTCCCCTTCCACAATCCCAATCTCTACCTAGTACCCAAATCCAACACCATCAATCACAACCTAATTCTCAATCAGGAGGCCCATCTCCAACTTACCACTGATACAGAAAAACCATCAATATAACTCCTCGTCCAATATCTGCCCCTCAGAAGGGATATGATAAACTTGCCCACGCAGACTTAATTAAAGATTACTCCACCCCTACTCCAGCTAATGGCTGTGGGTTATCCACAGTACCCAATGATACTCCCCCCGATAACCTTCTTGACCTTCTACTTCTCACAATTGTGTCTAAGTTTAATGACACTGACTTACCGTACTCCGTGGCTGTAAAATTATTCCAACTGCTCCATAACCATTATGATGGACAAGGTCCAAGTATCCAAAATAGTTCAGTGGAACACCAGAAGAATCCCCAATAAAAAACACGAGATTTTAAATCTCATAAGTTCACCCCGTCGGGTTTGGCTATCTCGGAGACATGGTTGAAATCAGGCTCTCGCTTCAGGGTGCCAGGCTACTCTTGCCTCCGAGATGACAGACTCGACGGTTACGGTGGCTGTGCTCTCATTTTACAAGATAATATCTCTTTTAACATTCTCACTCTCCCATCCCATAGCTCAGGCTTTAATGTCATAGCAATCCAAACATCTCCATTCTCTCTATTTATATTCTCTCATCCCCATGTTAATTTAATCTCTGAAATTGAGTCTGTTATTTTTCTAGTCTGTTTTTAACTATTCCTACTCCATTCCTAATTCTAGGTGATTTTAACTGTTTTCACTTAATGTGGGGTTACTCCCAGTGTGATTCTTTTGGGTCAGCCCTTGTAGGTATTTTTGATAGCCTTAATATTTGCCTTCTCAATGATGGTTCCCCCACCAGGCGTTCCTCCCCAACTCAAAATCCCAGTGCAGTGGATTTATCACTATGTTCTCCCTTCCTATCCTCTTTAGATTGGAATGTTCTCCCATTATCCTATGGCAGCGACCACCTCCCTATTTTAATCACATTCCTATTTATATCACCCCCAGTAACTGACCCTTCCCCACTTTTAAAAATATAGACTAGAAAATGCCGATTGGAATAAATTTGAAGACAATATCTATAATAATCTATTGAATTTCCCAATGATTCAAGAAAGCAATGTCCTATCCTCCTATTCCCATTTCACTGAATTACTAATTTTAGCTGCTGATCAGACATTTCCTATTAAAAACTCGTCCTTAAAGCGATATTCTTCCCCACCATGGTGGGATGCAGAATGCTGAAACAAAATTAGAGAGCGAAAACAAGCCGAAAAAGCATTTTCCCGGTCGATGTCCATGGAAAACTACTTGTATTTTAAAAATATTAAAGCCTCCCGCCAATAGTTATTCCGTAAGAAAAAAAAGCATTTGGCTCCCCCCTAGGTACCTGAAAACAGTTATTTTTCCAGTTCCTCCCAATCTTAATCTAGATTTGACAATCCATTTTCCTTAGTAGAGCTAGAGGCCGTTCTTGGTAAGAATGGAGAACTCAAATTATTATTCCAATCCCTAAACCCGGTAAAGATCCTAATAGTCCCAATAGTTATCGGCCCATAGCTCTGTCCTCTACTTTACTTAAATGCATGGAACATTTGATTAAAAATCGCCTAGAATGGTTCCTCGAAAATGAAAATATTATTCCACACTCCCAATTTGGATTTAGAAAGGGCTTTAGTGTTATAGACAATATCAGCACACTTGTTACGTATATCCATGTCTCCTTCAGTAAAAAAACTGTTGCTGCAGTTTTCCTTGATGTCCCTTCAGCATATGATAATGTCGTAATTACAGTTCTCAGAAGCAAAATGCGACAGCTGAGAATCCCTGTGATGTTAAGTAAATTTATCTGTAATCTCCTGAGTGTCCGTTCCATTTATGTCCGATGTCAAAATATCTTCCTTCCCCCACGAACCCTTTGGAGGGGTCTCCCTCAAGGTTCTGTACTAAGCCCTCTGCTTTATAATCTTTATACTTATGAATTGAGAACAATCCGTTTCCCCTTACTGTAGAATCTTGCAATATGCTGATGATATTGGCTTGTACCTTCCCTTCCTTGACCTACCTGAAGTCTCTTTCTCCCTTAACTCAGCATTATCTGACATTTTCTGTTGGCTTAATGGCCATGGTCTATCCCTATCTGCCTCAAAAAGTGTCACAGTCACATTCTCTAGAAAAAAGCTCAAAACACCTCTAAACTTATATATTGATAATGAAATTATCCCCTTCTCCAACAGTGTAAAATTTCTCGGTGTCACTCTGGACTCCAGGATGACAGGATCATTACATCATAAAAATGTTGCTGATAAATGTAAGGCAAATATTAATGTTCTTCGATGTCTATCTGGTGTATGGTGGGGCTTTCACGCTTATTCTCAAAAAATGTTATATAATGCTATTATTAGGAGCCACTTGGACCAAGGCACTTTTGTGTTAGAACCCTGCAGTAAGAAATCTATGGGTTTATTAAGCAAAATTCAATCTAAAAACCTCCATGTGGTTTTGCGGCACTATGAAATCCTCCCCAATAAATTGTCTTCAAGTGGAGTGTGCTGATGCCCCCCTTCCTCTCCGACGTCAGTATCTTGCATGACTTTTTAATTGTAACCAAGTGTAACGGAACGTTACTTTTTATGTTACGGAATGTACGGCGGTCCACGAAATGGAACGGATAGTTTAGGATTTAAAATTACCCTTTGCAAAAGTGCAAAATGCAAAAGAGGCAGGTAGTTTTTCTTTGTATTCCATTCTTCCATCTCATAATATTCCTCTTCCTACCAAAATGAGTCATTTACTCCATCTATTTGATTTTAATATTTTAGTTTTAATTTGTAATTATCTTAGTCATCATAAAATTAGTGTTTAATTTAATTTTATTAGGTTTTAGTTGATTTATTGTATAAACAAGTACCTGAATAACTATTTTTATTAATCCAATTAATTTGTTAATTTTTATTTCGTTTTATCGTTGGATGCTCCTGTTGGGCTTTTATCAACACAAGCTCATTTTAAAGTGTGGAATGACGCTATATTTCTCCACGCTAGTTTTTTTTTATTAGCTACTGAGTTGTGTAGCATTATTTTGTCTGTGGCAATATTGTTACCAAAGTGACAGAAGGCCAAAATCAAGATTGAATTGAATTGAGGCAGGTAGTTTAAATAAATGCATTTTACAAGTCGAAGTAACGTATTACTTCAAATTTAAGATAAATAGGCCGCGGTCAGAGTACTGTAAGCCATTTGATAAATTGCTAACATCGCGAGTGCGTGTTTGTAATAATTTGTTAGTTACAAAATATATAATAGAGACGCACAAAGTTCGGAGTTCCAACATTAATTTTGTGAGTTAATTATACAGTGCTTTCATAGGGACGTTTTTAGGGTTCACTAGAATTTATATAAATATTGTACTGTATCCGTGCGTCTGTCTAGCACTGCACCCCAGCCAGTGCCGGCCCGAAACAAGTTTTAGAATGGAGCGAAATCCAATTACGGCGCCTGGCGCCCCCCATCTTTTTTCCCTAATATCAGTAGACTACTGGAGAGGGGGGCGCCAGTAGCTCTACCACTAGTTTTTGCAAACAGTTTTTACTAAAGTCGCTACTATCTATAGATAGGAATCATCCAACAAGAGAGGTTTATTAGAAATATAAAGCGATCCTATTGTTCGTAAAAGCGTGGTGGAACTAAGAAGATCTCCACAACATCATAGGTCTGTGTCTAATTTGTCAATTGAAAACTAATAAAACAAAATAAAGTCAACAATCATTAATGAGATCAATAAGCATAATCCACTTTAGAACTGGTTTGGTACCTACTTGTTATGTTATGTTTACTAAATAATGTAACAGTGCTTATTTAAAACAAAGTCTTTAGGTTTAGGCATATATGGGACATAACATAATTAATAATAATAATTAAATTTGGAAGTAATCTTGGAAAACTTTTAATTGATGCATCTGGGGACCATCGAGCAAGATCCTATTTTTACCAACGAATATCGCTGGAAATTCAGAGGGGCAATGCTCTATGTATTTTGGGCACATGCGCAGCTACGGAGGATCTACAAGAAATTTTTAATTTATAATTTTAAACATTGTAAATATACAAATTTTTGTTAGATTATTATTATTATTAATTTATAAATTATAATAAACTATTTAAATCAACTGGAAAACAAATTTTAAGTAAATCACTGCTTACGCACTTGTTAACGCTAACTATTAACCGAGGTGGGGGTGATGATCCGTCCGCGCTCTTCTCAACAAATAAAGTCAGAATCACACATTGGTAAGCGAGGATTTTTTTCTTGTCCACTGAGGCGCCCTCTAGAACTTAGCGCCTGGAGCGGCCGCTCCGTTCGCCATATGGTAGGGCCGACCCTGACCCCAGCCTCCGTCCTGCAGTTTTACGCAATGCACAATTATTGTTACTGCCCTGCCAAAATCTGAAGACAACGAGGGCTGGAATCAGTATGCTTAGGCTTCCCTTCAAATGATTCCAGGAATCAAGTCCGAGGTAGAAAAACCACTACGGCAGAACCTGGCCTGGAACCTTTTTTCTAAAGCCTGGTCTGCCACCGTCTACAGACATCCCAGCTGGTCATAGCTGAACTCAGCCTGGATTTTTCTTCCGGAGGCTGGACACCGTCTGCTCAGCAGACGTCACGGCCTGCCATAGCCGGCCATAACAGACCGCTGCCCGGAGCCTGCCCTGCCACTGAAGGACGTTGGATGCTGCCCTCCCCGTTCGTCATATAATCAGGGCAGTAGCATTCTTCCCATGACATAATCTGGATGTTGATAGAACCCATTCTCTTATGGGTAGTATTTAATCTTACAACTGTAAATCTACGTCTTTCTATCAAAGTATTCGAAATTGCTAACAAAAATACTGAATTGCACACTAAATTTGCGCATCAAATAAATCAAATATACTATACTGTTTGATCTTTAAAGTTAAACTATTTTACTGAATGACTATCTGTTAACTTATAGGAAATCTAATTATTCTTTTAGTGCAACGAAACATTTAATCAGTTTGTTTTGGAATCCATCACCTATTAAATTTTAAAGAACATGAGTTATACTAAATAAAACACCAGTTAATCAGTCATGTTTATTAAATTAAAGTTCTGAAAAAATCAAATGAGAGAGAAAGAAGAGGGGAGGGAGGGGAACCTACCCCTAAAATAAAAAAAGTTAGGGGGGGGGGGGTATTTTAGTAGTTATTGTCATTTGAAAAATCACATTTTACCCAACTTTTATATGTGTAGGAAGCCTAGCTGGCACTCGCCGGCCGCTACCGCGGCACGCTTCGCTCGGCTCGTGCGTATGGTCATGTACTAACACTAACCTAACCTATCCTTTACCTAGTCTGGCCATTTTTTTTTAAATAAAGAGTCTTTTGAGTAATTATTCTCGTATGTGTAGAAAGCCTTTCTGGCACTCGCCGGCCGCTACCGCGGCACGCTTCGCTCGGCTCGTGCGTATGGTCATGTACTAACACTAACCTAACCTATCCTTTACCTAGTTTGGCCATTTTTTTTTTTAAATAAAGAGTCTTTTGGGTAATTATTCTCGTATGTGTAGAAAGCCTTTCTGGCACTCGCCGGCCGCTACCGCGGCACGCTTCGCTCGGCTCGTGCGTATGGTCATGTACTAACACTAACCTAACCTATCCTTTACCTAGTCTGGCCATTTTTTTTTTAAATAAAGAGTCTTTTGAGTAATTATTCTCGTATGTGTAGAAAGCCTTTCTGGCACATAATTTTAGATAATGATTTTAGTAATTCGGTTGTAATATTGGATAATTTAGTGCAAATCAGTATTTTTGTTATACGGTGAGTAATTTTGTTTTAGAATGCTTAAATCTGTGGTTTTAGCAAGATTTTCGTAGTAAAATTAGATTAAAAAAGTCGCTAACTTTAATTTATTTTAAACAATTTCTAATACTACACGTTTAGTTATACAATTATTTAAATTGTTATACAATCATATATTTGATATGCAGGTAGATTATTAGTGGAGAAATGTTGTTTGCTTCAATTTTAAAAAAGAGGTGCAATTAAAAATTTCCCTTCTCTTATTATACTCTCTCGCTCTTCTTCTAATAATTTGTATATTGCTAGGTTTATTTAATATAATTTTATTTTTTTATTCTATGTACGTTGTTTCTATCTCACAGCCAATTTATGACCTGTAGGTAGGACTTCGTCACACAAGCTGGACCTTAAAACTAACTGACAAAACAATTTTAATGAAACCTCTGCCAAAAAGGGTCTATACTATTCTTCCATTCAACGTATAATCCCTCCCCATCCCTGGTTTTTCCTATTTCGTTCAGCAAACAGACAAGTTACTTCTACAATATGTAGATTAAGATTGGGCCACTGTTGCTCCCCGGTTCATTTGGCTAAATTAAGAATCAGAGAAGCTTGGCCAGCTCCAACAATGAACGAATAGCCATGAACGGGTTAGACCGCAAACCATATGTGTTGGTATTCAGTTCATAGACAAGCATGGGATCAGAGGGTTTCTCCCGTCATAAAATGAGTTGGTAGCACCTGTCATCCTCGTGGATGAGTGTCTGCCGAAACATCATGCGGATGTCGGTCACAAAGACAATCTGATGGCGGCGAAAGTCCATGAGAATATCAGAAATATCCCGGAGAAGCTTCGGGCCTGTATGCAGGCACTGGTTCAAAGATTCACCCGAAGACGTGGGGGCAGAGCCATTAAACACCACTCTTATCTTCTCACTATGAGGCTTGACGACTGCGTGATGGGGAATGAAATAATGTTCCACTGAACGCCAGTCCAAGTTTGAGACCGTCATGTGTCCCAAATCCTCATACTCCCGCATGAACTCAATGTACTTCTTGCGGAAGACAGGATCACGCCTCATGCGATTCTCCATGGACACCAACCTTTTCTCAGCAAGATTCCTTGATGCACCCAATGGGGGTCGTAAGGGGAGAAAAGGAAGTCTGGTGTAAAAGCGATCAGAAGCTTAACGACCAGTATTATTCTGGAAGAACAATTCACATTCATGATTAACAGGATTGACCTACGTAGCAGCCGGGGGCTTCTCCACCTCCCAAAATCTCTGAACCGCCTCAGAAAGAGAAAGACAAATGTCAACAAAACGGTTATCAACAACAGGTGGGAGAGGAACATGGGTTGGGCCCATTATAACAGATCCCAAGATTATGGGGATCGCTACGAGGCCACCTGTACCTAGGGCCTTCACATTACCTAGAAGCAACCTTCCCAAAACATCGGCACCAAGCAACAAATCAATTGGTCCCGGATTGTCGAAGGTGGGGTCAGCTAAACACAAACCCCTTTACAGGGTCACCACAGCTGGGGACAATTTTACCTGGGGGTGTTGACCCAATATATTTTCTAAAACTATTGCCGAAGCAGTGATGCTCGTGAAACCGAGAACGGGGAGAATGTAAAAGTGGTGTTACCAATCAAGTTCTCAACTTTGACATTACCAACTCCCCGAACAGAATCCCGGTGAGGATACAAAGCTAGGTATAGGCCACTCGCTAACCAAGCCGAAACAATACAACCCTGGGCACCCGAATCTAAAAGGGCACGAACAACCAAATAGTTGCCCTTCGGGCCCCAAACACGAACAGAGGCTGTAGGTAAAATTACAGTCTCTGAGTGGGTGGCGACTGGTGAGCGGGCAGCGAATACCTATTCCTCTTAAACCGGACGTACGGGAACATTCGAGTTCGGAATCCACTGGTAATTATGGATCTCATGTGATCGGTCCCATGGCATTGGCTCGACAACATGAGGATGTCGTCCTGAAGGTCTTCTCTGGTGACGAGACCTTACAGGTAGTTGCGCTGCACACCGGTTACGACCCATGGGAGCAAAGCGAGGGGGCGAAGCATTGACCCCGCCCATGAGGGGGGTGCGGTCACAATTCCTGGGGGGTAAACTCCGAACATGAGGGGGCGAGGGGCGCCGGTCCTCAGTACGTGAGAAATCATAAAACCTCGTTGATGGCCTTAGCACCCTGGGGTTCATAGTGATCAATTTACTGAAGAGTTTCAAGAATTAAAAGACTCTGTCAAATTCATGAGCGGAAAAATTGACGAACTAAATAATTACTGTAAAGTCATTCATAAGCGTGTTGAAGCATTGGAGGATAAAGTGGAGAGTCAATCTAATCAGGTAATGATGTTGGAGGCAAAGATTGATTTTCTTGAGCAGCAATCTCGGCAATGTAACGTCGAGATTTGCAACATCCCGGAGAGACGAGCTGAAGACCTGATGACCATCGTGGAGAACCTCGGTGTAGCGATCAAGTGCAATATCAACCGCAGCGACATTTCTTACGTGCACCGTGTGCCGCATGCAAACAAACAAAGTCCACACCCAAAAAATATTATTCTGAAGTTTAATTCTAGAACCACCAGGGACAATGTTCTATCAGCTTCACGAATGATTCAGGGTCTTAAGTCCAGTGCCTTAAATATATCTGGTGATTCCCGTATTGTCTATGTGAAGATTAAGTTTGGCTACCCTCCGACAAGCATGGATACTACTATCCTCCAAGGAAGTGCCAACTGCTTCACATAACTTTTTAAATATACATAGAACATTCTCGTTAGATACTGCAGGTACCGCCTGAATCTCCACATTACAACCGCGTGAAATTTTTTCAACCGAAGTCAATCGCTGATTTAATTTGGCAATCTCCAACTGAAGCCGACTATTTTCAACCTCCAAATCCCTAATATATAACAATTGACGATTATAATATTAACCCAAGTCAAATTAATGATAATAATGGTACTGATTTAAATAATAGGGTAAATAATTCAAATGAAGATGTAAATATAATAAATAGGAATGAAGATATTAATATAAATAATTCAAACGAAGATCTAAATATGTTACGTAATGGCGAAAATTCATATAATTTGAGAAAAAGATCTACTATTACGCAACCTTTGCGATATCAAGCTAATATAGTAGAATTAAAAGAACCACAAACATATGAGGATGCTTTAAATTGCGGTGAATCGGACAAATGGAAAAAAGCTATTAGTGAAGAGCTATCTTCACATGAAGAAAATGGCACTTGGATATTAACAGATTTACCAAAAGATAAAAAGACTATTACTAACTTCTAAATGGGTTTTTAAAATTAAGAAACGAATAGATGGAGAAATTGATAAGTATAAGGCACGTCTGTGTGTTAGAGGCTTTGCACAAATTAAAGATATAGATTATTCGGAAACTTTTGCACCAACTACTACAACTACGTTATGATTCTATAAGGCTATTATTAAGTATTGCAGTTAGCCAAGAATATGAAATATCTCAATTTGATGTCAAAACGGCATTTTTATATGGAGATCTTAATGAAGATATTATATGCCATCGGTTCCCAATGTTGTTTTTACGAAACAGGATGATAGTGAATGTCACTTTAGCGGCTCTAAACAGTTTCCTTATCGTGAAGCTGTAGGGTCACTTTTATTTTTATCATCTGTAACTCGACCAGATATATCATATGCAGTTAATTTAGTAAGTCGTTATATTAATAATTTTACTAACGAACATGTTAATGCTGTCAAACGAATCATCAGATATTTAAGTGCACTAAGAATTTTGGTATTAAATATTTTGGGAATAAAGTTTTTTGTGGATATTCAGATGCAGATTATGCTGGAGATTTAGACACTAGGCGCTCTACTACTGGTTATATATTTTTTATGAATAATGGTCCGGTGACATGGTCTTGTGAGCGACAGAGAACCGTAGCATTATCTACAACTGAATCTGAATTCATGGCTGCTTGTGCAGCTGTTAAGGAATACATTTGGATTAAACAATTTTTAGTTGAAATTATAAAGTGAATTTAATATGTTATATGTTGATAATCAAAGTACTATAAATTTAATTAAAAATCAAAGGTTAATATTATAATCGTCATTGTCAAACGAAATTTAAACAATTTGGTTCAAACGAAATTTAATCATTGTGTAAAAACATTATGTAATAGTGTAATATATTATATTATGGTGGTGAATATATTAATCAAGATTTTAAAGATTATTTGGTGAAAAATTGGATTGAACATGAATGTACTGCGCCTTATACACCGCAACAAAATAGTAGGTCAGAAAGAGAGATGAGAACTATTATAGAGCGAGCAAGAACTATGTTATATGCACGACATTTACCATTAAGTCTTTGGGCAGAGACAGTTAACTGTACTGTATACTTAAAGAACAGAATTACTTTTAGTCAAACAAATGATACTACTCCTTATGAGTTATGGACTGGAGAAGCACTAACCTTAAGTAATATTAAGACATTCGGATGCTTAGGATTTGTACAAACACCACAGCAAAAGTGGGATAAAAAAAGTGAAAAATGTATTTTAGTTGGATATCAAGGTAACAGCTATAACTATAGAATGTTTAATTTAATTACTAAAAAGTTAATTATATCCAGAGACGTAATATTTAATGAATTTGATATTTCAGATTTAAATCAAAACTATAGAAAAGAAGAAATATTTGATATTAATGAAAACGTAGAAGATAGGATACATGAAAAATGTATTGAAGATTCAAATATAACGAAGGAACAAATTTATTTATTTAATGTTTGGTGCACCAGCAGATCCTAGTTCATTACAAGTTAAGATACGTGCGTTAAAACAAATTTCTAGGCTAGAATCCAATTCAGTGCACACAACATGCTAAGCTACATTATTTCCTACAGATTTACACAATACAATGTAAAATACAGATCTTAATTAATAAAAATTAGGATTAAATTAATAACAACAAATTAAATTTACAATAAAAATTAAATTAATAATAATAAGCATTAAGAATACTATGCTTTAAAAATAATAACAATAATAATACAAAGAATAAAATTAATTAAAAATTACACATATTATATTATATATCAATAAACACAATTAATTACAAAGACATTCAACCAATTAAATTAAAAAGCCATATTATTCTAAATACGGCTGAGGACATCCGGTGTAATGGACCTTTTAAAATGAGCAAAACTACTGTCAAATATATCAATCTCTACATCCCGCAACCCGAATATATCATTATAGGTACGACACATCCTTACCAACGGATTGTAGATTGTAAAACAGAATAACATTTTAACAGTAGAAAAATATAAATTTTAAAATATATTTTCTAGCTATAAACATCTTGGTGTATAAGGCGGTGAAACGTAGCTGTTAAAACCTGGATGGAAAGGTATTAAGCTTTAAGAAAGGCTTGTTCCAGTAAAGAAACAATGTGTTGATAATAAAACATGATTAGGACATACCGTAATAAACACTTTCACCAACAGCGACGTGAAACACTAAACACAACAAAATCACAAAAATATACTTCATTCTACTTAATTGCTTTAACTACGAGTACTATGAGAGAACTGCAAAATAATCTCTAATTACCCTTCTGAAACTGTAAAGTGAATCCCCTAGAAATGTTATTTATAACTTTACGTAATTTTATGTTACTATAAAAATACCTGAAATAATATTTTATAATTAGTTTTAAACTCTATTTGCTTACTATAAAAGTATGTCATTTCTTTCGACAGCAATTGTTGAAAAAGAATCACCACTAACGCCATAGATGCCGCTAATACACAAACTAGAAGCAGCTGCAGGTGATGAAGACCCCACGAATACAGACCCAAAAGAGTCTGAGAATAATTGGCAAATTGAGGCACCGTCAGATGCTGTGACACCATTGAGTGTTATGAAATTGGGAATTGTAGGTGATCCTTTTCTGCTTTTAACGAATTTCCAAAACGCCTTTGTATTCTCTCGCATAGATACCTCAATTGACAATACATAACTCCTGTAACAGCTGGTTGTAAGCTTCTTGCTTCTCGTTCTGAGAAGGGCATACGTGTCGTAATCTCTGGGGTTACCAAATCTTTTAAAACGTTTGTGGTACTTGTTTTGCTCCTTTAAACAGCGCATAAGAACTCGACTATACCAAATTGGATGTCTGTGTAATTTACTCGTAGTTAAAGGTGTATATTTGCGAATAATGTCAAAGGTCACATCGTAAAAGTTTCTTACACAGACGTTTATGTGACCATCAGACAGTAAGTTCAGCCAATCCACTTCGCTTAATGCCCGTTTAATGTCATCGTAATTACTTTTATAAAAATTAAGTCGCCTACTATGGTCAGAGGCCAAGGGCTTAGATGACAATAATACAGGAACCGAAACCAGATAAGGAATATGATGTTTGTCAGTAGTGCAAATAGGGACATCCTCAGAAACAACAACCTGTTCAATGTTTGAAAGCACTAGATCCAAAAATCTATTATTCATGTTGGGAATGGAATTAAATTGGTTCAAGTTACAAATATGTATAGTATCGGTTAATAGTACTGCTTTGGTGTCTCTAGGATCAACCGGTATTAACGAAGTACCAGTGCTCTGTAGCCATTTGACATTGCCAGTATTAAAGTCGCCCATCAATAAAAACACATCACTGCCACCCGAGCCCAATACAATGTTTTGACAATTCGTATAAAAAGTTGTCAAGTCTTTAAATGAAATGTCAGGCGGAAGGTAACAAAGACAGATGTTTAGTTTGAGTCCAGTTTTAGAATGTGGAATTATGCTCACCCAAATGTCCTCAACCCCACTGTTCCAAGATAACTTTTGAACTACATTAAGATGTTTTTTAGTCGCCACAAGAATACCGCCACCATCACTTTTTAACGAGCAACTGTCCTGACGGTCACGCCTCAAAATATTATACCGACTATCGATTACCTCGCTATCACGTACACTATGTTGAAAATTAGTTTCGGTTAAGCATACAACATCATAATCACAATTCAATAGGCTAAGATATATAACATCTGTTTTAGACCGTGCTCGGCCAACATTTTGGTAAAAAATATTTAACATAAGAGACAAGTTATGCAAGTTTAAAACATATTTAAAATAAAATGAATGTAAAAATTTATGAATTATTTAAGATAATAATATATATATATAATAATTGTACTGTAATTATAATAACAAAATAACGAAAAGCACAGAAAAATAAATTATAATAAGATCAATTAAATCTTACGCAGTTTATCTAAGGATTCACTATTTTTAATGTGAATAGCACTTGTTGTTTCGTCCCTACGTACATATATCTCACCATATTTTACCCAAACATACTTAAGTTCTTTAGCCAGATTACGAGCCGATGCATGAAGTATCTTGTGTTCTGGCGATAAGTGTTCCACAACATATACAGGGCGTCTTTCTCCGGTTATACCTAAGTGTTCCGAGTTAAGTTTGCATGTTTTGTTGGTTTTATTAAATCTATGGACAGCTGACAATAAGCCATCCCTCAATTGTGGGTTTGAAAGAGTTACCAATATATTCCTGGGGCGATCTAAGGCTTGATTAAGTTTGGCTACCCTCCGACAAGCATGGATACTACTATCCTCCAAGGAAGTGCCAACTGCTTCACATAACTTTTTAAATATACATAGAACATTCTCGTTAGATACTTCAGGTACCACCTGAATCTCCACATTACAACCGCGTGAAATTTTTTCAACCGAAGTCGATCGCTGATTTAATTTGGCAATCTCCAACTGAAGACGACTATTTTCAACCTCCAAATCCCTAATATATAACAAATGATGATTATAATATTAACCCAAGTCAAATTAATGATAATAATGGTACTGATTTAAATAATAGGGTACATAATTCAAATGAAGATGTAAATATAATAAATAGGAATGAAGATATTAATATAAATAATTCAAATGAAGATCTAAATATGTTACGTAATGGCGAAAATTCATATAATTTAAGAAAAAGATCTACTATTACGCAACCTTTGCGATATCAAGCTAATATAGTAGAATTAAAAGAACCACAAACATATGAGGATGCTTTAAATTTCGGTGAATCGGACAGATGGAAAAAAGCTATTAGTGAAGAGCTATCTTCACATGAAGAAAATGGCACTTGGATATTAACAGATTTACCAAAAGATAAAAAGACTATTACTAACTTCTAAATGGGTTTTTAAAATTAAGAAACGAATAGATGGAGAAATTGATAAGTATAAGGCACGTCTGTGTGTTAGAGGCTTTGCACAAATTAAAGATATAGATTATTCGGAAACTTTTGCACCAACTACTACAACTACGTTATGATTCTATAAGGCTATTATTAAGTATTGCAGTTAGCCAAGAATATGAAATATCTCAATTTGATGTCAAAACGGCATTTTTATATGGAGATCTTAATGAAGATATTATATGCCATCGGATCCCAATGTTGTTTTTACGAAACAGGATGATAGTGAATGTCACTTTAGCGGCTCTAAACAGTTTCCTTATCGTAAAGCTGTAGGGTCACTTTTATTTTTATCATCTGTAACTCGACCAGATATATCATATGCAGTTAATTTAGTAAGTCGTTATGTTAATAATTTTACTAACGAACATGTTAATGCTGTCAAACGAATCATCAGATATTTAAGTGCACTAAGAATTTTGGTATTAAATATTTTGGGAATAAAGTTTTTTGTGGATATTCAGATGCAGATTATGCTGGAGATTTAGACACTAGGCGCTCTACTACTGGTTATATATTTTTTATGAATAATGGTCCGGTGACATGGTCTTGTGAGCGACAGAGAACCGTAGCATTATCTACAACTGAATCTGAATTCATGGCTGCTTGTGCAGCTGTTAAGGAATACATTTGGATTAAACAATTTTTAGTTGAAATTATAAAGTGAATTTAATATGTTATATGTTGATAATCAAAGTACTATAAATTTAATTAAAAATCCCGTCTTTCATAAACGTTCTAAGCATATAGAACGTTTATGAAAGACGGGATTTTTAATCCCGTCTAAAATATGTTTGTAACCTGTGTATCGATTTTGGTGTTTTCCCCGAAGTCTTCAATAGATCTGTAATTCTGCCAATTCATAAGAGTGGGCCCAGAAGCGGTGTAACAAACTATAGACCTATCTGTATACTGCCGGTTTTATCCAAGATCTTAGAAAGAATAATAAATTGCCGCCTGACTAAATTCTTTAATGCTAATAATCTGCTTTCGCCTAACCAGTTTGGTTTTAGAGAAAAAATTTCGACTGATGATGCTGTATTTAATCTTTCACAGTATGTGTCTTCTAGCTTAGATAGCGGGCAATAAGGCTCTGGACCTAGCGAAAGCTTTTGACACCGTTTCTGTGCCAATTCTTCTACAAAAACTGGAAAACTTGGGGATTCGAGGCACTTCACTGGGGCTCTTAAAAGATTATCTCACTAAGAGAAAACAGGTTGTAAAAATTGGAGATGATGTCAGCTCAGAGAGAGAGGTGCTTTTTGGCGTACCACAGGGTAGTATTGTCGGGCCAACCTTATTTTTGGCCTATATCAATGACCTATGTCAACTCTCCTTACTTACAACTCTAAAATAATCACCTACTCTCACGACACTGTCCTTATTTTCACGGGAAAAACGTGGGATGAGGCAAAATTAGCAGCTGAAACTGGTTTAAAAAAAGTTATGAGATGGCTAGACCAAAATCTTTTGACCCTTAATCTCGAAAAAACTAAATTCATCCCCTTTTCTATCTCTAACCGTTCCCAACCTCCTGCATCTTTCTCTCTTGTGGCACATGCCTGTACATCTAATACCTCAATAAACTGTACTTGCTTGAAAATTCAATTAGTGAAAGAGATCCAGTACCTCGGTATTATAATAGACCACAGACTATCATGGAGACCGCACATAAACAAACTCGCCGGTAGAATAAGAAAACTAATTTTTATTTTTAAAACGCTCAGACATATTTCAGATAAAAAAATTATCAAGGCAGTATACCTTTCCATGTGTCAGTCAATTCTAACTTACTGTTGTTCTTCCTGGGGAGGTGCGTGCAAAAGTTTTTTAATAGTCCTAGAAAGAGCTCAAAGAGCAGTGCTCAAGGTTATGGAATTTAAACCATACAGTTACAGCACTATTGAAATATACAAAATTCTCAACCTCCTTACTGTAAGGAAACTTTACATAAAATCAATATGTTTGAAGCAACACAAAAACACCAAAGACAATATTATAAATTTAACATCAAAAAAACTAATAATTACAGCATTCAAAACAAAACAACTAAAAACTCGGTTTAGTGAAAAACAAGCAATATTTCTCGGACCATATATCTATAATAAGCTAAATAAGACACTCTGCAATTTATATAAATACACCAGTTATACATGTAAGCAAATTTTAAACAAGTGGTTGATGGCCAGTGACTATGATTCCACTGAGAAAATTTTGATGGTTAAAAGGTAAAAGCCAAAATAAAATATTGATCAACGTATCGACCCCATTTATGGACTTGATAGGTCTACTTACTATCAGGTAGATGCAAAGTCATATGTCGTACCCTAATAGAAATAATTATATATGCATAATTATATATGCATATATATATATATATATATATATATATATATATATATATATTACGAGATGAAGAGCACTTATTCTTATTATATTTCACTCACGTTACACTGCCCCAATCATATTATATCTCCCCATTTATACAAGTTTATAATATTTTCACTATGACTTACCTGTTTAGGGATCTTGTGTACTTGTAGGTTTACAAGTGAAACTCTTGGTTGGTAGTGACTGAATGAATTTACTTATTTATTTTCCGTATTTATATATGATTTTATAAAAGGAAATTATTAAAAACAAATGTAAACAAAACATAATAATTTAAAATAGTTTTCCAATAAGAAACGTCCCCGCCTTAATGCCGATGACGTAGTCTCCCCTCCGCAGTACTCGATGGCGCGGGTGTCGCATATAGTCGAGCACGGCGTGTGCGCGTGCTCTTTTACCGGGCGGCCGAGACGAGAGGAGCCATGTGAAGCTGTGTGCAGCTGTGAACGCCAACTACGCTGCGGGTGAATTGGCGGCTGTCGGGGCGATCGAGCGGTCTCAAAACGACACGGCGACGCTGAATCCTCAACTTGGTGCACGGCGCTACCACATCAGTCACGAGATGGATCTTCTTTGCGAGAGAAAATTATGAACTACCCACACAATAATTTTATGTTCTTTTGAGAACATTTACGAATAACCGTCCTTTTCAGGACGTTCAATTGTTTCTTTACTGTTGCGGAACTCGTCCTTTTCAGGACGTTCACTTGTTTCTTTTACTTTGTCAGTTGTGCTGCTACACCTGCTTAATCTATGTATGCGTCTATTTATGTATATATAATTTATATATATGTATATAATATATAGGTATATTTTAATGTAGGTATTAGTGTATAAATATATATCTATGTATGTATGTGAATAGATATTTGTTATTTACTTATCTATGAAATATAAAATTTATTTATTTTAATATCACTTATTTTTAACCAGTATTAACAAAGATTTTAATTTTTAATACGTTTTGTAAAGTAAGTAATATTGTTACAAGCATTTTAACTAGACCTCTGTGTAGGGTGGAACTGGGTCCTCATGGCACAGGTACTCCTACCTAGTATGAGGCCTAGGGCTACTTTTAAAATAGAAACCAGCCTAATTTGTACATTATATAGGATTAAGATTTTAAATTTTGTACCTAGGCTAAGATTTTGCTCAATAAATGAAATGAAAAAAAATGTATGCTATGGTGACTATTTTAAGATAGTATTTAATAGATATAAAATTTAGGGAAGGTATTAGAATTGGCTATTTAATTTGTAAAGAAAATTTTATTATCCTTGTCAGTGTGTTGCTTGGATACGTTGTTTATATTGAATAAAAAGTATTATGGTTTACAGAATTCCCTCAAGCTTATTATTTCATAGTTTAGTATAATTTTAACAGTTTCTATGTCTGCCGCTGAGCCCCAGATAATAAGACCATAAGTCATAATACTATGGAAATAGGCAAAGTACAGTAACCTGGCTGTTGCCACATCAGTTAATAGTCTGATCTTTCTGACTGCATATGCTGCGGAGCTCAATCTATTAGATAACGCGTTTATATGAGCTCTCCATTGCAGTTTAGAGTCGACTGTGATTCCCAAAAATACAGTGGAGTCAACAAATTCTAGTTCAGTACCGTCTAAATTCAGTGAACAGTTAATTACCCGAACGTTTGGCAAAGTAAATTTCAGGCACTTGGTCTTCTTAGTATTTAAAACCAAATTATTTGCTGTGAACCATTCAGAGACTATAGACAGCGTATTGTTTGCTGCTGACAATATGTTGTCTTTTCTATCAACTTTAAACAACACGGACGTGTCATCAGCACACAGCACTATCTGCGCTGTTTCTTGTACCATATGCGAAGGTCATTGATATATACCAGAAACAGGAAAGGCCCTAAAATTGATCCCTGGGGGACTCCCATATTCACAAGAGATCCTTTAGATACACTACCATTAATGTTAACACATTGCCTTCTATTAGAGAGATAGGACTCCACAAGGTTTTACGCTACTCCGCGAACTCCATATAATTCCAGCTTACCCAATAGAGTTTGATGATCTACACAATCAAATGCTTTAGACACCAAAAGACACCAATGAGATCCTGGGACTTTTCCCAAGAACTAAATATTTCCTCAATCAATTCAGTACCAGCATCTGTTGTATTTCTACCTTTTGTAAACCCATATTGACGATCGTGTAATAATTTGTTGATATTAAAATATCTTAATAACTGACTTAGCATTATTTTTTCAAATATTTTGCTAAGCGCGGGTAATACGGATATAAATCATATAATGTATCCCTGCTTTTCCTAATACCCCTAGTTGCCCAAGTAGCAAAATTAAATTTATCATTTATTTTCTTTGTCTTTACTTTACACACTATCAAATTCTTGGGTTATTAAATTATATAAATTCGAATATGTTGTATTCGGTTTATTTGTATTATACTTGAAATAAATATACATTTTAATTGTGTCTAAATAACAGTGCTACACAAAATCGGTTCCAAAGGTATCCTCCGCCCCAACCATCGTGCCACTGCCACAGCACACACTGCCACAGCACACACTGCCACAGCACACACTGCCACAGCACAGGCAGTAGACATGGGCGTTTTCGTATTTTTTTGGCATCGATGCGCATCGTTGTCATTAAAACGATGCCGGCATCGTTTTTTAGTTTTTTTGCTACAGCATGAATGGACAAAAAAAGCTTCTTAAAGCCTGAAGGGAATTTTATTATTTCCTAACAATAAAAAAAAGTTAAAGATAAGAGTAGACTAAATTAATTCTGTATTTTTCTTTTGGGGGGTGGGGGGACCCCTCCCTCCTCCCGAAATGTACTAAATAGGAGTAGTATAAATTAATACATAATTTTTTTGTAGGTGTTGACCGGCAGAGTTATCCACTATTCGGTACTCTTCCTTCAAAAAGTTCAACAAGTCTGAGAACAATGGTAGGTAGTCAATGCTATTACCACCATACCTATGTTCAAAGCGCAGCATAAGTTCGGGGGACAACTTCCCGAGCACAATGTTAAGTAATATAAATGACCAAGAATCTACTGGTAGGTTGAGACACTGCAAGGCATTCACCGCAATCATCAACGGGTTCAAGAGGTCCCTGCGCAAATCATGTGTCTTACTTACTATAGGCAACCCTCATATTTGGTTGACATGAGTATCAGCCAAACGCCTAACATTTTGGTACCTCTTGGTCAGAAGCTCACGAGAAATCTTATAATTTTCGTCCGTCACGGGTAGGTGTTGGACGATGCCACGAGCCTCTCCTCTCAATGAGGACAACAAATATGCCATCTTCTGGCTGGGAGTAAGGTCCCCCCCCCGCCCGTGCACCAGACTATCAAACAAGTTGAGGAAGCCTACCCAGGCATCAAGTATTCCCTCAAATGGTGGGAGGTCAAGGGTAGGCAACCTGCTCAAAAGCCCGAGAGAAGAACCAACTGGCGAAGGCTCGGGGTCCATCTTAACCCACCTATCAATATCTCCGCGAACCTTCTCATTAATGGTGTCTATGAGCACCAAGGCACGGTCATAGTCACTAGTGACAGCTTTATAGAACTCATCCTCTACGGCGTTCAAAACCAAAAACTCCTCAAAGGCCCTATGCAAGTCCTGCTCATACTCTGGGATCTTTTCAAATCGCACCAAAAGAGCAGCGGAGCGGTCGGGGCTGTCTACCAAATCCACAGCGGATGTAAACCACTTTAGGACAGGACACTTTATTTTAGTTCTTATTTACAGACATAATTACAATAAGTAGGTGAACACAATATTAATTTAAAATAAAATACAAACTTACAAATAAACACAAAATAAAGTTTAAATTTGCAACAAATCAAAATTAATTTACAAGTTTTATTATTAAAATAAGTTTTAAGTTCCCTTACTAAGGGAAAACAAACATAAAACAATTTACAAAACCTTACCTACCTAACCCTAATAATAAGAAAATAAACTTAATTTTAATTAATAAACCAAACCAAATGGTACAACAAAACCAACTGGTCATAAAAAAAGCGACCTGCTGGTTCAGCGGCCTTCGATAGCCCAGCAGTGGATTATAGGCGATGAGGAACCTGATTACACCTCAGCAGTATAAAGACAATCCTACCAGTGATTAATGAAATTCACTTACTTGGTCTTATATTGGATTATCCTCCACGTAGCTTTGCAGCACTCTAGACTTCCTCAGTGTATTCAGGTTCGGCGATGATGCGGTGGTAAGCGGTGATGTGGCGGAGCGGTTTTTGCGTAAGCAAAGCGATGCGAGTCACAAATGACTGTCTTGACAGACAGACAGACAGAAGCATGGATTAAAGCGAGTATCACTATTCAGCGGAGCGGACACAAAAATAATAGCGGAGCGAGTCTTGACTTTCTTAGTCCATTGCTTGTGTGTCAATGATTTAGCGGTGGCGTACTGCGCCATCTGTCGCGGAGTCTGTGTTAGCTCGTAAGAGATAAATCAATATTAAGCTAACAAAGTAAATCTCATTAAATTCACTAGATGGCGTTGTCTTTACAGTACTGCGGCGCAAACATCCTCGCCAGCCTTGAAAGCTCTAAGAGCTTTCAATATTTAGAAAGATGCTACGAGCGAATTGTAGAGCGGTTTATAATATATAAATATGAGCGGAGCGGTAAACTATCCTAATTTTATCTCATACGTTAGCAATATACAAAGGCAATAAAATAATACAATTAAAATTAAAAAACTTAAATTAAAGCGTAAAACTAAATAAATAAAAATTAACTATTGGCTAGGAATAGGACAAAGTTTGGTTACTGGACGTTTTAGTTTTCCTTAGTTTTTACTAAAGCGACTCTAACAGTGCCATCCTGAGCGGGATAAACTTCCTCTATTATTCCTAGAGGCCATCGTAAAGGCGGGATATCATCCTGATGGATTAAAACCACAGTCCCGACGGTAACTGGGTTGGTAGCGGTGCACCACTTCTGGCGGACCTGCATCGTGTGCAAATATTCCAATCGCCACTGTTTCCAGTAGGATTGTACCAGCTTATCAAATAACTCTTTGCGGCACAATAAATTAAGTTTAGAGTCAGATAAGTCTGGTGCGGGAAGATGTTGAAGTGGTGTAGAGTTAAGGAAATGAGCGGGAATTAATACTTCGGGGTAAGGTTCCTCCGAAAGTAAACAAAGTGGACGAGAATTCAACAGAGCTTCAATCTGTGTAAGAACAGTTAAGAGCTCCTCGTATGTGAGAAGTTGATCTCCAATAATACGGTACAAATGGGACTTAAAACACCGTATGTTTGCCTCCCAAATGCCACCAAAATTTGGCGCATGCGGTGGGATCATTATCCACTTTATTCGGCGGTTTGAAAACTCAAGATTCAAAGAATCTTGATATTTTGATGAAATGACAAAATCGTATAAGTCATCTAACTTAGCTTTAGCGCCTAAGAAATTTGTACCATTATCTGAGTATATAAATGACACAGGACCACGGCGGGAAATAAACCTTTTAAAGGCATTTAGAAACGTATCGGTTGACAGGTCAGACACAAGTTCTATGTGAACTGCCTTAGTTGTCAAACAGACGAACAGACAAATATATGCCTTTTGGGCACGTTGACCACGGCGTCGCGTAAGGGTTATTTTAATAGGCCCAGCGTAATCAACGCCTGTGTGTACGAACGCCTTACTTGTCTCACATACTCGATAGTAAGGTAAATCTGCCATTTTAGGATTAGGACCTTTAGGGTTTACACGAAAACAAAAATTGCACATCCTCACTCGCTGTCTGTCTAATGACACTGCGAGATGAAATAATCCAATATTTTTGTTTTAAAATAGACGATAACAAAGTAGCCCCCGTATGACAGTTGGTTCTGTGGTAATGATCAATGATTAAATTGACAGCAGGATCTTTCTTAGGTAACAATACAGGGTGTTGAGCGGTGAACGGTAGATTAGCATTTGTTAACCGACCTCCAATACGAATTATTCCTTTGTCATCAACAAAAGGGCATAGTTTTTTAATATAATTAGGAACGATTCCTTTCATAAGCGATTTATATTCGTCAGTAAAATAAAACTGCTGAATAGTTTTAACGACGTAGTGTTCAGCTAAATCTAAATGATCAGCTTCAATATATTTAGAGCGGGGTAATAATTTTATAAAGCGTAATATATAAGCTACAATACGTAATAGTTTATTAAATTCTTTAACAATAACTGCTAAAGACTTAGAATTTAACTCTGGAATTTCAGAGTCAGCGGAAACCTTAAATTGTTTAATCGGCCACATTTGTGGATCCTGACAAATCCAAGAAGGTCCATGCCACTATAAGGCATGATTAATTATTTGCGAGGGGAGCAGACCCCGTGACAGACAGTCACTCGGGTTGTCAACTCCAGCGATATGATAAAAAATATTATGATGTAAATTTTCTTGAATTTTAGCTACTCTGTTAGATACGAAAATAGACCAGCGATGCGGAGACGAATGAATCCATGACAGAGCAATCATGGAATCAGAAAAGGCGAATATATTGTTAATAGTGTAGCGTTCGTGGTAGGTATCAAATACATTTTTAACTAATTTTGAAAGCAATACTGCGGCACACAGCTCCAAGCGAGCCAGTGATACCACCTTAACTGGAGCAACCTTTGATTTGGAGCAAATTAAATTTAGATAAATATTACCAGATGAATCTGTGACATGTAGGTATATACAACACCCATATGCCTTTAAACTTGCATCACAAAATGCAACTAAATTTGCTGTACATCCAGGTACGACATTCATATGACGCGGTATTTTTAAGTTAGCCAGAAGTGGTAACTCTTTAATAAATGTCTTATACATTAACATAATATTACTAGGAGAAGTGTCATCCCAACCAATGTTAGCAGACCATAATTCTTTTATCAACATTATAGCAAATAAAATGACCGGAGCAACCAAGCCCAAAACATCAAACAATCTGGCCACTGTTGACAAGATTGCCCGTTTTGTGCATGTATTCTCACATGAAGAAATTTTAAAAGTAAATATGTCTTGCGAGGGATGCCATGCCAATCCTAATATCTTTAGATTAAAATTATCAATAAAGTCGACCGGTGCACAATGTGAAGAAGGTAAGTTAGAAATTAATTCTTGAGCGTTACTTGCAAATTTGACAAGCTCAAATCCACCTGAAGCAAATAATGAAATCAGCTGTTTCGATAAATGAACTGATTCATTAATATCAGACACTGACGTCACCAAATCATCAGTGTATATGTCAGACATAGCCACTTTGGATGCCTCGGGATAGTTGTGACACTCACTAGCTGCAAGTTCACGTACCGTTCGGATAGCCAAGTAAGGACTAGGTTTCAATCCGAAAGGAACACAATTAAATTGAAAACAACGAATATACTCATTTGAATTAAAGCGGTGAAGTATTTTTTGGTACTTACGATGTTGTTCAGTGACACCAATGCGTAGGTACATTTGCCTTATATCGGCTGTGATAGCTATAGAAAATAAACGAAAGTTCAATAAAAGTTTAAACAGGTCTGCCTGTAGGTTAGGGCCTGTATGGAGGACATCATTTAATGATAGTCCTGTATGTGTTTTGGCACTTGCATCCAAAACAATGCGAACCTTAGTAGTTAATTTGTCCTGACGAACAACAGTGTGATGGGGAATATAATAACCTACATCAGGATTACATTAAAAATTAATTTCGGACAAGTAGCCCTTGCTAATGTAATCCGTAATTACTTCATTATATTCTACAAGAAGAGCGGGGGATTTTCTAAACTTACTCTCTAATGAGAATAGTCGGCGGTGTGCAGCAGCACGCGAATTACCCAACTCACACGGGTCCCTAATGAATGGTAAAGCGACGGTATACTTTCCACTGGACTCACGTGTGACGGAGTTTTTATAAAGGTTCTCGCAAGCAGCTTCGTCTGGGCTAAAATACCGTATAACTGGCATTTCTTCAAGTTCCCAGAATCTATGTAAAGAATTTTCTAACTCTAAACTCGAATAGGTGAAAAATGACGTTGAAATGACGTTATTATTATTCGTGCGGGTGACAGACGATGCAGTAGGTATATCTCCTAATAGAATATAACCTAAAGTTGTCTGTATAAGCGGGGCGGTAGGTGGCGGCATATCATAACAACCACCTAATAGCAAGTGGGGAAACAACTGGGCTCCCAACACCATATCAATATTTCCTGGGACATTCCAAGACAAATCAGCAAGCGGTAAGTCTTTTAGATCGACTAACTGTGTCGTATCTATAAAACTATTAGGTAGATTGTCAGTAATACAATCTATAATTAAACATTGAATATTGTATTCGTGGTTTGAAACGCGAGACTGTATTTTTACAGTCGTGTAGCCATACACGGGGCGAGAACTTATACCTACACCTTTTATAAAAGAGTTATTTAGGCAAGTTATAGGTAAATTTAATCTTTTACAACAATCAAGCGTGATAATATTATTTTGAGACGCATTGTCAATCAAACATCTAATTAACTTCCGAACGTTATACTTAGAAAATGCAAATATTTGAGCGGTAATACATTAGAATGCGGCGCTTTAACTATTGTTTTAGGTATATTATTTATAGCGAACCGGTTTTCTAAAGCAAGTGGCGCTGTAAACTTGGAAGCGGCTGCGACGCGTGGAGGGGATGAACAGGGAGAGTAGACAACCAAAGAAGTCGAAGCCTGTGCGCGCGCGCAGTCGTCGGCGGGAGTTACATTTTCAGGACGCGTCATAGATACATGCATCGATTGGCTTTCATTGTTCACATCAGCTGATTGCACATTAAAATGTAACAATGAGTGGTGCTTTTGGTGACAATGATTGCGTGTACATTTTTGACTTGCATCGATAACTAGGATGGGTGAAACTTAAACAGTTAATGCACCCATTATGCGATTTAATTAAATGAAAACGTTCATTAGGCGACATAGTTTTAAATTGTGAACAATAGTATAACTGACAGTGATCGGAAGTGTTACATAATATACAGCGGTTATTAAAATTATTATTATTAGAATGGGGCGTACTTGTGCTTGCGAATGACTTGAAGTTGTTTTTATTAGTGCGTTTTTGAGGCGGAATATAGGCGGATTTATTAGTGTTATTATTGTAATTAGTGCTAGTGCGTTCCAGGATTTTAACCTGACCCTGAACAAAATTAACCAACGTGTCATACGAAGGGATATCTTGGTCCCGAACAGACATTTCAAATTCCTGTACTGTTTGGGTGTCCAGTTTCTTCAAAGAACATGTCAATAAAATAAAGTCAGACATGTTCTTTAAATCTAACTGTTTAAGTGCGGCTACAGAAGAAGAGAATCTTTCAATAAAGTTATTTAAACTTGACGCGGTGTGGGTAGTATGTTTTATTTCAAAAATATTGTTTACATAATGTGTACCCAAAGCGCGCGTGTCCTGGTACTTCTTGACCAAGGACTTCCAGAGTACTTGATAAGATTCTCCGGTAGGCACTATTCCAGCGGTAATGTTCAAAGCGGAGTGGGTTAGTTTGCCGATTAAATATTGCACACGTTGTGAGTCCGACAGCTGCGGATTTTCATGAATGTTAGTTCTAAACGATTCATAAAATATTGGCCAGTTTTCAGTTTTTCCATCGAAACAAGGTAACTCAATAGGGGGTAATTTTAGGGAAAATTTATTACGTTCAGAAGAGCACTGCAAGGCGGTTTTAACATTGTTAGTACTAAATAAATTAGAGCGTTTGTACTTTATAAAAGAAACTAAATCCTCAAAGGTATTTAATACCTGAAAATCTGGAACATAAGATTCCTTAGATTTCATGTAACAGGTTATTAACTCATCTATTATTCCTTCAAATTGAGATTTAATATCATCTATGGTCTCCGTTTCACCCAAGAATTTACTTATATTAGAGCCAACTAAGTCATCGTTAGCGGTATTATAAAGTTTATTAATGCGGGCGAAAATAGCTTCCTTTTTAGCTTCTAATACAATAATTGATTTAGACATTGTGATTAACTAGTAATTAAACAGTTGTTAAAATAAATTACAACAAATTAATAAGTACGAGGGTGGGCGCGGAAATTATAGTACGTTACACAAATTTAAAAAGTACGTTACAAATTAATACTATTTATAAGTAACACAATTAATTATAGCGATAATAAAGCGATATTTTAGCGAAATACGAGCGGTTACGATATAGTATAGTATGCGATACTACAAAGTATGAGAATGTATGAAAAGCGTAAGTATAAAGCGGTGAGTATGAGATATTCTACTTAAATTAACTATCAATTAAAGTAAATTGTTCAATATCCGGCTCGAAGGACCATCACTTATGGTCATAAAAAAAGTGACCTGCTGGTTCAGCGGCCTTCGATAGCCCAGCAGTGGATTACAGGCGATGAGGAACCTGATTACACCTCAGCAGTATAAAGACAATCCTACCAGTGATTAATGAAATTCACTTACTTGGTCTTATATTGGATTATCCTCCACGTAGCTTTGCAGCACTCTAGACTTCCTCAGTGTATTCAGGTTCGGCGATGATGCGGTGGTAAGCGGTGATGTGGCGGAGCGGTTTTTGCGTAAGCAAAGCGGAGCGAGTCACAAATGACTGTCTTGACAGACAGACAGACAGAAGCATGGATTAAAGCGAGTATCACTATTCAGCGGAGCGGACACAAAAATAATAGCGGAGCGAGTCTTGACTTTCTTAGTCCATTGCTTGTGTGTCAATGATTTAGCGGTGGCGTACTGGCGTACTGTCGCGGAGTCTGTGTTAGCTCGTAAGAGATAAATCAATATTAAGCTAACAAAGTAAATCTCATTAAATTCACTAGATGGCGTTGTCTTTACAGTACTGCGGCGCAAACACCAACAATTAACAAAATAAACTGAATCTAGCCAACAAACCAGTTTCTAAACTGAGCTAGGAACAAATAATTTGAGGTTATACACACTATCAAAATTTGCACAAATGGGAAAATTAAAAAACCCACTAACAAAATGTGCTAAAATGTGTACTAACCACGCTCCGCTACCAGAAATGTGCGAGAAGCAGGGAACTAATCTCGTCCAAAATTCTCACAGCAGCGGTGTGAAACGCACCCGTCGCACCGCTAAACTTAAAATCTAAACTTACCGAATGACTTGTAACCTTCTGGACGGGATCCCTGGGTACCCAAGGAATGCAATAACTCCGATGTCTTCAACCACTACAAATGCCACTGTATAACAAACGTGAGCGTTTGATGTTTCCTCGAGCTTCCGCCATCTTGGAAAATGATTTGTACGTTGATGATGTATGCACGCGTGCCTTCAGTGAGAAAGGCTCGTCTCACTCACACCTCTGTGCACGAGGGATCAGCCATCAATATAAATGCCGGAAATATTTTATTTTATTATATTTTAGTACAGACAGTCATTTAAACAAATATTTACCAATATAAATACAGAAAGACTTAAAGTACTCATGCAAATTATACAATTAACATTAAAACGATAGACATATATATTTGACAAAACTAATATATATATGTGTACATATATAGAGAAATAAAAAGAAGGTAATTTAAACTAAAGAGATGTTTTTTTTTATAGAATTTACACAATAAAAAAATAAATAACAATAAAAATATGTATATAGGTACTTGTTTTTCTCCAACAAAAGTTAAAGAGGCGAACGCAATCCATTTAAAATTTGTTTAAGTTTATTTTTAAAACATTGCACGCCGTCATAAAACATGTCACAAGATTGGAAGTGCTCGTTATATAGCATCGTGCTACGTCGAATAAAAGAATTCTTCGCATAATTAGTGGTGCAAGGGGAAAGGGAGAAAAGATCAGAATTTCTAAGGCGACGAGAAGAGGCTTTAAATGTATTTTTTTCTAATAGGTGAGGAGAATCAATTAGGTCATTAAGAATTTTATATAGAAAGGTGACGTCAGAAATGATGCGACGATCCGATAGATTGGGTAAATGATGATGCTCAATTCCATCGATACGGAAATTTAGGCTCTTTAGGAATTTGCGCTGAACCTTGTCAATTCTCTGGACATGGTTATTATAATGTGGATTCCAAACAACGCTGGCAAATTCAAGATGACTTCGGACAAAGGAGTAATAAAGTACTTTGTAGGAGAAGGCATGATTAAATGGTTTACTTACTCTCAGTACAAATCCAAGTTGTCTAAATGCTCTACTGACAATTTAATCAAAATGAGTAATATAACTCAACTTCTCATCCAATGTAACTCCCAGGTCACGAATTTGTTTGACTCTTTTTAATTCTTTGTTATTTAAAGAATATCTGTAAGAGATGGGTACCCTTTTCCGACCATAGGAAATTATGAAGCATTTATCCATGTTGAGAAAAAGTTGGTTATTTGAGCAATAAGAATTGAGGTTATCAATATCTGATTGAAGAACATTGCAATCATCAACAGATCTGACAACCCGAAAAATTTTGGTATCATCCGCATACAACAGCGTAGGTGAACCTAGAATGGTATCCATATCATTTATATAAATATTGAAGAGTACCCAGATGAGAGCCCTGCGGTACTCCGAAAGTTACACTCAAGTAGCCAGACATGTGCCCCTTCAAACATACTGCCTGGGTCCGGTTCATTATATAGGATTTAATCCAGCGGTAAAGATCACCATGTACACCGAGTCTAAGCAGCTTATCGAGTAAAATACTGTGGTTTATTTTATCAAAAGCTTTAGAGAAATCGGTGTACACAGCGTCAACCTATACCCCTCGTCCATAGCGCCCAAAATATAATGGGTAAAGGTTACCAGGTTGGTCTCAACACAACGACCCTGCACAAAGCCATGTTGATTAGGTGAGATGTGACGACGAATAGGAGATGTTAGTTGTTCTGTTACCATCTTTTCAAGAAGTTTAGCGAAGATACTTAGTTTTTAAATTGGCCTGTACTGGGTTACTTGGGATTTATCTGTAGTTTTAGGTATAGGAGTTATCAGTGCCCGTTTCCAAGCTGTTGGAAAAATGCCCTCTTTCATAGACTGCTTGAAAATTAATGTGAGTGGAACGGTAAGGGCACCGGAGCAGTTGCGGATAAAGAGTAGGTGAACACTGTCAGGATCTGCTCCTTTTTTAATATCTATACTATTTAACAGCGCCAGTACTCCGGACTCTGAAATACTAATAGAACATATATCTACTGGCGTCTGAACAGGAATTATTTGATCACGATTTAAGGCTCCTGAATAAACACTGAATTAAAATATTTATTAAACATATTAGATTTCAACCGGGTCTCCTGATACCTTATCGCCGTAATTAATTTGTTCTGGAATATCATTGCATATTGATTTTGACTTTACAAAGTTCCAAAAGTAATTTGGATTATATTTTATTCTTTCCTCAGCCAAATGTATATAATTTTTATAACATTTCTTAACAATTTTGATTGTCTCTTTCTTAGCATTGAAAAGTTTGATAATCTAGAGGATTACCATACCTTTCTCAATTGCGGTGTTTTTTTTATTTTTCCTTTATTAGTTTAACCAAGGTAATGGTATACCAAGGAGGGAACCTAGAAGACGCTGAACTAAGTTTGTTACTGGGCACATATTTTTCTATTAAGTTGTTGAGTTTAGTATAAAACACTTGCAATGTCTCATCCATACTAAGGTTGAGAAACTCACGACTCCAATCTACATCATTTAAGTCAGCACAAATAGAATTATAGTCACCATTATGAAACAGTTTTATAAAGCGCGGGCTAGTTTACTTCTGGTATGAGCGGATGATCACACGATGAAAGCAAAATTATTTTATTACAGAAAACTAGATCTAAAATTCTATTATTAACGTTTAATAAGTTGTTAAATTGATAAACATTTGTGAGTGCCATAAAATCTAAAATAAGTGAAGCACTACTATCATTATGAGTACTCAAAGATAGCAGACTCCGGGTCCATGGTCCACTGCGCCTTGGGGGCGTTGAAATCACCGAGAATTAAGAATACATCGTCACTAAATTGAAGTATTTTGGCCTGGCGCGCCTGCACACACAAACACACAGACATTTTTATTTTATTTTAGTACAGACAGTCATTTAAACAAATATTTACCAATATAAATACAGAAAGACTTAAGGCTGTATTCTAAAAAACCTAGAACTACAAAACTAAAAATGTTTGTTAAAGAAATTTACTCGATACTCACAGACAGCTATTATTATACAAATAGTAACTCTTTAACTTGAAATGTATGACGAGATATATATAGTATCCCATATATTATTTCAATAAAAAATGTATTTATATTTTCCAAAACATGACAATTTTGTACTTTTTAACATCTCTGCAAGCGACAAAACTACAACAATTTATAGTGGTAAAAAAATTGATATCAATAGTTTATTATGTTGTAGTGCCACTACTACAATACACACGCAAGTTACCTCGTCGCCAATTTATTGTGTATCTAGGGAACTTCACAATAAAATACGTAAATACGTGGATGGATTGTGGGTAGTTGGTGCCTACCGGTCACAGAACAATTGAGGAGGCAGTTTGCTTTCAACGAATAAACGTATATGTTGTATTTACGTATTTTATTGTGAAGTTCCCTAGATACACAATAAATTGGCGACGAGGTAACTTGCGCGTGTATTGTAGTAGTGGCAACTTATTGTGGTGTTAAAAGTGACATAAAACAGTTGTAATGGCTACCGGTTACGCAATGTTTGGAGGCAACCTCAGTTTTGATCATCGCACGCAAGATTGGAGGATATTTAAAAGTCGTCTGATGCAATACTGTGTGGCGAATGATATTACGGAAGACACGGATAAGTCTTCGGCACGTCGGCGAGCTATTCTGCTAACGTCGTTAGCGGAAGATACCTACCGCGTGGCATCGAATTTGTCATTCCCCACACTCCTAGATGTCATAAGTTATGCGGAATTGATCGACAAACTCGACAAACACTTCGTTTCGAAAACGAACGTTTTCGCCGAGAGATCCGATTTTTACAAAGCGGAGCAGCGGCCGGGCGAGGATCTTGCGGAGTGGGCTGCGCGAGTACGCAGTTTGTCGCAGTTCTGCGAATTCGAGAATCTCGAGGTGGCGTTACGAGACAAGTTCGTTCTCGGGCTGGAAAATCCAAAGGAGAAAGAGATTCTGTTCGGGAAAGACATCAAGAAGCTGACGCTGGGCAAGGCGCTGGAGCTGGCTCAGGGCGTGCAGTGGCCGCGAGCCTGCCGCCCCCCACCGCCGACGTGTTCAGCGTGCGAGGAAACACCAACCAGGGACAGAAACAAGCAGTGCAGTGTGCAGTGTGCGGCTATAGGAATCATGTGAAAGAGCAATGTCGATTTAAAAATTATACATGTTCAAAGTGTAACCAAAAAGGTCATCTAAAGAAAATGTGTAAATCAGTAGTGAAACGCAGTAACTTTTTGACTGTAGGTAATAACGACGATTTGATGCAAGGTACTTATGATTTTTTTAATATTGGTTGTGTTAATGGGGGGCCGATGCAACAGGTCGTGTCTATAGGCGGTCACGACATACTATGTGAAGTAGACAGTGGTAGTGCAGTCTCCGTGATGACCTTACAAACATACGATCATTATTTTAAAATTAAACATAAACATAACCCTTGTAAAGTAACTTTAAATTGCTATAATGGTAGCAAAATCTTTCCTTTAGGCTATTTGTGTTTACCGGTTAGTTTTGAAGGGCAAACACACTACATAAACATGTATATAGTATCTAGTCTCGACTCGCCTGCACCGCTGCTAGGTCGAGATTTTATAAGTAATTTTAATTTGCAATTAAGTTCAAATATTAATTATCTCGACAAATGTTTTAAATTAGATACTATTGTAAATAATTTGAAAAATAAATTTTCGCAAGTATTTAGGGATGAACTAGGTTGTTTTAATAAATACAAAGTTCATTTAACTCTAAATTCGAGATCCGATCCGATATTTTTTAAACCTAGACCGGTGCCGCTCGCGTTACGTGCTAAAGTGGAGTTGGAACTCAGTAGATTAGTGGAATTAGGTATTTTAGAGAAAATAGACTATGCCCGGTATGCTACACTTATAGTGCCAGTTCTTCGTCCAGACGGTAATATAAGGATATGCGGAGATTACTCGGTAACTTTGAATAAAATTTTGTTCTTGGATAATTACCCGTTGCCACGCATCGAGGAGTTATTCTCTAAACTTCACGGTGGACAGGAGTTCTCTAAATTGGATTTATCCCGAGCCTATAATCAGCTGTGTTTGGACGACGAATCTAAAAACCTAACTTGTATTAACACACACAAAGGTTTATTCCGCTATACACGTTTGGTTTTTGGTTTGTCTAGTGCTCCGGGTATTTTTCAAAAAAACGATTGAAAATTTGTTAAATGACATGGACGGCGTTTGTGTTTTTATTGATGACATATTAATTACTGGACCGACATGGCAAATTCATCTAGAAAGACTTGAATTAGTATTATATAAATTACAAAGCGCGGGGTTAAGGTTAAAAGAGGATAAGTGTGAACTATTCAGGAAATCAGTAGATTACTTAGGGTTCACAATTGATAAAAATGGTTTGCAAAAGTCTAGAGATAAAGTAAAAGACATTTTGAATTGTTCGTTTCCTAAGAATGTGTCTGAATTAAAATCATTTTTAGGCATGGTAAATTATTATAGAATTTTTGTTCCCAACACTTCTAGCATATTAAACCCCTTGCATAATTTATTAAGAGACGGTATAAAGTGGGAGTGGGATGCGCAACATACAAGCGCGTTTAATAAAATAAAACGCGAGTTAGCTTCCGAGCGCGTGCTGGCACATTACAATCCGTCCGCCGTGACCATCCTGACCGTGGACGCGGGCCCCGCCGGGCTGGGAGCAGTGCTGGCGCAGCGGCAGCCAGACGGGGCCGAGCGGGTCGTCTCATACGCCTCGAGGTCTATAAGCGACATCAATAATATTTGGAGTAAAAAAACTCCATCACTATCTTTACGGTCGTTCTGAACCATTTATTTTGCGCACTGATCACAAACCGCTAGTGTCTATTTTTGGTACTAAGCACGGTGTACCTGAATTAGCTGCTAATAGGTTGCAACGATATGCATTGTTTTTATCAGCATATAATTTCAAAATCGAGTACATTAAAAGTGATAAAAATGTGGCAGATTTCTTGTCACGTGCAACTCACTCTATTAATAATAATGATAATTGCAACATTGACGCGTCAACTTATATACATTTTATTTCAAATAATGTGCCAGCGTTGTTAGTAGAGGATATCGTCCGGGAGACTGCCTGCGATAAAAGCTTGCAGGAAGTTTTAAACTATCTTCGTAAAGGGTGGCCGCGTAAGATAGACGACAGGTCATTGTTACCCTATTTTAACTGTCGTTTACAGTTAAATGAAGAAAACGGTTGTATTTTACGTGGTTATAAAGTAGTCATTCCGCGCACCTTACGAGAAAGATTATTGGATGAGTTGCATAGTTCTCATTTTGGTATCGTAAAGTCAAAGGCAGTAGCTCGCACGTACATGTGGTGGCCTCGCATAGACGAGCACATCGAGCAGAAAATAGGTAGCTGCTCGACGTGCGCGGCGCTGCGCAGCACTCCCCCGCGCGCCCCGCTCGCGAGCTGGCCCTATCCTGCGGCGCCCTGGTAGCGCGTGCATTTAGATATGCTATCTATTAATGGTAAACAGTTTTTGGTAGCTGTGGACGCCTACTCGAAATGGGTGGAATGTTGTATTATGACCGCGACGGATACTAAAACTATTGGTAGGTTGGTAAAGGTTCTGGTAACTGATAATGCTTCAAACTTCACATCATCAGAGTTTGAAAATTTTTGTAATGCTAATGGCGTAAAGCACTTGACGATCGCTCCTTATCATCCACAATCAAACGGGCAGGCTGAGAATAGTGTCAAATTAGTTAAAAAGGGTATTAAATCCATTTTAGCACAGAATCTTCATGTATCTGAGTTTCAAACTTTATTAAATAAATTCTTGTTCGATTACAGAGGTACTGTGCACTGTACTACAGGTTTTACACCTGCGCAGTTACTTCTAGGTCGTCCGTTGCGCTGTAGGCTCGACTTGTTGCATCCGCTAGGGGGCGCAACTGATACGGTCGCCTTGCATCGACCCGTCTTACCAGCAGCTAATGATAATGTTTGTACTCAACAGACCTTACAGAGTAGATATTTCCGTGGGAAGAGAAATATTAAGTTCAAGATCGGGGACAAGGTAATAATAAAATAATTTTATAATAATGGAACTAAATTTAAATGGATAAATGGGATCATAAGGAAACTAATAGGATCTAGAATGTACGTGGTATACATACCTGAACTCGACACCAGCATGAGGAAGCATGCAGATCAGCTTTGGATGGCGCGCGAGGACGACAATGACGTAGCCAGTGTGAGGGGTGGGGTGTGTCGCGGCGACTGCGGCGACGACGGGGACAGCGACAGCGGCGAGAGCGTGGCACCTGCCGCAGACACCACCGCCACCACCACCGCCGCCACCGCCATCGCCCCCGCGACCTCCGCCGCCTCCCCGCCTCGCCACGACGCCGGCGAGCAAGCCTCGTTCTTGTCTCCGGACGGCGCAGATATACCTACCGACGAATCCTACTGCGAGCTACTAGAATTCCCGGATGATGATAATGATAGTGAATACCTGTCCCCTGCAGAAACTACTCTGACGGAGAGCATTCACGACGACACTGATTGTAGCGATGGCAGGCCAGAAGACCTGCCCAGAGTGCGTACCACTAGAAATAAAAACCCTAAATATAAGATATAAAAATCTGTATTATTTAGTTTTATGAATTAGTTGTTAAGGATAGATAAGTTTTAATTTATGGATTGTGGGTAGTTGGTGCCTACCGGTCACAGAACAATTGAGGAGGCAGTTTGCTTTCAACGAATAAACGTATATGTTGTATTTACGTATTTTATTGTGAAGTTCCCTAGATACACAATATATGTATTCTAAAAAAGTATAGAGAGATTTTTGCAAGTTTAATAGAAAATTATTAATTAAATAATTACAAAAACTTGCCAGACAGAAATCTTCATACAAAATCCATGACAGGCCGTCATTGTGCGGGCGATCCCGCCTGTGAAAGGTGGTTCTGCGTCGCTTTTTTCTATTTCACTATTGGAACACTAAATATTCACTGTTGGGAATTTTATAAGACAAGTACATATTTATTTTGATTATATTCTATGTTTTTACACCTTTTAACACGATTAACTACAGATTCAGCTAAAATAAATATGCAATTTTCACCAACTGTCACTGTCAATATAACCTTACAAAAAAAAAAGATAGACTGTCCGATGTAACTAAAACTACGCAACAGCTATTTATTTTGGTCGCTTTTAAATCTTTAATAAAATGTATCGTCGGGAGCACATTATTTTACAATTTTTAAATAAACACCTATTTCTTTTTTTTTCGTATTTTTTTTTAATTCAGTTTTTTTTATATGTCCAAAGCAAAGCACTCGATGGGGTTCATCCACTATCAAATATATCATTTTTATAAGATTTCTTGGCAGAGTACTATAAAAAAAAACATTACCTATCTAATATTTAAATACTAACACAATAATGTATTGTCTTATTTTATCATCTTTAATATTATTACAAATCAAAGTTTTTTTATTTTTTTATTACAGCATGTGTGACTGTTTGTATCTAACTCAAGGCAAACATACAATGTTCATGAATAGGGACTAATATGATGTGATTTCAATAGTATTAGACCGATTTACTATGCCGGCCAAATGACACTGTTACCAAATGGGCGGCGATAAAGAAGAACAATACGAGATAATAATAAATATTTTCTAGCGTAGAATAATTCAAAAATGTTTTAGAAACTGGCGGTGGGCAATTTCTAGAACATTGTTTAAATTATTCTACGCTAGAAAATATTTATTAACATTCCAAATGATTGATGGAATGCCAGGTCTCTGAGTTTTCAACAAATTAACTGCTACTGCGTTTTATAACTGCACCATAAAGAGAGACTGCCGCCTCAATAATAGAAAAATCCCACATCTGATCCAAAACATGACTAGCGACCGTTCTCTATATTTTTTGACTGTATAATAAATATTTTCTAGCGTAGAATAATTCAAAAATGTTTTAGAAACTGGCGGTGGACAATTTCTAGAACATTGTTTAAATTATTCTACGCTAGAAAATATTTATTAACATTCCAAATGATTGATGGAATGCCAGCCCCCCTAGCCAAGAGAAGATGACATTTGGTGATGACATCACGTTCGTTAAATGCGTTGACAGAACAAATTGCCAGCCAAGAACACGGACGGTGAGCGTTGGGCATTCGTTTTCGTTAAAGCGCTCGCGAGAGGCCATTTTCCCCATACATTTTGACAGAAACCGCTACATACTCGGAGGGAATTGCCAGCCAAGAACACAGTTTTGTTCGTTTTTTGCGAATGCTAGACGCTAAATTCGACTGTATACGGGCGGGTGGTCGGGGTCTCCATTTCGAGCTATATTCTATCAAAACGACGCCATTGTTTTGATTTAAATTAACTTAAAGTATTGTTTTAAGCATTTATTGCGTTGTGTAAATTAAAATCTATACTAATATTATAAAGCTGAAGAGTTTGTTTGTTTGTTTGAACGCGCTAATCTCAGGAACTACTGATTCGAATTGAAAAAATATTTTCGTGTTGGATAATCCATTTATCGAGAAAGGCTATAGGCTATATAACATCACGCTACGACTAATAGGAGCGGAAAAACAAAGAAAAATGTTGCAAAAACGGGGAAAAATTATTCCTTTTAAGAGCGTACGCTGCGTAAACGGTTAAATTTAAACGCGCAGACAAAGTTGCGCGGGTCAGCTAGTGCATAAATAAAATTTATTAGTAAGTGCAAATAACAAGTGGCGTCTTCATCGACGCCAAATATAGATTAGAGCAACGAAAAGTTCTCTCTATTTCATACTTACAAAGCATCTCAAAACACAGAGTGTGATCAAACTAAATATTCAAGAATCATAAGGACTAAGGAGTAATATAAAAATGTTAAAACTATACCTACAGCAAAAGTACGACTAGGAAAAATTGGAGAAGAATTACGAATAAAAGGAGTCCGACAAGGAAACCTATTATCCCTCAAACTCTGCTCGGCTGTATTGGAGGAAATTTTTCGTTAATTACATTTATTGGAATTATTTGGAATAGCTATGAGCTTAACATAAATGGAAGTAAAATATCTCAACTGAGATTTGCTGATAACCTAGTTCCAGTTATTATGCAAACAACTAGCAAGAGAAGTGGAAAAGCGGGGCTTAAAAGAACCATGTGTGAAAACCAAAGCTATGACAAACAGACATAAACAAACCCTGAAAGTAAATTATCAAGAAATTGAATAGGTACTTTTTTTTTAGGTCAAACAATTGCTGCAAAACTTTAAATGGAGAAAGAAATACATAGAATAGTATGTATGTTCTCAGGTCTCTGAAAGAAATATAAAAAAATCAAGACATCCCATTGCCGAGTAGTTGGAGACCGCTGCCGATGGTATTTGCTGGAGGAGGCCTATGTCCGAGGACAACCTGGGGCCTTACCAAAGAGCCAATCGATAATCGAATCGAAACACCCATCGAAAGCCAAATGTATGGGATTTGACGTTTCTCATCGATCAGCCTCTACCCATAGAGTAAAATTCCTATACATTTTTATCGATCGATGCGGCGATTCGATTGGCGATCGTGTTCTTTGGTTAGGCCCCTGAACTAATATCTGATCTTGATTGATAATATTGGATAGAAGTGTTACAACATTAAATCAAACAAACCAAATTAGGCAAAAAGTTAAGAAAACATGTATAAATTCTTGTAAAATATCAACAAATAAAGTTTATTTTTATTTATTTCTTTATTTTTAATGAAAAGTTCACATATTCAAAGAAATTGGGGATACCAGGGAGAGTTTAGGTAACATTTTAGGCTTAACAAAGGATTTTTCAGAGCCTGTGTGAAGACCTAGAATGTTTCACAAGCCGCACAAACTTATGGTTTAATATATATTGCTATATTCTTCTTTAATCATATAATTGTATATAGTGCCCTAAAAGAATATGATTTTCCTTGACCATTACTAATAAAGTTACAACTTTTGGTATTTCAGGGACTGATGATGGTCTTTGTGGTTGTACAGAATGACTTTTCACCTCCTTGAGTTTCAAATTTAAAAGAATCCTTTTATACTGATATATTATTATTAAAAAAATATATTCCTAGCCTTAGTAATAATAATACAATTTATACTCAGCCACATTAGATATTTACAATATTAGGTATTTTATTATATACACTATATGACCCATACATGCACACACATCCACACAAATATTCACTTAACGCTGTAATATATATGTATAATATTGTTAAGTAAAAACTACTTAGTACTATTATATAAATGGTACTAAGTAGGGTATGTGTAGTATGTACTATTAGACCTATATTGTTTATACAAGCTCTTTTATTTATAGGAATTTTAATTCCCATGCAAGCACTATAAATAGTTAGGATGGTACCTAGAGTAATGTTTCATTATTTTATATAAATACTATTAGGGAATTGCATGTATCTAATGTGGGCATTTGTACATATACTTAGCATAATGGTAAGCTTATTATTTGTAGATATACTTACCATAATGGTAAGCATATTTACAAATCTTAATATTAAACACACTGGTATTCATAAAAAAAAACTTTTTGAGTCCTTGAAGAACACTTGTATATAGTAGGTTATGTCTCTTTTTTTACCAAACAAAAATAAATAAGTAAAATAGAAACAAAACTTATTTTAACTAAAGTGTTCTTCAAGGACTTTATTAAATTTTTATCATTTAACAACACAAGACCGTTATTAATTAAAATTCATAATAAAAATTATTAATCTTCATTAATCTGACCCATTTAAATGATACAAGTATCAATAAGAAATGTTAATAATGATACCAGCATTTCTTAATCAATACTCTATGTTTAAATGAGTCCGTCCGACAGACCTAGACACCTTTAAACTTATCCACCTATATGTCTCTTGATTCTGTTAATGTATATTTAATTAAATGTTTTCCAGAATATTGATTTCTTAAAATTGGATAATATTCACAATAAAACATAAACAAATTAAAAGTAAATATTTATTTAATAATTTTGTTTGGTTCAGACCACTCTAAAACTTTGAGCACCATAGTTTGTGACCTCTCTTGATGGGGAAGGGGGTAGCTGTCCTTGAAACTCTGCAAAGTATAAAATACAATACATGAAATAAAAAAAATACAAAATTGTACCTAGTTTAATAAAAAAATAAAAAGACCATTTTTTTTAATTAACAAAAATCACAATTGCAACATAACTGGGTTGGAGTCAGGTTTTACTATCTGTGTCAGTTGACTCCGTGCTTCCAAATATAGTAGGAGAGTGAATAACTTTAATTTAATAAAGTAAGCGGACAATTTGTAATTTAACTTCTTAACTCACCTATAGTGTAACATTATATTGGTTATTATGCTGCACAAGCCATTACAATTTGGGAAGACTCTTCAGAATCATAGTGCAGAACTCTGTCTATTCCAAGGTATTTTAATGACCCCCTGAGATAACCATTAGCCTGCTTCACACATATCCTGACTTGGCAGTGTATTGGTCCGCTGAGGTATTAATTAGGTACGGCATCCATGACAGGGGTAATCAATCATGGTTCCAAGGCATATCCGAAATCACCTGAAATAACATTTATTTGTGCGAGAAACAAAGGTAAATAGATGGGTGTTGTAAACACAAAGGTCCGTTTTGTTTTGCCTATTCGGCATACAAATGTTTTAACAACGTGTCTAATCAATTATTAAATATACAACCTTAGAAGCACTTATTTATTTTGATTCTAACCTATTCAAAAAGTAATTTCCAATCAGAGAATGATATAACTGCAACATTTCTTCCTTGATCAGAGTTTTAAAAAATAAATTTGTCGTGGGCCGCCCCGGATGCCTCGAATTTATATATAGAATTCTTCAGTTTATATTTACAACTTAAAAGTGCCATTTAATAATGCCAAAGAGTTTGCCTGCAATGTTTCTATTAGGTTTGTTTGTAATCAAATGTAAAGAGCATTGGCCCGTAAAATAAAACGAGATATCACATAGATACACCAATAGGATTTATTTTTTATTATCTCTCTCTCTTTAACACTAAAATAACGAATATCGTTCCGATTAGGCATGTAAGTTAAAATAAGCATTAATATACAAAGGTGTAAAAACTGTACAATAAATTTTACACCATTAATATGATAAAAAATGTATATTGCTTTTAATTTATATTCTCAATTCATTCGTAATATAATTATTATGTGGTATAAAACATCATATTCAAAATTACTCGCGGGTTTTGAATATAATATCGGAACGTCAATAATTGGGCCGAGCGGTCGCCCTCCCGCGTTCAACAGAATGAAAGTTAACGTCAAAAATTGTTCATGGCTACCGATTTCTGTCGATCACTGTCCGTTCTGCGACGCTTGGGCGCAAAAAGCGCCGATGCTCTTGGCTAGGGGGGCAGGTCTCTGAGTTTACAACAAATTAACTGCTACTGCGTTTTATAACTGCACCATAAAGAGAGACTACCGCCTCAATAATAGAAAAATCCCACATATGATCCAAAACATGACTAGCGACCGTTCTCTATATTTTTTGACTGATTGTAACCATGGTAACTACTAAAGTACGGATAGTTTATATGATTATTGTCTGTAAATGAAAATAAACATTTTTCATTTATTTATTGGTGCGACCTCGGGAGGGCTCGTGCCCAATACTATTATAGTAACCAATATTTATATATATATTTTTTTATAGTGCATTTATAAAATAATATTGAATTTTTACGATATATAAATAAAAAACATTTTCAAACGCTGAAAACATTTTATATATTTATTTATTACAATTTTATACATATTCCTTGTGATTAAGATCGGGACTAGACGACGGCCAGTCTTCAGCTCTGATGAAGTCCGAAACGTTCGCTTCCAACCAAGACTCCGTGGACCGAGCTTTATGACCGGGCTCCAAGTGTTACTGGAAGGACCACACTTGGTTATTGAACATGGTGTTATTAAGGAGTTAACTACCTTCTCAAGAATGGTGTCTTGATACACTTGTGCCTATGTTTTGATACCTTTTCCATAAAAATATGGCTCTGACACTCCTGCATAGCTATCACCCAACCTAACCATCATTGAAGTCGGATAATGCCCACGTTGCACTCTGTCGACTAATTGGGAAGCTTCCTTAGAGCTTTGAGCATCAATATGGTCATTTTGTTTGTTAAAATGTTGCTCAATTGTAAAAAAAATCTCATTCGTAAGCAACATTTTTCTGTGACCTCCCTTTGCGTACCGCTTCAGTAGTTATTTCGATTTTACTATCCTATTCTTTTTTAAATTATCAGTTAAGAAATAACCAGTAGACCAAGTCCTAAGTCTTTTTTTTTAAATACGCGACATGGTTCTAGGTGCTATCTTCATCTCCCAAAATAAAATCTTTTGCTTTCGGACAGGATTTCTTCGAATTCTTTCCCTTACTGCTATAACCACCTCTTTCGTACGAACACTACATGGATGGCCAGATCTTTTTCTGTCACAAACAGAGGAGTCTCATTGTACCTATTAATAGCCCGGTACACAAACGTTTGACAATACCAAGTGTATGGAGTTTTAAAAATTGCATTTGGCTCCATACCTACTTTGTGTAATACAATCACAGCGATTTGGTTCTCTTTATCACCCCATTCCATATTAATATCGCAAAATATTGTACAATGTATTGGTGCCAAAATGAGAAAACACAATGAACTATCGTATAAAAATTACAGATTCCAAATTCAAATGTAATTTTTATTTCATTTTTAATTGTAACAGTATTGATGGCCAGACTATATGTATATAATGTAGAGATTATGATTGATTTGAATACTATGAGTCTGGGTACGGTGAGGCCGTCTAGAAGATATATATAAATTTAAATGTGTATGTCTATCTAAATTATTTTACTTATAAAACATTTTACAAAAAAAAACCATTTTTTATAATATTTTACATAAAATTATTCCAATTAGGTAACTCCGGAATATTTTTAATGTAGATAGATAGGTAAATAGAATAAAGTGACCCAGGCCCAAATCCTTATCATTCATATGACAGAATCTTTTGAAATAAATACTTAGACTGGCTAAATTAGTCCAAAATAAAAAAAAGATGTCTTCAAAATAAATTCTTAGTTTATTACGGAGGCATGTAATAGTACTGTTATCAATGCCTTACAATACACTTAAAATGTTAAGATTAATATATATTAATAAAATGTAGGGGTTATATCACATATTATAAGCATGTCTAGAAATTATAGTAATACATCAATTTTATTAAAACATCAAATCCTCGCATATTAAATGACAATTTCGACAAAACATTACTTTAAATAAAATAGTAAGCTTTTTAAAAGAAGATATCTAAAACAATAAACCCATGTGACTGGGCTTACTCATACTCCAAACAATAAAATTATAACAGAGTGACTTTTGGGCTCAACTGTCCACAGTTAGAATAAATTGAAGAAATAATCTCAAACATTTTTTATTGAAATCTGAAAAAATATGTATATACCTACTTGTTTTTCTCCAACAAAAGTTAAAGAGGCGAGACCAATCCATTTAAAATTTGTTTAAGTTTATTTTTAAAACATTGCACGCCCTCATAAAACATGTCACAAGATTGGAAGTGCTCGTTATATAGCATCATGCTACGTCGAATAAAAGAATTCTTCGCATAATTAGTGGTGCAAGGGGAAAGGGAGAAAAGATCAGAATTTCTAAGGCGACGAGAAGAGGCTTTAAATGTATTTTTTTCTAATAGGTGAGGAGAATCAATTAGGTCATTAAGAATTTTATATAGAAAGGTGACGTCAGAAATGATGCGACGATCCGATAGATTGGGTAAATGATGATGCTCAATTCCATCGATACGGAAATTTAAGCTCTTTAGGAATTTGCGCTGAACCTTGTCAATTCTCTGGACATGGTTATTATATTCCATTCCAAACAACGCTGGCAAATTCAAGATGACTTCGGACAAAGGAGTAATAAAGTACTTTATAGGTGAAGGCATGATTAAATTGTTTACTTACTCTCAGTACAAATCCAAGTTGTCTAAATGCTCTACTGACAATATTATCAATATGAGGGATATAACTCAACTTCTCATCCAATGTAACTCCCAGGTCACGAATTTGTTTGACTCTTTTTAATTCTTTGTTATTTAAAGAATATCTGTAAGAGATGGGTACCCTTTTCCGACCATAGGAAATTATGAAGCATTTATCCGTGTTGAGAAAAAGTTGGTTATTTGAGCAATAAGAATTGAGGTTATCAATATCTGATTGAAGAACATTGCAATCATCAACAGATCTGACAACCCGAAAAATTTTGGTATCATCTGCATACAACAGCGTAGGTGAACTTAGAATGGTATCCATATCATTTATATAAATATTGAAGAGTAGGGGACCCAGATGAGAGCCCTGCGGTACTCCGGAAGTTACATTCAAGTAGCCAGACATGTGCCCCTTCAAACATACTGCCTGGCTACGGTTCATTATATAGGATTTAATCCAGCGGTAAAGATCACCATGTACACCGAGTTTAAGCAGCTTATCGAGTAAAATACTATGGTTTATTTTATTAAAAGCTTTAGAGAAATCGGTGTACACAGCGTCAACCTGATACCCCTCGTCCATAGCGCCCAAAATATTATGGGTAAAGGTTACCAGGTTGGTCTCAACACAACGACCCTGCACAAAGCCATGATGATTAGGTGAGATGTGACGACGAATAGAGGATGTTAGTTGTTCTGTTACCATCTTTTCAAGAAGTTTAGCGAAGATATTTAGTTTTGAAATTGGCCTGTACTGGGTTACTTGGGATGTATCTGTAGTTTTAGGGATAGGAGTGATCAGTGCCCGTTTCCAAGTTGTTGGAAAGATGCCCTCTTTCATAGACTGCTTGAAAATTAATGTGAGTGGAACGGTAAGGGCACTGGAGCAGTTGCGGATAAAGAGTGGGTGAACACCGTCAGGGCCTGCTCCTTTTTTAATATCTATACTATTTAACAGCGCTAGTACTCCTGACTCTGAAATACTAATAGAACATATATCTACTGGCGTCTGAACAAAGTACAAAGTAGAACAAGTAGGTGTTGGCTAACTTAGCCGTTAGCGTAAGTATGTCCAAGTGCACGAAGTTGGACTAACAGACGCACACCTAAAGTCCGAATATACATGTCCACGTCACCATCACCGTCTCTGGCCGCGGCGGACGGTAGGGCGGTCGAGACTGGCTTGGTGGTGAACCTGCCTTATGCAGGTAATCCCCCCTGGGCAATGTTGTCGGCCAGTGAGCTTCGTGCAGCTGTCATCCACCTCACGATACCGACAATAGCAGAGTATATCGGGCGCACTGCATTGCCTGGCCGTAGGAATACGCTTTATATATCTTATCTATGCACTTATTGATATAACTTCCCCTTTCCTGCGGAGCATTCCTCTATGCATCCAGGCGGGGGCTACTCTCACTCGGGGAAGAGCTCCTAGACAATGGAGATGGCTTTATAATATATATGCAAAATATAATGTATTTATTAATATTTATATAGTTATATACTTACTATTATATTACACTCATTCACATTTTAATAAATAACTGTATGATATAATAAACCTTCCCACAACTCCTCACAATCACTCCTTATATATAATATACAGCACACTTCGCTGTGGATGAGTAGTGGGTGCTTATCTATAGTTTATAAATATATACATACACACACAATGCCCACCCGCGTGTTTGTGCCGTGCGCGGGGACCCGTATGAAAGGATGAAGGAGTCCTGGTGGTTGAGTGGAAAGGAGACCTGTGGAGGTTGTTTCCTGACTACAACACACCACTTTGGTCCGGATTTCTTTCGACACGGGCGGTCGCAGATTAGCCAACTGTGATCAATCGGCTGCGGTGTCCGTCAGACGGCCGCCAGGCGAGCCCTCTGGGGTATGGGGTCTGCAGGCGGCAGTGCATGTCTTTGGTTTCATGTATTATTTAGCCTCGCGGATAACATACTCTGGAGGACTATATTCTGTTAGTAGCCCTGATGCTTCTATAAGCATCCCCGACGTTGAGGACTCCATGGAGGGTGGGGAACTAATGGGATGAAGTATTGTAAAATACCCCATGGATTTTTTTTCATTAAAAAAACCAAGTCAGTCCTTAAGGCTGAGGTTTCCTCTGCGGAGGAAGCAAAGGCGCCTAGCGCAAAGGCAGAAAGCTCACAATCAAAAGGACGGGCCACCGCTACCGGCAACGGAAGCAAAGGTCTATCAGACAGTAAGCTGAAGGAGGGGGCCACCGTGGCCTCTGCCAGTGGCATCTAAGTGCATCGTGGTGGGCACAGGGAAGGGACACTTAAACCCAATACTGGGAATAAGTGTCAGTCCTTGGGCGGGCCAGATGATACTGCTTCTGCTGCTGGCAGAGAAAGCAAAGGTCCATCCGGAAGCCAGGGCGCCGGTGTTACTAAATCTGTTATTCACAGGTCTAACATAGAAGGCGCAAAAAACAGAGGAGGGAAAACTGTAATGCCGCCAATTAAAGGTGCCCCCTTGGGGATGCAGCGCTCGCAGCAAGGTACTTCCTCAGGAAAAAAAAACGGTTCTGCCAAGCGACGCTTCCAGAAGCTTCAGAAGCAGCAAGCGCAGGACAAAGCATCGCCACGAGCGGGACATCCCAAAAGACCTCGGGAAGTTAGTGATGAAAAGAAGGATGCCTCTGGTGACGCCAAAAGAGTAAAAACTCAGGGGTCGTACAAAGAGGCATTAACAGGTACAAAAATGGCAATCACCACAGACTCGTACCCCAAAAGCATGCTTAAGCAAGAGGACTATGTCAGGATAAGGGAACTACTCCATGGATTAATCCTGGAAGCAGAACCCTGTCCGGACATAGACATGAATGGGCTATCTGGAGGAGTGGCACACATTTTATGCCTCGACCAGTCCTCAGCCAAATGGCTTCTAACCTTGAATGGGACAAAAGTAGATCAGGTTACCCTCAAGGTCATAGAGGCGAAGGATCTACCAAAACCGGTCAAGATGGCCTGGAGATCGGTGTACAAGGGCGGGGTTGAGCTGGAGAGTATACTTAGGTTAACTCAAAAACTCAACCCCACCTTGAACACCGATCTTTGGAGAGTGGTTGACACTATCGTGGAGGGCCTCAATGTGAGGCGAATAGTCCTTATGGACCACGACTCCGCTGAGGTAATCCGCGAGAAGGGTTACCACATCAAAACCGGTCTGGAACGAGACTTCTTTAAGCTTCTGGAGGAGAAGAAGCCTGAGGAGGAAAGCAAGGCCTCAGAGAAGCAACCTGTTGAAAAGGTTGAAGAACCAACTTCACCTACCACCTCGGCGAAGACAGCAGAGTTGCTAGACGGACTGGTCGACCTGGAGCTGAGTGAACAGGGCGAGCAGTCGGAAACGTCAGGAGCAGAGAAGGGCCCCATGGACGTCCCAACCAATCCCTAACACACAAGAAACAGACACAAACACACGCTTATCAAATTACATACACACACACACACACACGCATACTTAACTCACATATCAGAAACACATAAATACACGCACTTTAACATACACTACATATCAAAAGACACAAAAGGGATTATCAAGAATGACGAACTCCATAAAAAGGTACCTAAATTTTGTACAAATTAATTTACATCATTGCAAATCGGCGACTGCCCTTCTGGCACGAGCACTTACAGCAAATCAATATGATATTGCTTTGATACAAGAACCATACCTCTATAAAGGAAAGGTTAAGGGCTTGGATAACACAGGTGGTTATATACACCAGGCTAACGATGGGAATATTAGAACTTGCATTTATGTCAGACATGGCATACATGCAACAATACTAACTAATTTCTGTCACAGGGATCTTACAACAATAAAATTAATATTTGGAGAAGGTCGGATGGATACATTGATAGCTTCTGCCTATCTGCCATACGAAGACAAGGAGCCCGTTACACCTAGAATTGAGAACTTAGTGAAAAGATGCTATACAAGCAACGAGCACCTCATTATGGGATGTGACGCAAACGCCCATCATGTTGTCTGGGGAAGCACAGACAACAATACAAGAGGGGAAAAACTACTGGACTATGTGGTAAGTTCTTCCTTAATAATTTTAAACAAGGGTAACAGGCCTACCTTCGTTAATGCTAGAAGGGCCGAGGTGTTGGATATCACAATGACCACAAGGAATACGGTCTCTAACATAGAAAACTGGCATGTGTCTAATGAAATATCTCTTTCTGATCACAGATACATATGCTTTAGGTACATGATGCAACATAACATTGAAACCGTACAAAGGAGGAATCCTAGGAACACCAACTGGAAAACATACTATAGTGACCTAAAGGTAGAACTAGGAGACAATAAAGGTAAGCTCAATTCCATTATCGATTTAGAATTTGAAGCGGACAGGATTGAGAGAGCAATCAACAAGGCATGGACAAATAACTGTCCGGAACAAAAAATTTTGGCTAAAAAGGTACCTTGGTGGAACTCAGATTTAGATAAGCTACGCAAGGTAACCCGTAAGGCTTTCAATATCGCTAAAGCAAGAAATTATTTTAGTGAATATGCACGGCAATTAACAGAATATAATAAAGCAGTGCGAAAGGCAAAAAGGCAAGCATGGAAAACACACTGCGAGTCGATTGAATCGGTACCTGCCATCATGAGAATAACGAAGGCAATGGCTGCTACAAAGGCCAATCCACTTATGATAGTAAGGGACGAAAACGGTAAGTTAACGGAGACTGGGAAAAGTACATTAGAAATAATGTTCAAAACACACTTTCCAGGATCAATCATAACTGACAACCTAGTGGAAAACTTAAACAGTGTCAGTGAACAGGCAGTACATACCACTAAACAAGATTGGGAAACTGCGAAAAAAATAGTAGACGAGCATAAAATCAAATGGGCCCTGAGTAAATTCCAACCATATAAATCACCGGGTCCTGATGATATATATCCCATTCTACTACAAAGGGGACTGCCGATACTGAATTCTTACATTAGCAGACTATATAAAGCATCTATTGCATTCGGATATACGCCGAAGCAATGGAGATTAGTTAAGGTAGTATTCATACCAAAACCAGGTAAAGATAACTATGAAGAACCAAAGTCATTCATGTCTATAAGTCTATCATCTTTCTTATTGAAAGTACTGGAAAAATTATTAGATAGACACATTAGGGAGGGACCACTAATAAGGACTCCTCTTCACAGACTTCAATGCGCCTATCAGCAGGGTAAGTCGACTGAAACAGCACTTCATCATGTTGTTAAAAAAGCTGAAATGGCATTGGAGAATAAAGAAGTATGTGTAGGCATATTCATAGACATAGAAGGGGCATTTGATCGCACAACCTTTGAAGGGATCGATAGTGCCTCAAAAAGACACGGCATAGAACCAACCATTTGTAGATGGATACAAAATATGCTAAGGGGTAGAATTGTTATATCAAAACTACTAGGAGAGGAAATGAGGATAACTACAACCAAAGGATGCCCACAGGGTGGAGTGCTCTCTCCTTTACTGTGGAGCCTTGTTGTGGATTCAATTCTTACTAAGCTGAATGTTGGCCCATATAAAACAATAGGATACGCCGATGACCTAGTTATACTAGTAAACGGAAAATTTGTGGGTACAACAATTAGTGTAGCACAAAAGGCACTGGGAACTATTGAACAATGGTGTAACATACAACATCTATCAATAAACCCGAGCAAAACAACAGCATTGCTGTTTACAAAGAAAAGAGATCTCGCGGGATTAACATCTTTAAAACTGTTCGGATCTCAAATACAGTGGTCAACAGAGGTAAAATATCTAGGAGTCATTCTGGATAAAAATCTCACATGGAGACGACATGTTGACATGGCAATTAAAAGGGCAATAAGAGTCTTTGCTATGTGTCGATCGGCATATGGCAGAACATGGGGATTAAAGCCAACAGTGATGAGGTGGATATACGATACCATAGTGGCACCAATGCTGATGTATGGAAGCATTGTATGGTGGCCACGAACTAAGCTTGGCACCTGTAAAAAGGAGCTAGCGAAATTACAACGATTGGCATGTATGTCCATATCAGGCGCCTTTAGAACAACACCGACGGCAGCAATGGAGGTTATACTAAATCTGAAACCTCTACACGTGTTAATAGAGATAGAAGCAAGGAAATCACTATATCGTCTACAAAATAGTGACGAGTGGTTTCCAAATATGCCACAAACTGTTCACACAAAAATGGATACTAATAAAAATCTCGATAGGATTCTAGAAATGTGTGCTGACAACATTTCTACTGTTCGAATATTCAAAAGGAACTATAATATATACTTCCCGTTAAGGGAGGAATGAAAAGATGGCTCTAAACTGGACAGTAATTGCTCAAAACTGGTTTACTGATTGATCAAAGATGATATCAGGAACGGGTGCAGGAATACATACCAAAGGTTACGATATTCTTGTAAGCATGGGCCATTACCCTACAGTTTTCCAAGCGGAGCTGTACGCAATAATTGTTTGTGCAAAGGAGATCCTAGATAGGAATTCTCACGGAGAAACTATCAACATTCTCAGCGATAGCCAAGCGGCACTTAAAGCGCTGAGTTCATATGAGACGAAATCTGGTCTGGTCTTGAACTGAGTTAAACTGTTGAATAAAATCGGTAGGAACAACAGGGTGAGACTAGCCTGGGTTCCGGGGCATACGGGAATCGAGGGAAATGAAAGGGCAGACGAACTGGCTAGAAAGAGATCAGAAACCCCTTTTATAGGACCTGAACCATTTATTGGCATACCTAGTGTTTGCGCCGCAGTACTGTAAAGACAACGCCATCTAGTGAATTTAATGAGATTTACTTTGTTAGCTTAATATTGATTTATCTCTTACGAGCTAGCACAGACTCCGCGACAGATGGCGCAGTACGCCACCGCTAAATCATTGACACACAAGCAATGGACTAAGAAAGTCAAGATTCGCTCCGCTATTATTTTATGTTCGCTCCGCTGTATTCGCTTGAATCCGTGTTTCTGTATGTCTATCTGTCAAGACAGTCATTTGTCTCTCGCTCCGCTTTCGCTTACGCAAAAACCGCTTTGCCACATCACCGCTTACCACCGCATCATCGCCGAACCTGAAGACACTGAGGAAGTCTAGAGTGCTGCAAAGCTACGTGGAGAATAATCCAATATAAGACCAAGTAAGTGAATTTCATTAATCACTGGTAGGATTGTCTTTATACTGCTGAGGTGTAATCAGGTTCCTCATTGCCTATAATCCACTGCTGGGCTATCGAAGGCCGCTGAACCAGCAGGTCGCTTTTTTTATGACCATAAGTGATGGTCTATTCGAGCCAGATATTGAACAATTTACTTTAATTGATAGTTAATTTAAGTAGAATATCTCATACTCACCGCTTTATACTTACGCTTTTCATACATTCTCATACTTTGTAGTATAACCGCTCTTATTTCGCTAAAATATCGCTTTATTATCGCTATAATTAATTGTGTTACTTATAAAAAGTATTAATTTGTAACGTACTTTTTAAATTTGTGCAACGTACTATAATTTCCGCGCCCACCCTCGTACTTATTAATTTGTTGTAATTTATTTTAACAACTGTTTAATTACTAGTTAATCACAATGTCTAAATCAATTATTGTATTAGAAGCTAAAAAGGAAGCTATTTTCGCCCGCATTAATAAACTTTATAATACCGCTAACGATGACTTAGTTGGCTCTAATATAAGTAAATTCTTGGGTGAAACGGAGACCATAGATGATATTAAATCTCAATTTGAAGGAATAATAGATGAGTTAATAACCTGTTACATGAAATCTAAGGAATCTTATGTTCCAGATTTTCAGGTATTAAATACCTTTGAGGATTTAGTTTCTTTTATAAAGTACAAACGCTCTAATTTATTAAGTACTAACAATGTTAAAACCGCCTTGCAGTGCTCTTCTGAACGTAATAAATTTTCCCTAAAATTACCCCCTATTGAGTTACCTTGTTTCGATGGAAAAACTGAAAACTGGCCAATATTTTATGAATCGTTTAGAACTAACATTCATGAAAATCCGCAGCTGTCGGACTCACAACGTGTGCAATATTTAATCGGCAAACTAACCCACTCCGCTTTGAACATTACCGCTGGAATAGTGCCTACCGGAGAATCTTATCAAGTACTCTGGAAGTCCTTGGTCAAGAAGTACCAGGACACGCGCGCTTTGGGTACACATTATGTAAACAATATTTTTGAAATAAAACATACTACCCACACCGCGTCAAGTTTAAATAACTTTATTGAAAGATTCTCTTCTTTTGCTGCCGCACTTAAACAGTTAGATTTAAAGAACATGTCTGACTTTATTTTATTGACATGTGCTTTGAAGAAACTGGACACCCAAACAGTACAGGAATTTGAAATGTCTGTTCGGGACCAAGATATCCCTTCGTATTGTCATACGTTGGTTAATTTTGTTCAGGGTCAGGTTAAAATCCTGGAACGCACTAGCACTAATTACAATAATAACACTAATAAATCCGCCTATATTCCGCCTCAAAAACGCACTAATAAAAACAACTTCAAGTCATTCGCAAGCACAAGTACACCCCATTCTAATAATAATAATTTTAATAACCGCTGTATATTATGTAACACTTCCGATCACTGTCAGTTATACTATTGTTCACAATTTAAAACTATGTCGCCTAATGAACGTTTTCATTTAATTAAATCGCATAATGGGTGCATTAACTGTTTAAGTTTCACCCATCCTAGTTATCGATGCAAGTCAAAGAGTACATGCAATCATTGTCACCAAAAGCACCACTCATTGTTACATTTTAATGTGCAATCAGCTGATGTGAACAATGAAAGCCAATCGATGCATGTATCTATGACGCGTCCTGAAAATGTAACTCCCGCCGACGACTGCGCGCGCGCACAGGCTTCGACTTCTTTGGTTGTCTACACTCCCTGTTCATCCCCTCCACGCGTCGCAGCCGCTTCCAAGTTTACAGCGCCACTTGCTTTAGAAAACCGGTTCGCTATAAATAATATACCTAAAACAATAGTTAAAGCGCCGCATTCTAATGTATTACCGCTCAAATATTTGCATTTTCTAAGTATAACGTTCGGAAGTTAATTAGATGTTTGATTGACAATGCGTCTCAAAATAATATTATCACGCTTGATTGTTGTAAAAGATTAAATTTACCTATAACTTGCCTAAATAACTCTTTTATAAAAGGTGTAGGTATAAGTTCTCGCCCCGTGTATGGCTACACGACTGTAAATATACAGTCTTGCGTTTCAAACCACGAATACAATATTCAATGTTTAATTATAGATTGTATTACTGACAATCTACCTAATAGTTTTATAGATACGACACAGTTAGTCGATCTAAAAGACTTACCGCTTGCTGATTTGTCATGGAATGTCCCAGGAAATATTGATATGGTGTTGGGAGCCCAGTTGTTTCCACGGGTGTGAAGTTGGCAGCCAAAATCTAGCAGCCTTTATAACCCGACCACTTTAAATAGGTTTTAAATAAATATTTGTTTTTATATGTATTCGATAATATATTTAAATGTTTAACAGGTACATAGTCTTAATATAATAATGAAAAAACATAAGAAAAAACTATTAAAAAAAATCTTATACATTAACAATTTTATTTTACATTAATTAACTAACCACTATATTTATAGTTATATCGTCAATACTAAAACACGATTTAAATCAATTAGAATGATATCTAGAATATGAAAAAGTCACCTGCGTCAAATTTTTCCTGAAATCTCAAATAACTTATGAAAATTCTTTACATATTTAAAAAGGCTGCTAGGCTTATAACTTCTATACTAGACATAGAATATCAGTTAAAATTGGTAAATAGCTAGAATACAAAACATAGAGTAGCATAGGCATAGCCACCTGTACTCCATTTTCCCTGAAATCCTGAAAAAAATCATTCATGTACTTTTGATTTTTTTTCCTCAATTCTAAAAAGTCTGCTAGATTACTACTTTTATACTAGACATACGATCTTGATAAAAGTTGGTAATTAGCTAGAAAATAAACTCTAAAATACTATAGCCATACCCACATGCGCTCCATTTTCCCTGAAATTCTGAAAGAAAAAATCAAAAACTACTTTATGAATTTAAAATTTTGTAAACAGATTGGAGTTCTTTACTTTTATACTAGACATAGGATGTCAATGAAAAATGGTAAATACCTAGAATATAAAACATAGAGTAGCATAGGCATAGCCACCTGCGCTCCAATTTATTCTAAATTACAAAAAAAAATCTTTAAATTTACTTACGAAAATTCTTTACATATACTAAAAAGGCTGCTAGGTTAATAACTTCTATACTAGACATACAATATTAACTAAAATTGGTAAATAGCTGAAATACAAAACATAGAATAGCATAGACATAGCCACCTGCACTCCATTTTCCCTGAAATCCTAAAAAAAATCATTCATGTACTTTTAATATATTTCCTCAATTCTAAAAATTCTGCTAGGTTACTACTTTTATACTAGACATAGGATCTTGATAAAAGTTGGTAATTAGCTAGAAAATAAACTCTAAAATACTATAGCCATACCCACATGCGCTCCATTTTCCCTGAAATTCTGAAAGAAAAAATCAAAAACTACTTTATGAATTTAAAATTTTGTAAACAGATTGGAGTTCTTTACTTCTATACTAGACATAGGATGTCAATGAAAAATGGTAAATACCTAGAATATAAAACATAGAGTAGCATAGGCATAGCCACCTGCGCTCCATTTTATTCTAAATTACAAAAAAAAATCTTTAAATTTACTTACGAAAATTCTTTACATATCTAAAAAGGCTGCTAGGTTTATAACTTCTATACTAGACATACAATATTAACTAAACTTGGTAAATAGCTGGAATACAAAACATAGAATAGTATAGACATAGCCACCTGCACTCCATTTTCCCTAAAATCCTGAAAAAAATCATTCATGTACTTTTGATTTTTTTCCTTAATTCTAAAAAGTCTGCTAGGTTACAACTTCTATACTAAACATAGGATCTTGATAAAAGTTGGTAATTAGCTAGAAAATAAACTCTAAAATACTATAGCCATACCCACATGCGCTCCATTTTCCCTGAAATTCTGAAAGAAAAAATCAAAAACTACTTTATGAATTTAAAATTTTGTAAACAGATTGGAGTTCTTTACTTCTATACTAGACATAGGATGTCAATGAAAAATGGTAAATACCTAGAATATAAAACATAGAGTAGCATAGGCATAGCCACCTGCGCTCCATTTTATTCTAAATTACAAAAAAAAATCTTTAAATTTACTTACGAAAATTCTTTACATATCTAAAAAGGCTGCTAGGTTTATAACTTCTATACTAGACATACAATATTAACTAAAATTGGTAAATAGCTGAAATACAAAACATAGAATAGCATAGACATAGCCACCTGTACTCCATTTTCCCTGAAATCCTGAAAAAAATCATTCATGTACTTTTGATTTTTTTTCCTCAATTCTAAAAAGTCTGCTAGGTTACTACTTCTATACTAGACATAGGATCTTGATAAAAGTTGGTAATTAGCTAGAAAATAAACTCTAAAATACTATAGCCATACCCACATGCGCTCCATTTGCCCTGAAATTCTGAAAGAAAAAATCAAAAACTACTTTATGAATTTAAAATTTTGTAAACAGATTGGAGTTCTTTACTTCTATACTAGAAATAGGATGTCAATGAAAAATGGTAAATACCTAAAATATAAAACATAGAGTAGCATAGGCATAGCCACCTGCGCTCCATTTTATTCTAAATTACAAAAAAAAATCTTTAAATTTACTTACGAAAATTCTTTACATATCTAAAAAGGCTGCTAGGTTTATAACTTCTATACTAGACATACAATATTAACTAAAATTGGTAAATAGCTGGAATACAAAACATAGAATAGTATAGACATAGCCACCTGCACTCCATTTTATTCTAAATTACAAAAAAAAAATCTTTAAATTTACTTACGAAAATTCTTTACATATCTAAAAAGGCTGCTGCTAGGTTTATAACTTCTATACTAGACATACAATATTAACTAAAATTGGTAAGTAGCTAGAACACAATACATAGAATAGTATAGACATAGCCACCTGCACTCCATTTTCCCTGAAATCCTGACAAAAACATTCATGTACTTTTGTTTTTTTTCCTCAATTCTAAAAAGTCTGCTAGGTTACTACTTCTATACTAGACATAGGATCTTGATAAAAGTTGGTAATTAGCTAGAAAATAAACTCTAAAATACTATAGCCATACCCACATGCGCTCCATTTTCCCTGAAATTCTGAAAGAAAAAATCAAAAACTACTTTATGAATTTAAAATTTTGTAAACAGATTGGAGTTCTTTACTTCTATACTAGACATAGGATGTCAATGAAAAATGGTAAATACCTAGAATATAAAACATAGAGTAGCATAGGCATAGCCACCTGCGCTCCATTTTATTCTAAATTACAAAAAAAAATCTTTAAATTTACTTACGAAAATTCTTTACATATCTAAAAAGGCTGCTAGGTTTATAACTTCTATACTAGACATACAATATTAACTAAAATTGGTAAATAGCTGGAATACAAAACATAGAATAGTATAGACATAGCCACCTGCACTCCATTTTCCCTGAAAATCCTGAAAAAAATCATTCATGTACTTTTGATTTTTTCCTTAATTCTAAAAAGTCTGCTAGGTTACAACTTCTATACTAAACATAGGATCTTGATAAAAGTTGGTAATTAGCTAGAAAATAAACTCTAAAATACTATAGCCATACCCACATGCGCTCCATTTTCCCTGAAATTCTGAAAGAAAAAATCAAAAACTACTTTATGAATTTAAAATTTTGTAAACAGATTGGAGTTCTTTACTTTTATACTAGACATAGGATGTCAATGAAAAATGGTAAATACCTAGAATATAAAACATAGAGTAGCATAGGCATAGCCACCTGCGCTCCATTTTATTCTAAATTACAAAAAAAAATCTTTAAATTTACTTACGAAAATTCTTTACATATCTAAAAAGGCTGCTAGGTTTATAACTTCTATACTAGACATACAATATTAACTAAAATTGGTAAATAGCTGGAATACAAAATATAGAGTAGCAAAGATATAGCCACTCGCGCTCCATTTTATTCTAAATTACAAAAAAAAAATCTTTAAATTTACTTACGAAAATAGGGAATATGCATGTAACGCCAATTATTATAATTTTAATATATAATGTTCCTTTTATGTTTTTGAACATATTTACAGTAATATATTTTATTTTGATTAGCTAATTTTTTTATAAATACGATTTTAAAAATCCATTTTTTGTAGAAACGGAACGCAATTTCTAAACGCTCCGACATTAGCAAACACTGCATGTGACGTCATTCGTGCAAAAACAAATGTCAACGTGTGCTCTGTAGTCTACAGTTTCTTGTTTTCTCGGGTATTTATTATCCTTTATTACGATAATTTGTGATAAGCAAACCTTTTGACTAACTTTTGAGGTGCAATAACATTAAACTAATATGATTTTTGATGATTGAATGACGCCACAGAATGGCGGCTAGTGATGTACCGTTTTTTACTGCGGTAGTGGCAGATAAAGTTTAAACCCTTTTATTTTTGTGTTATTACCCTTTATAAAATGTTTAATATTTGTTTTTAGGATCTAATGTAGTTACTCTATCAAGTAATGAAATAAAAAAAAAACATGCATATTCCCTATTCTTTACATATCTAAAAAGGCTGCTGCTAGGTTTATAACTTCTATACTAGACATACAATATTAACTAAAATTGGTAAGTAGCTAGAACACAATACATAGAATAGTATAGACATAGCCACCTGCACTCCATTTTCCCTGAAATCCTGAAAAAAACATTCATGTACTTTTGTTTTTTTTCCTCAATTCTAAAAAGTCTGCTAGGTTACTACTTCTATACTAGACATAGGATCTTGATAAAAGTTGGTAATTAGCTAGAAAATAAACTCTAAAATACTATAGCCATACCCACATGCGCTCCATTTTCCCTGAAATTCTGAAAGAAAAAATCAAAAACTACATTATGAATTTAAAATTTTGTAAACAGATTGAAGTTCTTTACTTCTATACTAGACATAGGATGTCAATGAAAAATGGTAAATACCTAGAATATAAAACATAGAGTAGCATAGGCATAGCCACATGCGCTCCATTTTATTCTAAATTACAAAAAAAAATCTTTAAATTTACTTACGAAAATTCTTTACATATCTAAAAAGGCTGCTAGGTTAATAACTTCTATACTAGACATACAATATTAACTAAAATTGGTAAATAGCTGAAATACAAAACATAGAATAGCATAGACATAGCCACCTGCACTCCATTTTCCCTCAAATCCTAAAAAAAATCATTCATGTACTTTTAATATATTTCCTCAATTCTAAAAATTCTGCTAGGTTACTACTTTTATACTAGAGATAGGATCTTGATAAAAGTTGGTAATTAGCTAGAAAATAAACTCTAAAATACTATAGCCATACCCACATGCGCTCCATTTTCCCTGAAATTCTGAAAGAAAAAATCAAAAACTACTTTATGAATTTAAAATTTTGTAAACAGATTGGAGTTCTTTACTTTTATACTAGACATAGGATGTCAATGAAAAATGGTAAATACCTAGAATATAAAACATAGAGTAGCATAGGCATAGCCACCTGCGCTTCATTTTATTCTAAATTACAAAAAAAATCTTTAAATTTACTTACGAAAATTCTTTACATATCTAAACAGGCTGCTAGGTTTATAACTTCTATACTAGACATACAATATTAACTAAAATTGGTAAATAGCTGGAATACAAAATATAGAGTAGCAAAGATATAGCCACTCGCGCTCCATTTTATTCTATATTACAAAAAAAAAATCTTTAAATTTACTTACGAAAATTCTTTACATATCTAAAAAGGCTGCTGCTAGGTTTATAACTTCTATACTAGACATACAATATTAACTAAAATTGGTAAGTAGCTAGAACACAATACATAGAATAGTATAGACATAGCCACCTGCACTCTATTTTCCCTGAAATCCTGAAAAAAACATTCATGTACTTTTGTTTTTTTTCCTCAATTCTAAAAAGTCTGCTAGGTTACTACTTCTATACTAGACATAGGATCTTGATAAAAGTTGGTAATTAGCTAGAAAATAAACTCTAAAATACTATAGCCATACCCACATGCGCTCCATTTTCCCTGAAATTCTGAAAGAAAAAATCAAAAACTACTTTATGAATTTAAAATTTTGTAAACAGATTGGAGTTCTTTACTTCTATACTAGACATAGGATGTCAATGAAAAATGGTAAATACCTAGAATATAAAACATAGAGTAGCATAGGCATAGCCACCTGCGCTCCATTTCATTCTAAATTACAAAAAAAAATCTTTAAATTTACTTACGAAAATTCTTTACATATCTAAAAAGGCTGCTAGGTTTATAACTTCTATACTAGACATACAATATTAACTAAAATTGGTAAATAGCTGGAATACAAAACATAGAATAGTATAGACATAGCCACCTGCACTCCATTTTCCCTGAAAATCCTGAAAAAAATCATTCATGTACTTTTGATTTTTTCCTTAATTCTAAAAAGTCTGCTAGGTTACAACTTCTATACTAAACATAGGATCTTGATAAAAGTTGGTAATTAGCTAGAAAATAAACTCTAAACTACTATAGCCATACCCACATGTGCTCCATTTTCCCTGAAATTCTGAAAGAAAAAATCAAAAACTACTTTATGAATTTAAAATTTTGTAAACAGATTGGAGTTCTTTACTTCTATACTAGACATAGGATGTCAATGAAAAATGGTACCTAGAATATAAAACATAGAGTAGCATAGGCATAGCCACCTGCGCTCCATTTTATTCTAAATTACAAAAAAAAATCTTTAAATTTACTTACGAAAATTCTTTACATATCTAAAAAGGCTGCTAGGTTTATAACTTCTATACTAGACATACAATATTAACTAAAATTGGTAAATAGCTGGAATACAAAATATAGAATAGTATAGACATAGCCACCTGCACTCCATTTTCCCTGAAAATCCTGAAAAAAATCATTCATGTACTTTTGATTTTTTTCCTTAATTCTAAAAAGTCTGCTAGGTTACAACTTCTATACTAAACATAGGATCTTGATAAAAGTTGGTAATTAGCTAGAAAATAAACTCTAAAATACTATAGCCATACCCACATGTGCTCCATTTTCCCTGAAATTCTGAAAGAAAAAATCAAAAACTACTTTATGAATTTAAAATTTTGTAAACAGATTGGAGTTCTTCACTTCTATACTAGACATAGGATGTCAATGAAAAATGGTAAATACCTAGAATATAAAACATAGAGTAGCATAGGCATAGCCACCTGCGCTCCATTTTATTCTAAATTACAAAAAAAAATCTTTAAATTTACTTACGAAAATTCTTTACATATCTAAAAAGGCTGCTAGGTTTATAACTTCTATACTAGACATACAATATTAACTAAAATTGGTAAATAGCTGGAATACAAAATATAGAGTCGCAAAGATATAGCCACTCGCGCTTTATTTTATTGTAAATTACAAAAAAAAAATCTTTAAATTTACTTACGAAAATTCTTTACATATCTAAAAAAGCTGCTAGGTTTATAACTTCTATACTAGACATAGAATATTAACTAATATTGGTAAGTAGCTAAAACACAAAACATAGAATAGTATAGACATAGCCACCTGCACTCCATTTGCCCTGAAATCCTGAAAAAAATCAGTCATGTACTTTTGTTTTTTTTTCTCAATTCTAAAAAGTCTGCTAGGCTACTACTTCTATACTAGACATACGATGTCAATGAAAAATGGTAATTATCTAGAATATAAAAGATAAAGTAGCATAGGCATAGCCACCTGCGCACCATTTTATTCTAAATTATAAAAGATCATATACAAGATTCTATGCCTAGTATGGAAGTAGTAAACCTAGTAGACTTTTTAGAATGGAAGAAAAAAATCAAAACTACATGAATGATTTTTTTCAGGATTTTAGGGAAAATGGAGTGCAGGTGGCTATGTCTATACTATTCTATGTTTTGTGTTCTAGCTACTTACCAATATTAGTTAATATTCTATGTCTAGTATAGAAGTTATAAACCTAGCAGCAGCCTTTTTAGATATGTAAAGAATTTGCGTAAGTAAATTTAAAGATTTTTTTTTTGTAATTTAGAATAAAATGGAGCGCGAGTGGCTATATCTTTGCAACTCTATATTTTGTATTCTAGCTATTTACCAATTTTAGTTAATATTCTATGTCTAGTAAAGAAGTTATAAACCTAGCAGCCTTTTTAGAGATGTAAAGAATTTTTGTAAGTAAATTTAAAGTTTTTTTTTTATAATTTAGAATAAAATGGAGCGCAGGTGGCTATACCTATGCTACTTTATCTTTCATATTCTAGATATTTACCATTTTTCATTGACATGCTATGTCTAGTATAGAAGTTAAGAACTCCAATCTGTTTAGAAAATTTTAAATTCATAAAGTAGTTTTTGATTTTTTTTTTCAGAATTTCAGGGAAAATGGAGCGCATGTGGGTATGGCTATAGTATTTTGGAGTTTATTTTCTAGCTAATTACCAACTTTTATCAAGATCCTATGTTTAGTATAGAAGTTGTAACCTAGCAGACTTTTTAGAATTAAGGAAAAAAATCAAAAGTACATGAATGATGTTTTCAAGATTTCAGGGAAAATGGAGTGCTGGTGGATAGCCACCAGCACATATATAGTATAGTATAGACATAGGTCTATACTATTCTATATTTTGTATTCCAGCTATTTACCAATTTTAGTTAATATTGTATGTCTAGTATAGAAGTTATAAACCTAGCAGCCTTTTTAGATATGTAAAGAATTTTCGTAAGTAAATTTAAAGATTTTTTTTTGTAATTTAAAATAAAATGGAGCGCAGGTGGCTATGCCTATGCTACTCTATGTTTTATATTCTAGGTATTTACCATTTTTCATTGACATCCTATGTCTAGTATAGAAGTAAAGAACTCCAATCTGTTTACAAAATTTTAAATTCATAAAGTAGTTTTTGATTTTTTCTTTCAGAATTTCAGGGAAAATGGAGCGCATGTGGGTATGGCTATAGTATTTTAGAGTTTATTTTCTAGCTAATTACCAACTTTTATCAAGATCCTATGTCTAGTATAGAAGTAGTAACCTAGCAGACTTTTTAGAATTAAGGAAAAAAAACAAAAGTACATGAATGTTTTTTTCAGGATTTCAGGGAAAATGGAGTGCAGGTGGCTAAGTCTATACTATTCTATGTATTGTGTTCTAGCTACTTACCAATTTTAGTTAATATTGTATGTCTAGTATAGAAGTTATAAACCTAGCAGCAGCCTTTTTAGATATGTAAAGAATTTTCGTAAGTAAATTTAAAGATTTTTTTTTGTAAATTAGAATAAAATGGAGCGCAGGTGGCTATGCCTATGTTACTCTATGTTTTATATTCTAGGTATTTACCATTTTTCATTGACATCCTATGTCTAGTATAGAAGTAAAGAACTCCAATCTGTTTACAAAATTTTAAATTCATAAAGTAGTTTTTTATTTTTTCTTTCAGAATTTTAGGGAAAATGGAGCGCATGTGGGTATGGCTATAGTATTTTAGAGTTTATTTTCTAGCTAATTACCAACTTTTATCAAGATCCTATGTTTAGTATAGAAGTTGTAACCTAGCAGACTTTTTAGAATTAAGGAAAAAAATCAAAAGTACATGAATGATTTTTTTCAGGATTTCAGGGAAAATGGAGTGCAGGTGGCTATGTCTATACTATTCTATGTTTTGTATTCCAGCTATTTACCAATTTTAGTTAATATTGTATGTCTAGTATAGAAGTTATAAACCTAGCAGCCTTTTTAGATATGTAAAGAATTTTCGTAAGTAAATTTAAAGATTTTTTTTTGTAATTTAGAATAAAATGGAGCGCAGGTGGCTATGCCTATGCTACTCTATGTTTTATATTCTAGGTATTTACCATTTTTCATTGACATCCTATGTCTAGTATGAAGTGAAGAACTCCAATCTGTTTACAAAATTTTAAATTCATAAAGTAGTTTTTGATTTTTTCTTTCAGAATTTCAGGGAAAATGGAGCGCATGTGGGTATGGCTATAGTATTTTGGAGTTTATTTTCTAGCTAATTACCAACTTTTATCAAGATCCTATGTATAGTATAGAAGTTGTAACCTAGCAGACTTTTTAGAATTAAGGAAAAAAATCAAAAGAACATGAATGATGTTTTCAAGATTTCAGGGAAAATGAAGTGCTGGTGGATAGCCACCAGCACATATATAGTATAGTATAGACATAGGTCTATACTATTCTATATTTTGTATTCCAGCTATTTACCAATTTTAGTTAATATTGTATGTCTAGTATAGAAGTTATAAACCTAGCAGCCTTTTTAGATATGTAAAGAATTTTCGTAAGTAAATTTAAAGATTTCTTTTTGTAATTTAGAATAAAATGGAGCGCAGGTGGCTATGCCTATGCTACTCTATGTTTTATATTCTAGGTATTTACCATTTTTCATTGACATCCTATGTCTAGTATAGAAGTGAAGAACTCCAATCTGTTTACAAAATTTTAAATTCATAAAGTAGTTTTTGATTTTTTCTTTCAGAATTTCAGGGAAAATGGAGCGCATGTGGGTATGGCTATAGTATTTTAGAGTTTATTTTCTAGCTAATTACCAACTTTTATCAAGATCCTATGTCTAGTATAGAAGTAGTAACCTAGCAGACTTTTTAGAATTGAGGAAAAAAAACAAAAGTACATGAATGTTTTTTTCAGGATTTCAGGGAAAATGGAGTGCAGGTGGCTAAGTCTATACTATTCTATGTATTGTGTTCTAGCTACTTACCAATTTTAGTTAATATTGTATGTCTAGTATAGAAGTTATAAACCTAGCAGCAGCCTTTTTAGATATGTAAAGAATTTTCGTAAGTAAATTTAAAGATTTTTTTTTGTAAATTAGAATAAAATGGAGCGCAGGTGGCTATGCCTATGCTACTCTATGTTTTATATTCTAGGTATTTACCATTTTTCATTGACATCCTATGTCTAGTATAGAAGTAAAGAACTCCAATCTGTTTACAAAATTTTAAATTCATAAAGTAGTTTTTTATTTTTTCTTTCAGAATTTTAGGGAAAATGGAGCGCATGTGGGTATGGCTATAGTATTTTAGAGTTTATTTTCTAGCTAATTACCAACTTTTATCAAGATCCTATGTTTAGTATAGAAGTTGTAACCTAGCAGACTTTTTAGAATTAAGGAAAAAAATCAAAAGTACATGAATGATTTTTTTCAGGATTTCAGGGAAAATGGAGTGCAGGTGGCTATGTCTATACTATTCTATGTTTTGTATTCCAGCTATTTACCAATTTTAGTTAATATTGTATGTCTAGTATAGAAGTTATAAACCTAGCAGCCTTTTTAGATATGTAAAGAATTTTCGTAAGTAAATTTAAAGATTTTTTTTTGTAATTTAGAATAAAATGGAGCGCAGGTGGCTATGCCTATGCTACTCTATGTTTTATATTCTAGGTATTTACCATTTTTCATTGACATCCTATGTCTAGTATAGAAGTGAAGAACTCCAATCTGTTTACAAAATTTTAAATTCATAAAGTAGTTTTTGATTTTTTCTTTCAGAATTTCAGGGAAAATGGAGCGCATGTGGGTATGGCTATAGTATTTTAGAGTTTATTTTCTAGCTAATTACCAACTTTTATCAAGATCCTATGTCTAGTATAGAAGTAGTAACCTAGCAGACTTTTTAGAATTGAGGAAAAAAAACAAAAGTACATGAATGTTTTTTTCAGGATTTCAGGGAAAATGGAGTGCAGGTGGCTAAGTCTATACTATTCTATGTATTGTGTTCTAGCTACTTACCAATTTTAGTTAATATTGTATGTCTAGTATAGAAGTTATAAACCTAGCAGCAGCCTTTTTAGATATGTAAAGAATTTTCGTAAGTAAATTTAAAGATTTTTTTTTGTAAATTAGAATAAAATGGAGCGCAGGTGGCTATGCCTATGCTACTCTATGTTTTATATTCTAGGTATTTACCATTTTTCATTGACATCCTATGTCTAGTATAGAAGTAAAGAACTCCAATCTGTTTACAAAATTTTAAATTCATAAAGTAGTTTTTTATTTTTTCTTTCAGAATTTTAGGGAAAATGGAGCGCATGTGGGTATGGCTATAGTATTTTAGAGTTTATTTTCTAGCTAATTACCAACTTTTATCAAGATCCTATGTTTAGTATAGAAGTTGTAACCTAGCAGACTTTTTAGAATTAAGGAAAAAAATCAAAAGTACATGAATGATTTTTTTCAGGATTTCAGGGAAAATGGAGAGCAGGTGGCTATGTCTATACTATTCTATGTTTTGTATTCCAGCTATTTACCAATTTTAGTTAATATTGTATGTCTAGTATAGAAGTTATAAACCTAGCAGCCTTTTTAGATATGTAAAGAATTTTCGTAAGTAAATTTAAAGATTTTTTTTTGTAATTTAGAATAAAATGGAGCGCAGGTGGCTATGCCTATGCTACTCTATGTTTTATATTCTAGGTATTTACCATTTTTCATTGACATCCTATGTCTAGTATAGAAGTGAAGAACTCCAATCTGTTTACAAAATTTTAAATTCATAAAGTAGTTTTTGATTTTTTCTTTCAGAATTTCAGGGAAAATGGAGCGCATGTGGGTATGGCTATAGTATTTTAGAGTTTATTTTCTAGCTAATTACCAACTTTTATCAAGATCCTATGTCTAGTATAGAAGTAGTAACCTAGCAGACTTTTTAGAATTGAGGAAAAAAAACAAAAGTACATGAATGTTTTTTTCAGGATTTCAGGGAAAATGGAGTGCAGGTGGCTATGTCTATACAATTCTATGTATTGTGTTCTAGCTATTTAGCAATTTTAGTTAATATTCTATGTCTAGTAAAGAAGTTATAAACCTAGCAGCCTTTTTAGAGATGTAAAGAATTTTTGTAAGTAAATTTAAAGATTTTTTTTTGTAATTTAGAATAAAATGGAGCGCAGGTGGCTATGCCTATGCTACTCTATGTTTTATATTCTAGGTATTTACCATTTTTCATTGACATCCTATGTCTAGTATAGAAGTAAAGAACTCCAATCTGTTTACAAAATTTTAAATTCATAAAGTAGTTTTTGATTTTTTCTTTCAGAATTTCAGGGAAAATGGAGCGCATGTGGGTATGACTATAGTATTTTAGAGTTTATTTTCTACCTAATTACAAATTTTTATCAAGATCCTATGCCTAGTATGGAAGTAGTAAACCTAGCAGACTTTTTAGAATTGAGGAAAAAAATCAAAAGTACATGATTGAATTTTTTCAGGATTTCAGGGAAAATGGAGTGCAGGTGGCTATGTCTATACTATTCTATGTTTTGTATTCCAGCTATTTACCAATTTTAGTTAATATTGTATGTCTAGTATAGAAGTTATGAACCTAGCAGCCTTTTTAGATATGTAAAGATTTTTCGTAAGTAAATTTAAAGATTTTTTTTTTGTAATTTAGAATAAAATGGAGCGCGAGTGGCTATGCCTATGCTACTCTATGTTTTATATTCTAGGTATTTACCATTTTTCATTGACATCCTTTGTCTAGTATAGAAGTAAAGAACTCCAATCTGTTTAGAATTTTTTTAAATTTATAAAGTAGTTTTTGATTTTTTCTTTCAGAATTTCAGGGAAAATGGAGCGCATATGGATATAGCTATAGTATTTAAGAGTTTATATTCTAGCTAATTACCAATTTTGATCATGATCCTATGTCTAGTATGGAAGTAGTAAACCTAGCAGTTAATGTCAGTTAGGAAATTGAAAAAATAAATCAAAGATGTTTTTCTTTCAGGATTTTAGGGAAAATGGAGCGCAAGTGGCTATGCCTATGCTACTCTATGTTTTGTATTTTAGCTATTTACCAATATTAGCTGATATTGTATGTCTAGTATAGAAGTTATAAACCCAGCAGCCTTTTTAGATATTAAAAAAAAAATGTAATTAAATTATAGATTTTTTTTTGTAATTTAGAATAAAATGGAGCTCGAGTGGCTATGCCTATGCTACTTCATCTTTTATATTCTAGATATTTACCATTTTTCATTGACATCCTATGTCTAGTATTGAAGTAAAGAACTCCAATCTGTTTAGATTATTTTAAATTCATAAAGTAGTTTTTGATTTATTCTTTCAGAATTTCAAGGAAAATGGAGCGCATATGGGTAAGGCTATAGTATTTTAGAGTTAATATTCTTGCTAATTAACATTTTTTATCATAATCCTATGTCTAGTATGGAAGTAGTAAATCTAGCACTTAATGTCAGCTAGGAAATAAAAATAAAAAAAATCGAAGATTTTTTCCTTTAAGGATTTCAGGGAAAATGGAGTACAGGTGGCTATGCCTATGCTACTCTATGTTTTGTATTCTAGCTATTTACCAATTTTAACTGATATTCTATGTCTAGTATAGAAGTTATAAGCCTAGCAGCCTTTTTAAATATGTAAAGAATTTTCATAAGTTATTTGAGATTTCAGGAAAAGTTGGACGCAGGTGACTTTTTATGTTGCTTCATTATTATATTAAGACTATGTACCTGTTAAACATTTAAATATATTATCGCATACATATAAAAACAAATATTTATTTAAAACCTATTTAAAGTGGTCGGGTTATAAAGGCTGCTAGATTTTGGCTGCCAACTTCACACCCGTGTTGTTTCCCCACTTGCTATTAGGTGGTTGTTATGATATGCCGCCACCTACCGCCCCGCTTATACAGACAACTTTAGGTTATATTCTATTAGGAGATATACCTACTGCATCGTCTGTCACCCGCACGAATAATAATAACGTCATTTCAACGTCATTTTGCACCTATTCGAGTTTAGAATTAGAAAATTCTTTACATAGATTCTGGGAACTCGAAGAAATGCCAGTTATACGGTATTTTAGCCCAGACGAAGCTGCTTGCGAGAACCTTTATAAAAACTCCGTCACACGTGAGTCCAGTGGAAAGTATACCGTCGCTTTACCATTCATTAGGGACCCGTGTGAGTTGGGTAATTCGCGTGCTGCTGCACACCGCCGACTATTCTCATTAGAGAGTAAGTTTAGAAAATCCCCCGCTCTTCTTGTAGAATATAATGAAGTAATTACGGATTACATTAGCAAGGGCTACTTGTCCGAAATTAATTTTTAATGTAATCCTGATGTAGGTTATTATATTCCCCATCACGCTGTTGTTCGTCAGGACAAATTAACTACTAAGGTTCGCATTGTTTTGGATGCAAGTGCCAAAACACATACAGGACTATCATTAAATGATGTCCTCCATACAGGCCCTAACCTACAGGCTGACCTGTTTAAACTTTTATTGAACTTTCGTTTATTTTCTATAGCTATCACAGCCGATATAAGGCAAATGTACCTACGCATTGGTGTCACTGAACAACATCGTAAGTACCAAAAAATACTTCACCTTGAGCTTTAATTCAAATTAGCATATTCGTTGTTTTCAATTTAATTGTGTTCCTTTCGGATTGAAACCTAGTCCTTACTTGGCTATCCGAACGGTACGTGAACTTGCAGCTAGTGAGTGTCACAACTATCCCGAGGCATCCAAAGTGGCTATGTCTGACATATACACTGATGATTTGGTGACGTCAGTGTCTGATATTAATGAATCAGTTCATTTATCGAAACAGCTGATTTCATTATTTGCTTCAGGTGGATTTGAGCTTGTCAAATTTGCAAGTAACGCTCAAGAATTAATTTCTAACTTACCTTCTTCACATTGTGCACCGGTCGACTTTATTGATAATTTTAATCTAAAGATATTAGGATTGGAATGGCATCCCTCGCAAGACATATTTACTTTTAAAATTTCTTCATGTGAGAATACATGCACAAAACGGGCAATCTTGTCAACAGTGGCCAGATTGTTTGATGTTTTGGGCTTGGTTGCTCCGGTCATTTTATTTGCTAAAATGTTGATAAAAGAATTATGGTCTGCTAACATTGGTTGGGATGACACTTCTCCTAGTAATATTATGTTAATGTATAAGACATTTATTAAAGAGTTACCACTTCTGGCTAACTTAAAAATACCGCGTCATATGAATGTCGTACCTGGATGTACAGCAAATTTAGTTGCATTTTGTGATGCAAGTTTAAAGGCATATGGGTGTTGTATATACCTACATGTCACAGATTCATCTGGTAATATTTATCTAAATTTAATTTGCTCCAAATCAAAGGTTGCTCCAGTTAAGGTGGTATCACTGGCTCGCTTGGAGCTGTGTGCCGCAGTATTGCTTTCAAAATTAGTTAAAAATGTATTTGATACCTACCACGAACGCTACACTATTAACAATATATTCGCCTTTTCTGATTCCATGATTGCTCTGTCATGGATTCATTCGTCTCCGCATCGCTGGTCTATTTTCGTATCTAACAGAGTAGCTAAAATTCAAGAAAATTTACATCATAATATTTTTTATCATATCGCTGGAGTTGACAACCCGAGTGACTGTCTGTCACGGGGTCTGCTCCCCTCGCAAATAATTAATCATGCCTTATGGTGGCATGGACCTTCTTGGATTTGTCAGGATCCACAAATGTGGCCGATTAAACAATTTAAGGTTTCAGCTGACTCTGAAATTCCAGAGTTAAATTCTAAGTCTTTAGCAGTTATTGTTAAAGAATCGCCGCTTTTATACGCTTTGGTCCTTCGTGTTTCTTCATTTAATAAACTATTACGTATTGTAGCTTATATATTACGCTTTATAAAATTATTACCCCGCTCTAAATATATTGAAGCTGATCATTTAGCTGAACACTACGTCGTTAAAACTATTCAGCAGTTTTATTTTACTGACGAATATAAATCGCTTATGAAAGGAATCGTTCCTAATTATATTAAAAAACTATGCCCTTTTGTTGATGACAAAGGAATAATTCGTATTGGAGGTCGGTTAACAAATGCTAATCTACCGTTCACCGCTCAACACCCTGTATTGTTACCTAAGAAAGATCCTGCTGTCAATTTAATCATTGATCATTACCACAGAACCAACTGTCATACGGGGGCTACTTTGTTATCGTCTATTTTAAAACAAAAATATTGGATTATTTCATCTCGCAGTGTCATTAGACAGACAGCGAGTGAGGATGTGCAATTTTTGTTTTCGTGTAAACCCTAAAGGTCCTAATCCTAAAATGGCAGATTTACCTTACTATCGAGTATGTGAGACAAGTAAGGCGTTCGTACACACAGGCGTTGATTACGCTGGGCCTATTAAAATAACCCTTACGCGACGCCGTGGTCAACGTGCCCAAAAGGCATATATTTGTCTGTTCGTCTGTTTGACAACTAAGGCAGTTCACATAGAACTTGTGTCTGACCTGTCAACCGATACGTTTCTAAATGCCTTTAAAAGGTTTATTTCCCGCCGTGGTCCTGTGTCATTTATATACTCAGATAATGGTACAAATTTCTTAGGCGCTAAAGCTAAGTTGGATGACTTATACGATTTTGTCATTTCATCAAAATATCAAGATTCTTTGAATCTTGAGTTTTCAAACCGCCGAATAAAGTGGAAAATGATCCCACCGCATGCGCCAAATTTTGGTGGCATTTGGGAGGCAAACATACGGTGTTTTAAGTCCCATTTGTACCGTATTATTGGAGATTAACTTCTCACATACGAGGAGCTCTTAACTGTTCTTACACAGATTGAAGCTCTGTTGAATTCTCGTCCACTTTGTTTACTTTCGGAGGAACCTTACCCCGAAGTATTAATTCCCGCTCATTTCCTTAACTCTACACCACTTCAACATCTTCCCGCACCAGACTTATCTGACTCTAAACTTAATTTATTGTGCCGCAAAGAGTTATTTGATAAGCTGGTACAATCCTACTGGAAACAGTGGCGATTGGAATATTTGCACACGATGCAGGTCCGCCAGAAGTGGTGCACCGCTACCAACCCAGTTACCGTCGGGACTGTGGTTTTAATCCATCAGGATGATATCCCGCCTTTACGATGGCCTCTAGGAATAATAGAGGAAGTTTATCCCGGTCAGTATGGCACTGTTAGAGTCGCTTTAGTAAAAACTAAGTCTGGAAACTAAAACGTCCAGTAACCAAACTTTGTCCTATTCCTAGCCAATAGTTAATTTTTATTTATTTAGTTTTACGCTTTAATTTAAGTTTTTTAATTTTAATTGTATTATTTTATTGCCTTTGTATATTGCTAACGTATGAGATAAAATTAGGATAGTTTACCGCTCCGCTCATATTTATATATTATAAACCGCTCTACAATTCGCTCGTAGCATCTTTCTAAATATTGAAAGCTCTTAGAGCTTTCAAGGCTGGCGAGGATGTTTGCGCCGCAGTACTGTAAAGACAACGCCATCTAGTGAATTTAATGAGATTTACTTTGTTAGCTTAATATTGATTTATCTCTTACGAGCTAACACAGACTCCGCGACAGATGGCGCAGAACGCCACCGCTAAATCATTGACACACAAGCAATGGACTAAGAAAGTCAAGATTCGCTCCGCTATTATTTTATGTTTGCTCCGCTGTATTCGCTTGAATCCGTGTTTCTGTATGTCTGTCTGTCAAGACAGTCATTTGTGACTCGCTCCGCTTTCGCTTACGCAAAAACCGCTCCGCCACATCACCGCTTACCACCGCATCATCGCCGAACCTGAAGACACTGAGGAAGTCTAGAGTGCTGCAAAGCTACGTGGAGGATAATCCAATATAAGACCAAGTAAGTGAATTTCATTAATCACTGGTAGGATTGTCTTTATACTGCTGAGGTGTAATCAGGTTCCTCATTGCCTATAATCCACTGCTGGGCTATCGAAGGCCGCTGAACCAGCAGGTCACTTTTTTTATGACCACCTAGTAAAACAATAAACAATGCACTAAAGGAGTTTGCCAATGAGAAACGTACAACTTGGTGGTCAACTCAACAAGGCCTAACACACTCCAAGAAATTCATTGGTATAAAGGCAATTGGTCTGGATAAGATCTGGAAGTTTAACAAAACACAAATAAGGCTACAGGTGGGAATCTTCTCGGGACATTACACGACATATAAACATCTATATACAATAGGAATTAGAGACGATCCCAGATGCAGATTTTGCTCTGATGAGCTAGAATCAATGCAGCATCTACTGTGCCAGTGCGATGCAAGGGCCACATACAGATTAAAATACCTACAACAGGCTTAGCCGGAACCGGAAAGCTACAGACTCCTCAAACTAGAGGACGTCCTCAAATATGTCTGCAGCATATTCGAGGATGGAAAGGACGAGTGAGGAGTAAAGGACTGGGGAATACACAAAAGATCCCACTGGGTCGAAGTGTCCTGACTGATGTCAGCCCCAAAAACTAATAAGATAAGATGTCTGAACAGGAATTATTTGATCACGATTTAAGGCATCTGTAATAAACACTGAATTAAAATATTTATTAAACATATTACAGATTTCAACCGGGTCTCCTGATACCTTATCGCCGTAATTAATTTGTTCTGGAATATCATTGCATATTGATTTTGACTTTATAAAGTTCCAAAAGTAATTTGGATTATATTTTATTCTTTCCTCAGTCAAATGTATATAATTTTTATAACATTTCTTAACAATTTTAGATTGTCTCTTTCTTAGCATTGAAAAAGTTTGATAATCTAGAGGATTACCATACCTTTTCCAATTGCGGTGAAATTTTTCTTTTTCCCTTATTAGTTTAATGAAGGGAATGGTATACCAAGGAGGGAACCTAGAAGATGCCGAACTAAGTTTTTTACTGGGCACATATTTTTCTATTAAGTTGTTGAGTTTAGTATAAAACACTTGCAATGCCTCATCCATACTAAGCTTGAGAACCTCACGACTCCAATCTACATCATTTAAGTCAGCACAAATAGAATTATAGTCACCATTATGAAACAGTTTTATAAAGTGTGGGCTAGTTTACATTAATTTAGAGGTAGAGGAGTATTTGAATGTTACCGCCGCAGATCTATGATGATAGTCTTCTGGTGTGAGCGGATGATCACATGATGAAAGCAAAATTATCTTATTACAGAAAACTAGATCTAAAATTCTATTATTAACGTTTAATAAGTTGTTAAATTGATAAACATTTGGGAGTGCCATAAAATCTGAAATAAGTGAAGCACTACTATCATTATGAGTACTCAAAGATAGCAGACCAGATTCCGGGTCCATGGTCCACTGCGCCTTGGGGGCGTTGAAATCACCGAGAATTAAGAATACATCGACACTAAATTGAAGTATTTTGTCCGAAGCCCCATCCAGAAAGTTTAAAAGCGAATAATAACGATTGAGTCCAGGCGTTAGGTACAGGCAGGCTAAGTGCAGAAATCTAGGCGTTCGATACTCGGTGGAGGTGGCGGCGGTCGACAACGACACGCTTAGCCACAAGGCTTCAGCGCTGCCGAGCTGCGAGTCCCGACACGTGCGGCGCTCCGGCCGAAGCTCGCGCCGCACCGCCACCGCCACGCCGCCCCCGCGCCGGGGCCGCGCTCGATCCTGTCTAAATACTATGTAGCGGGAATCGAAGTACTCACTGCTATTGAAGTCATCAGTGAGCCATGTTTCAGTCAAACATATTATATCGTATCCATTTAGAAGGACACTATTTAAAAATTCATGTGCACGCAAGCCTCTCACGTTCTGTACCCCTAGTGTGAGTTTTCTAACTATTACTTTGCGTTTGAGTTAACTAAAATTTGTATGTGAAATAGTTCAGCGCTCCAAGCGGAAATTTTGAGAACTAGAAATGCGGTCGTGTGATTGGTCAAAATGTTAACGCGGTAGTATAGTTAACGCGAAAGTAAACGTTAAAAAAACTCACACTAGGCTACTGGTAATAAATTGACAAATGGTTATTTAATAAATTGTTCTCGCCCATAGACGAGAATATAGAGTAATTTTATATAAGGACACCATAACAGGTGGCGGACGTAAGAGGGAAATGCACCAAAAATAATTATATGAAGAACTCCTGTATTATATTTAAAAAATATATACCTACAACTACGAGTAGTTGTATAAGATACAAATGATTGATTTAGGTAGCATAGATATAGATATGTGTTAGATTCAAAATAGAGTAATATTATTGTTTTATATTTATTAAATAAATTTAAAATTATTAAAATTATATTTTTATGAATAATTAAAATTACATGTTTATGATTAAGGGTTAAGAAATAAGAAGGAGCATAGGGTTGATAGTATGACTCAGCATCCACAGCCAAAGTGTATATAGTAGCCCGCCCCCTACTGTGCAAAAACATTAATAGAGTCACCTCCCCATCAATCACCAGAGAAAAATATACAACATTAGCAGCAGTTTAAAGTTAATTATACGAAAAAGTCATTTTATTTTAAGAACTAAGAACTAACATTCTAGCGCAAAAATATTTTACAGTCACGTACCCATAGAAAAGCATAATTATTTTTAATTTTTAAGTCACGCACTGATTTTAATAACATTTTATTGATAGGAGTGAGATGGTCATTTAAATATACACTTGTGGTCGGCCCGGCGAGCCCCACGTCAGCCGCGGGAGCTGGCGGCGCGCGCGGGCTGCCGGCACCTCTTGCGCCGCCGCCGGGTAAGGCGCACCACAATGTCGGGCGCAGTGTCCGCCGCGTCCTCACGCTGCTGCCGCTGGTGTGTGTACCTCCGCACTCGATGGACGATGTCCAAATCGGTGTCCAGGAGTTTTATTCCTAATTTTACGAATAATGTGTGCAGTATTGTATGGAGATTCTCTTCCTTAGCGTGTGGTATTCCAGAATTCTCAATATTATTCAAACGCGAGAATTGTTCTCTGTGGTTATTGTCTTGCACCATCCAAAATATATTTGCAAATTAATTTATAATGATTGATAGATCGTATCGGCGATGCGCGATGACAATAATAATAATAATTCTTTATTTCCACAGTAAAAGTTTTACAATTTACATATATGCCATTGATCCCCACACTAGGCAGAGCCTGTCTTGTGGGAGTCATTATTACGGTTTACAGTAACAGTTACGGCAGAAAAGAATTTAAAAAGATTAAATGAAAATACATTTAAAACAATTCATGAGATTAAATGAAACAGTAATAACAAAATAAATAATAAAGTTATCCACATCAATCAACTTAAATTAAATCAAATTAAACCAAATTAAATTAAAATCAAATTAAACCAAATTAAATTAAAATCAAATTAAATCATATATTATTAAATCAAATTAAATTGATCCAGTATTGAAGGTCAGCGCAAATTAACAACAAACATCCAGGAATGAGTGTAGACAATGGTTCATTCATAGTGACTTTTATAAATTTGTTCGTAGGACCAGGATATTAGGAGAATTTTTATTTGACCTTTGGCTACATGTAAACTTTTATTCTTCATATCAATCAACCTCACAATCTTATTACAAATAAAGGGAACTGAAAATGAACTAAATGTTTGAGCAAATTTAGTTTTTGTTTTGTAGGTGGGAAAAATAAATTTTCGTTTGGAGCACTTGTATTGATAGTCAGCACTATTGAGTGCTAGTTTCTGTGCAAAGAGAGACGCCTTATGTATGTATAAACGCCTCACACTTAGCACCTTTGCATTTTCATAGAGGTTTACAGTTGGATAGCGAAAGGATTATATCAGCATTACCTTCAAGACTGATCTTTGAGCTCTTTCCAAGATTATAAGTGTTGAGGATGCACATCCACCCCAAGATAAAATACCGTATGTCAGGAGATATAGACGTAAAGCTATATATACCCGTATTAAATGTGAATAACGGCTCAGTACGCACTACCGCTATGTCTGACAATCGAAAGGCGACCAAAATAATACCACACGATAATATAAAAATATATTTAATATGTTAGAGTTAATGAGCAACAGGACGGTCGACTCGAGTACAACGGACGGAACGAGCCGACGCGAACAAAGCGGACGGAATGAGTCGTACACCTAACTATATACTATGAGGGACGACGAAGCGGGTCACATGCCGGACTCGGCGATGCCCTCGTCGTCGTCGTAGGCGGCGTTGTCGTTGGACAGCGGCGGCGGCGGGCGCAGGTCCTGCCCCTCCAGCGCCGCCAGCACGCACTGGTGGATGGCGATGTACTGCTGCTCCGTCTGCACCATGTGCGGCCGCTCCGAGCGCAGCGCCGCCACCAGCCCGAACACGTCCAGCGCGCCTGCGCCCGCCGCCAGCTGCTGCAGCGCGCGGTCCAGCGCCACGAACGTGCCCGAGCGCCCCACGCCGGCACTGCAGTGCACCACCACGGGCCGCGCGCCTGCACACACACACACAGACATATACCGAGCGCCCCACGTAGGTGCTGCAGTGCACCACCACGGGCCGCGCGCCTGCACACACACAATCAGACATACACCGAGCGCCCCACGTAGGCGCTGCAGTGCACCACCACGGGCCGCGCGCCTGCACACACACAATCAGACATACACCGAGCGCCCCACGTAGGCGCTGCAGAGCACCACCACGGGCCGCGCGCCTGCACACACACAATCAGACATACACCGAGCGCCCCACGTAGGCGCTGCAGTGCACCACCACGGGCTGCGCGCCTGCACACACACAATCAGACATACACCGAGCGCCCCACGTAGGCGCTGCAGTGCACCACCACGGGCCGCGCGCCTGCACACACACAATCAGACATACACCGAGCGCCCTACGTAGGCGCTGCAGTGCACCACCACGGGCCGCGCGCCTGCACACACACAATCAGACATACACCGAGCGCCCCACGTAGGCGCTGCAGTGCACCACCACGGGCCGCGCGCCTGCACACACACACACAGACATATACCGAGCGCCCCACGTAGGCGCTGCAGTGCACCACCACGGGCCGCGCGCCTGCACACACACAATCAGACATACACCGAGCGCCCCACGTAGGCGCTGCAGTGCACCACCACGGGCCGCGCGCCTGCACACACACAATCAGACATACACCGAGCGCCCCACGTAGGCGCTGCAGTGCACCACCACGGGCCGCGCGCCTGCACACACACAATCAGACATACACCGAGCGCCCCACGTAGGCGCTGCAGTGCACCACCACGGGCTGCGCGCCTGCACACACACAATCAGACATACACCGAGCGCCCCACGTAGGCGCTGCAGTGCACCACCACGGGCCGCGCGCCTGCACACACACAATCAGACATACACCGAGCGCCCTACGTAGGCGCTGCAGTGCACCACCACGGGCCGCGCGCCTGCACACACACAATCAGACATACACCGAGCGCCCCACGTAGGCGCTGCAGTGCACCACCACGGGCCGCGCGCCTGCACACACAAACACACAGACATATACCGAGCGCCCCACGTAGGCGCTGCAGTGCACCACCACGGGCCGCGCGCCTGCACACACACACACAGACATATACCGAGCGCCCCACGTAGGCGCTGCAGTGCACCACCACGGGCCGCGCGCCTGCACACACACAATCAGACATACACCGAGCGCCCCACGTAGGCGCTGCAGTGCACCACCACGGGCCGCGCGCCTGCACACACACAATCAGACATACACCGAGCGCCCCACGTAGGCACTGCAGTGCACCACCAAGGCCGCGCGCCTGTACACACACAATCAGACATACACCGAGCGCCCCACGTAGGCGCTGCAGTGCACCACCACGGGCCGCGCGCCTGCACACACACAATCAGACATACACCGAGCGCCCCACGTAGGCACTGCAGTGCACCACCAAGGCCGCGCGCCTGTACACACACAATCAGACATACACCGAGCGCCCCACGTAGGCGCTGCAGTGCACCACCACGGGCCGCGCGCCTGCACACACACAATCAGACATACACCGAGCGCCCCACGTAGGCGCTGCAGTGCACCACCACGGGCCGCGCGCCTGCACACACACAATCAGACATACACCGAGCGCCCCACGTAGGCGCTGCAGTGCACCACCACGGGCTGCGCGCCTGCACACACACAATCAGACATACACCGAGCGCCCCACGTAGGCGCTGCAGTGCACCACCACGGGCCGCGCGCCTGCACACACACAATCAGACATACACCGAGCGCCCTACGTAGGCGCTGCAGTGCACCACCACGGGCCGCGCGCCTGCACACACACAATCAGACATACACCGAGCGCCCCACGTAGGCGCTGCAGTGCACCACCACGGGCCGCGCGCCTGCACACACAAACACACAGACATATACCGAGCGCCCCACGTAGGCGCTGCAGTGCACCACCATGGGCCGCGCGACTGTACACACACAATCAGACATACACCGAGCGCCCCACGTAGGCGCTGCAGTGCACCACCACGGGCCACGCGCCTGTACACACACACACAGACATACACCGAGCGCCCCACGTAGGCGCTGCAGTGCACCACCAAGGCCGCGCGCCTGTACACACACAATCAGACATACACCGAGCGCCCCACGTAGGCGCTGCAGTGCACCACCACGGGCCGCGCGCCTGCACACACAAACACACAGACATATACCGAGCGCCCCACGTAGGCGCTGCAGTGCACCACCATGGGCCGCGCTACTGTACACACACAATCAGACATACACCGAGCGCCCCACGTAGGCGCTGCAGTGCACCACCACGGGCCACGCGCCTGTACACACACACACAGACATACACCGAGCGCCCCACGTAGGCGCTGCAGTGCACCACCAAGGCCGCGCGCCTGTACACACACAATCGGACATACACCGAGCGCCCCACGTAGCCGCTGCAGTGCACCACCATGGGCCGCGCGACTGTACACACACAATCAGACATACACCTAGCGCCCCACGTAGGCGCTGCAGTGCACCACCACGGGCCGCGCGCCTGTACACACACACAGACATACACCGAGCGCCCCATGTAGGCGCTGCAGTGCACCACCACGGGCCGCGCGCCTGCACACACACACACACACACAGACATATACCGAGCACCCCACGTAGGCGCCGCAGTGCACCACCACGGGCCGCGCGCCTGTACACACGCACACACACACACACAGACATACGGGCCGGTAGCGTGTTGGGTGTAGTTACGTTGAGCGCGGGCCGGTAGCGTGTTGGGTGTAGTTACGTTGCGCGCGGGCCTGTAGCGTGTTGGGTGTAGTTACATTGGGTGCGAGCCGGTAGCGTGTTGGGTGTAGTTACGTTGCGAGCGGGCCTGTAGCGTGTTGGGTGTAGTTACGTTGCGCGCGGGCCGGTAGCGTGTTGGGTGTAGTTACGTTGCGCGCGGGCTTGTAGCGTGTTGGGTGTAGTTACGTTGCGCGCGGGCCTGTAGCGTGTAGTTACGTTGCGCGCGGGCCGGTAGCGTGTTGGGTGTAGTTACGTTGCGCGCGGGCCGGTAGCGTGTTGGGTGTAGTTACGTTGCGCGCGGGCCTGTAGAGTGTTGGGTGTAGTTACATTGGGTGCGGGCCCGTAGAGTGTTGGGTGTAGTTACATTGGGTGCGGGCCAGTAGCGTGTTGGGTGTAGTTACGTTGCGCACGGCCCGGTAGCGTGTTGGGTGTAGTTACGTTGCGCGCGGGCCTGTAGCGTGTTGGGTGTAGTTACATTGGGTGCGGGCCGTTAGCGTGTTGGGTGTAGTTACGTTGAGCGCGGGCCTGTAGCGTGTTGGGTGTAGTTACATTGGGTGCGGGCCGTTAGCGTGTTGGGTGTAGTTACGTTGAGCGCGGGCCGGTAGCGTGTTGGGTGTATCTACGTTATGTGCGGGCCAGTAGCATGTTGGGTGTAGTTACGTTGCGCGCGGGCCGGTAGCGTGTTGGGTGTAGTTACATTGGGTGCGGGCCGGTAGCGTGTTGGGTGTAGTTACATTGGGTGCGAGCCGGTAGCGTGTTGGGTGTAGTTAGGTTGCGCGCGGGCCGGTAGCGTGTTGGGTGTAGTTACGTTGCGCGCAAGCCTGTAGCGTGTTGGGTGTAGTTACATTGGGTGCGGGCCGGTAGCGTGTTGGGTGTAGTTACCTTCGACACGGTCGCGGAAGGCGCGCACGAAGCGGGCCAGCGTGTGCGGCGGCGCGGGCACGCCGAAGTCCGGCCAGGTGGTGAAGTGCAGATGCGGCAGCCGGCGCGTGTCTGGGCCGCGCGACACGGCCAGCTCGGACACGGCCCAGTCCGGGAAGCGCGACTCCGACAGCACGGTCACCGACACGTCCCCAAACCGAGCCGGCCGCCCATCCGCCGGCCAGTAGCGCTCGCACTTGTCCCGCCCTGAATACCACAACAATTGACATTGTAAAAAAACATGGTTTTTAAATAAAATTATTTATTATTATTATTGCTAAAAAAAAACATCTTTACACAAAGAACACGGACCAAATTATAGCTGATGTATTTTGAGCGTCTTAAAATGACACCTAATTTATTTATTTATTTACTTATAGGAATACCATTGGTAACAAGATAACAGATTAGGAAAATAGCACAAAAAACTAAGGACCATTAAAGTGCGGAAAAAGTGAAGAAAGTGCGGAGTTACATGTTGTCTTCTATGAACGTTAAAACAAAATCTAATGCAGCTGTTTTGTATCTGTTGCACTTTTTTGTTGTTTTTTTGCAGTAAGCATAGGCCATATACTGTGGCGGATCCACCTCCCCGATAGCTCGGCTGCGGAGGGAACAAACCACAGAGCAAAGGCACGCGGAAACAATGCGTGCCCTCGGATCAGGCGAGCGTGGCTGGTTCACAACCGCATGGAAAGCCTTGAAAAAGGCCGTTTAGGGCCTTCATAAAGGCCGTTTAGTCAGCAGCTGCAGGATGTTGATGGTGGTTGCAGGTGGGGGCCGGAAAGGAGTGCACGAAACAATAATGCTACTCGGGTCCCAACAGCCCGGCTGCCGTGTAGCGATGTGTCGCTTCTGCTGACTCGGTCCTCTTCCAATGCGGGTCCCGTGGGTCTGGAGTGCGTCAAGTCCTCGGCTTCGGCGAACGACAACGGCCAACAACGACCTTGTCGTGTACTAGTAGCTCCAAGTAGCTTCTCTTGTGGTAGTGGATGTAAGAATGAATCTAAAGCTGAGAAAATGACGACTTTTGTGCGCAAAAGATTACCTAAATGGGACACCCGACCGGTGTGTGAATACCATTACACATTACCTCTGTACCTGCCCCGGCAACAGCGTCTACCCTAGCCGGAACTCGGCCCCACCGAACAACCGTGGCCGACAGACCAAGTAGTAGTACATTACCTCTTCATTCCCACCATAGCTGCGATGCCACCGCAGTGCCACCGCTGCCAGACCTTTGGCCACTCTTCACTGGGCTGCTTTCGTCCCGCTCGCTGCGCACGATGTGCCGGGGCCTACCCAGTATCGGATTGCGATAGAGAGAATGCAGCCATCAGGTGCGCCAACTGCAGCCAAGCGCATGCGGCAAACGGGCCTGCCTAGCGTTCCGTCGGGAGGCAAGGAAGTTGGATGCCAACATCCCGCCACCGCTCCCAGCAGAATGAAGACCGCCATTAGTCGGCGAACCCTACACCCAAAGCGAAGAAGCAATGCAGCAAGCCAACCTGATGGCCCAGGCAAGGGGACCCGCACTAAGGAGCGCTGCACCTTTATCAAACCCTCCTCCGAAAAAAAGGAAGACTAAGAGGAAAAAACCAAGACCTCTCCAACAAAGAGCAGTGCTGGCAATACAACCGCCAAAGCCAACGAGGAGGGCACCTCCGCCGCCAACTTTACCGGCACCATTAGCGCCCCCCAACCTTTCCCTCAAACCCTACCAACGTCGTTGATGGCATGGCCCCTGCTCCCGGCCCCTAAAGGAGCAAAAAAACCCGCCGTCCAATCCAACAAAGGGACCCAGCCCCAGACCGGTCAGGCCTCTTGGACCCCCCAGGCCCCCTGCCCGCCTCAGGCCCCCCGGGCCATACCAGCCCAACGACCGCCTCCGCCGGTATCAACAGGGATGCAACAGCCGATGCCGCAGCAACTACAAGTATAGAAGTATAGAATGAAAATTACAAAGAATATATTCAATATTTCAGCACATAAACTTACCAACTAAGTAGGTATTTATAGGTAAAAGTAGTGAACATTAAAAGTTGGCCAATTTAGCTAGGGAGAGAATGGTAAAATGAGGGAAGTACGTACTTTAAATGGCTGATCTGGGCATCCACCGTTGGGTACCTTTATCTTATCCTGGTAGAACGAGTTTCACACGTGATTGCAGTAATAGTCCTCGTAGTTACTCCTTTAATGGAATGCCCTGATTTTCTTGATAATGTAAGACCATAGGGAAGCACTTCCTAGCGACCCACAACAATGGTTCTCCAATTTGATTAGATGGTAAAATTCCTGCGTCGCACTTGATTTACTTTTAATATAAAAACATTTACCGAAAACAATTATCTACTGAATAAATAGATAAACTTCAACAATAAATACTATTAAAATCAAAATATAAAAGATAATAAGCAAGAAATATAAATCGACCCCTTTGGTCCATATCAATCTCCTCTATGAAAATTTACTCGTGATCTTCAACCTACCTATGATAATACGTTTTTTTAAATAAAAAAAAATTAAAATATATTTATCTATAGTAAAATGTGAATATTTTTAGCAAAATAATTTAGATGTTATCGTGTTAATTAATTTTATTTAATAACGACACAACAAGTAAAATTATACTCCGCCTGAATATATATACAATACTTAACGCTTAAACAATTATACTCCACCTGAAGATATATACAATACTAAACGCTTAAACAATTATACTCCGCCTGAATATATATACAATACTAAACGCTTAAACAATTATACTCCGCCTGAATATATATACAATACTAAACGCTTAAACAATTATACTCCACCTGAAGATATATACAATACTAAACGCTTAAACAATTATACTCCGCCTGAATATATATACAATACTAAACGCTTAAACAATTATACTCCGCCTGAATATATATACAATACTAAACGCTTAAACAATTATACTCCGCCTGAATATATATACAATACTAAACGCTTAAACAATTATACTCCACCTGAAGATATATACAATACTAAACGCTTAAACAATTATACTCCGCCTGAATATATATACAATACTAAACGCTTAAACAATTATACTCCGCCTGAATATATATACAATACTAAACGCTTAAACAATTATACTCCACCTGAAGATATATACAATACTAAACGCTTAAACAATTATACTCCGCCTGAATATATATACAATACTAAACGCTTAAACAATTATACTCCACCTGAAGATATATACAATACTAAACGCTTAAACAATTATACTCCACCTGAAGATATATACAATACTAAACGCTTAAACAATTATACTCCGCCTGAATATATATACAATACTAAACGCTTAAACAATTATACTCCACCTGAAGATATATACAATACTAAACGCTTAAACAATTATACTCCGCCTGAATATATATACAATACTAAACGCTTAAACAATTATACTCCACCTGAAGATATATACAATACTAAACGCTTAAACAATTATACTCCACCTGAAGATATATACAATACTAAACGCTTAAACAATTATACTCCGCCTGAATATATATACAATACTAAACGCTTAAACAATTATACTCCACCTGAAGATATATACAATACTAAACGCTTAAACAATTATACTCCGCCTGAATATATATACAATACTAAACGCTTAAACAATTATACTCCACCTGAAGATATATACAATACTAAACGCTTAAACAATTATACTCCGCCTGAATATATATACAATACTAAACGCTTAAACAATTATACTCCACCTGAAGATATATACAATACTAAACGCTTAAACAATTATACTCCACCTGAAGATATATACAATACTAAACGCTTAAACAATTATACTCCGCCTGAATATATATACAATACTAAACGCTTAAACAATTATACTCCACCTGAAGATATATACAATACTAAACGCTTAAACAATTATACTCCACCTGAAGATATATACAATACTAAACGCTTAAACAATTATACTCCGCCTGAATATATATACAATACTAAACGCTTAAACAATTATACTCCACCTGAAGATATATACAATACTAAACGCTTAAACAATTATACTCCACCTGAAGATATATACAATACTAAACGCTTAAACAATTATACTCCGCCTGAATATATATACAATACTAAACGCTTAAACAATTATACTCCACCTGAAGATATATACAATACTAAACGCTTAAACAATTATACTCCGCCTGAATATATATACAATACTAAACGCTTAAACAATTATACTCCACCTGAAGATATATACAATACTAAACGCTTAAACAATTATACTCCACCTGAAGATATATACAATACTAAACGCTTAAACAATTATACTCCGCCTGAATATATATACAATACTAAATGCTTAAACAATTATACTCCGCCTGAAGATATATACAATATTAAACGCTTAAACAATTATACTGCGCCTGAAGATATATACAATACTAAACGCTTAAACAATTATACTCCGCCTGAAGATATATACAATACTAAATGCTTAAACAATTATACTCCGCCTTAAGATATATACAATACTAAACGCTTAAACAATTATACTGCGCCTGAAGATATATACAATACTAAACGCTTAAACAATTATACTCCGCCTGAAGATATATACAATACTAAATGCTTAAACAATTATACTCCGCCTTAAGATATATACAATACTAAATGCTTAAACAATTATACTCCGCCTGAAGATATATACAATATTAAACGCTTAAACAATTATACTGCGCCCGAAGATATATACAATACTAAACGCTTAAACAATTATACTCCGCCTGAAGATATATACAATACTAAATGCTTAAACAATTATACTCCGCCTTAAGATATATACAATACTAAATGCTTAAACAATTATACTCCGCCTGAAGATATATACAATATTAAACGCTTAAACAATTATACTGCGCCTGAAGATATATACAATACTAAACGCTTAAACAATTATACTCCGCCTGAAGATATATACAATACTAAATGCTTAAACAATTATACTCCGCCTTAAGATATATACAATACTAAACGCTTAAACAATTATACTGCGCCTGAAGATATATACAATACTAAACGCTTAAACAATTATACTCCGCCTGAAGATATATACAATACTAAATGCTTAAACAATTATACTCCGCCTTAAGATATATACAATACTAAATGCTTAAACAATTATACTCCGCCTTAAGATATATACAATACTAAACGCTTAAACAATTATACTCCACCTGAAGATATATACAATACTAAACGCTTAAACAATTATACTGCGCCTGAAGATATATACAATACTAAACGCTTAAACAACTATACTCCGCCTGAAGATATATACAATACTAAATGCTTAAACAATTATACTCCGCCTTAAGATATATACAATACTAAATGCTTAAACAATTATACTCCGCCTGAAGATATATACAATATTAAACGCTTAAACAATTATACTGCGCCTGAAGATATATACAATACTAAACGCTTAAACAATTATACTCCGCCTGAAGATATATACAATACTAAATGCTTAAACAATTATACTCCGCCTGAAGATATATACAATATTAAACGCTTAAACAATTATACTGCGCCTGAAGATATATACAATACTAAACGCTTAAACAATTATACTCCGCCTTAAGATATATACAATACTAAATGCTTAAACAATTATACTCCGCCTGAAGATATATACAATATTAAACGCTTAAACAATTATACTGCGCCTGAAGATATATACAATACTAAACGCTTAAACAATTATACTCCGCCTGAAGATATATACAATACTAAACGCTTAAACAATTATATTAATTATATAATTGAGGCGCTCAGAACATAATGTGTTGCCAAATTACGACAAAAATGTCGGATCGCTACAATATTTAGGCGCCTACAAATAATTGTCAGATTCGTCGCGTTGTCAATGTTCCAACGTAGTATTGTGAACACATCGTAATTGCTTGGCATGTTAGTGGTTCAAGACAACGAAGTATTGCATCCCCTGGGTTCCCAGGGATTTCGTCGCTGAAGCTAACCACGACAGCCATTTAAATTAAGTAATTGTGGTGCGTATCGCACCCGCGTGAGAATCCTGGACGAGTTTTGTTTCCCGATTTCTTGCACACTATTTTAATTCATTATTTATTTTAATTTTACTATTTTTTAAATAATTTAAATTATTTTATAATCTCTGAGTCCCAATGCCAATGTCAACCCGAAATAGGCGTTTAGTTAAGGCAATGCTCGCACGAAATTATGTTTCTTTTTGTACCAACTCGGCCACCACGTATATATTGTGTTTTGTACCAACTCGGCCACCACGTATATATTGTGTTTTGTACCAACTCGGCCACCACGTATATATTGTGTTTTGTACCAACTCGGCCACCACGTATATATTGTCCAGTACATTTTCCCAACAACTATTGCGCGGGCAGTCCAGTACATTTTCCCAACAACTATTGCGCGGGCAGTCCAGTACATTTAATCATAAAATGATCGAGACAGTGGATATATTTATCGCTGAAATATTATATAGTAATTTTTAAAATTAAGTAAATATAGGCTAAAGAAAGAAACTATATTCGTTTTTATCAATTTAAAAAAACTAGATTTTATGATATTCATATTTGATCATTTTAATCTATTATTTTTGTGATACGTCATTACCACGCGAGCAAAGAAAACAGGCTGCATTTCCGCTTTTATTGCCGTGGAATTTCATTAGAGCCTCAACTTTTTTAATTATTATTTATTTAGGAGTCATAATTGTTAATAATATGCGAGTATGGGCACGATAGCTATGTCGACAATATATATAAGTAGTGACTTACCCTTCTCCACAAGCCGCGTCAGCATCACTATGGCGCGCGCCCCCGACTCCCACACCATGCGCCAGAAGTCGTCCCTGCAACACATACACATGTACTGCACACACACACTCTACACACACACACGAGTCAGCATCACTATGGCGCGCGCCCCCGACTCCCACACCATGCGCCAGAAGTCGTCCCTGCAACACATACACATGTACTGCACACACACACTCTACACACACACGAGTCAGCATCACTATGGCGCGCGCCCCCGACTCCCACACCATGCGCCAGAAGTCGTCCCTGCAACACACACACACACACACTCTACACACACACACGAGTCAGCATCATTATGGCGCGCGCCCCCGACTCCCACACCATGCGCCAGAAGTCGTCCCTGCAACACACACACTCTACACACACACGAGTCAGCACCACTATAGCGCGCGCCCCCGACTCCCACACCATGAGGCAGAAGTCGTCCCTGCAACACACACACATGTACTGCACACACACACACTCTACATACACACGAGTCAGCATCACCATGGCGCGCGCCCCCGACTCCCACACCATGCGCCAGAAGTCGTCCCTGCAACACACACACATGTACTGCACACACACGAGTCAGCACCACTATAGCGCGCGCCCCTGACTCCCACACCATGAGGCAGAAGTCGTCCCTGCAACACACACACATGTACTGCACACACACACACACTCTACATACACACGAGTCAGCATCACCATGGCGCGCGCCCCCGACTCCCACACCATGCGCCAGAAGTCGTCCCTGCAACACACACACATGTACTGCACACACACACACACACACAAGTAAGCATCACTTTGCCCCCCCCCCCCCCTTCGACTCCCACACCATGCGCCAGAAGTCGTCCCTGCAACACACACACATGTACACACCTGGTGGAGTGTAGCGGCCCCTGCGTGACGATGAACTCCCGCGGGGAGGCGTGGCCGGGCACGTAGTTGGCGTTGATGTAGTCGGAGCCCTCCTCGTCGTCGACGGGCTGCAGCTTGTAGCGCGAGTGCTCGTAGGGCAGCACGTTGGTGAAGCGGTTCTTAGGCCGGTTGCAAGGCAGGTCGGCGGCCGTGCACGGTTGGTCGCGGCCCACTCGCTTCAGCTCCTCGAACTCCTCGCTGAATCGAAAGTCGGAATCGGCGGCCATGAGCCGGCAGTGCTCGGCGAACCGCTCCAGCGCCACGGGCCGGCTCGGGCGCGGCACGGGCTCCACCCGGCGCGCGCGACGCCGCCACAGCGCCGCCCCCGCCGCCGCCAGCGCCAGCGCCACCGCGCCCGCGCCGCCCGCCCACGCCCACGCCGTGCCGTCCGCCTCGGTGGTGAGCGTGAGGCGCGCGGTGTCGGCGAACTGGTCGGGCGCCGTGAAGGCCCGCACCGCCACGTGGTAGGTGGTGGCGGGCTTCAGCGGCCCGTTGCAGTACAGGCGGCGCGCGCGCTCGCAGCGCTCCGTGCCCAGCGTGATCTGCACAGAGGCCACACAATGCCCACGGTACTTTTGGATCTTATTATGATCGATCTATATATACAATCTTCGTTATTTAATGGTCTTTCGAGAAAAAAAAATAAAAAAATATTGATTTCGAAAATATATAATATAAAATATCGGCTAAAATAAGAAACTAATTTCGTTTTTATGAATAAAAAAAAACTAGTTTTTAAGATATTCATGTTTGAACATTTTAATCTATTATTTTTGTGATGCGTCATTACCAAATAAAACATGCATTTTAAAATAAAATATAGGATTGAAAGTTCATATGTCAATCTCACAAGCAAGCGTTTTTATTGTGTACGAGTACGCACACGATGCAACTTTCTCGAGTAAGCAATTTTGGCTTGGGAGCCGCCGCGGCCCGCGCAGTCGGTGCGCGTTAACAATCAAGCCGTTTGCGTGTCCTCGCTATCGATCAATCAACGCCGCGACGCGAGTGACTCAGTCGGATTTGATTGAGGCATAATTTTATTTGGTACAACTCAGCACTAACAAGTAAGCTCTTTCCATTTATCAATACCTAAACATGTCTACTTGGGAGGATCTTTTTCTTACGCAGCAGCAAGCCAGCAGCAATAGATCAGCTCTACGTTAATTTTAAAAAGGATAGTCAAACAAGAAAGAATCCCGATTATTTAAAGCGTAGATTAGATACCCTTGAAGGTTACTGGAGAGAATTTGTCAACAATCATTTACAATTAAATCAGTTACCTTCAACATCGTATGATAATGATTATTTTTCAATTCAATTCAAATTTCTTTATTGTGGATCATAGGTTTACAAGATTTTTCATAATTTTAGTTCAGCTATGTCCTTTTTAAAGTCAAAGTCAAAAATATTTATTTCATGTAAACCTTTACAGGCATTTATGAAAAGTAAAAAAAAAAAAAGTATATACAAGGTCCTGGGGCCTTATTCCGAGTTTGCAACCGCTAATCACGACAAGACGTTGCGCAAACTATAAATATGGAAATATAAGCTCTATTCCAATGGCTATATAGTATGTATTAGGTTGGCTATTATAATGCAGCCATCTTGAAATACACGAATTCTTCGCAAGTTTGAACATGTGTGAAGCATTGGAATTTCAACTTTATAATTAACGGGATAGAACTTACATTTCAATACCCGTACTTTACGCAAAATGCGCGACGGTGAACGTGTCAAAACTCGGAATAAAGCCCCTGTGTGCACTTGGCCAGGTCGCCATTCCTCCCACAGACAAATGTTGAGAATATAATACAAAATAAACAAATCATCCTGCCCTTGAGCATATAAAGAATTACACAATCAATGGGAATTATCAACACAAATAGTCAAAATATATACATAGGTTTAGGAAGTTTACAATTGAGTATATTACATTATTACTATATTTGTCATTTACCTACACATAATAGCAACTGTTAATTTAGCCTATAGTTTTGTCTTCAAGAAATTCATTAAGAGCGTGCTTTCGATTTAACGCAAGTAAAAATCCACACGATCGCTAGAGCGATGTAGTAGCAGGGACGCACACTACAATGGTCTTCTTGTGTGCGTAAGCGTTGAACAATTACCACGCCCGAATAATGTTGATACTTTATTTTATACATTGAAGAATAATAAGAAATTCTAAATTTTTATTAAGAAGTATTTTTAAAAATACACCACTAATAACTCGTGACCATTAGTAAACTTATTAAAAAAATATTTAAAAAAAGGGTCCACCAAGGTTTGAAACTACGAACTTACGATGAAAAACCAATCTATTTTCCGTTACACTAACCACATTCACAAGTTTTATGTGAAATAGTTGATCTTATTTGCGAACAAATGACGTAGTTATTTGATTGCAGACACACACGACGGGAGTCTTCTTTTTTCGTTTTACTGTATAGAAGCCTAAAAGTTGTTTAAAAAAAATACCTTGCTTGTAAATTCTTATTTATTTTATTTAAACTGTAAATATTGTTTCTCTGATACACATTGACCGCGATTTCCTTGGGTCGACCATTTCCGGCAGAAGACATTTTTCAATCGAATCTTGGATCTTGCTTACGCTGTGCTAGGGCTACTGGTTAATGTAACATGTATACACGTTCATGCGCGTTCACTACACGCACAGTTAAACATGTAGGACTGTACATTTGTTTGCTTTCATTGTGTAAAACATATATTGACCGCTGACGTACATAATTATTATGAGAACTAAACAAACCTTTTAACTTCCCGTGCGTGTATCAAACGCTTTTTGTTTGACTTTGTACATTTTTTTATTTGAAATAATTTCCGTTTGTTCCCCATTTCTGAAAAAAAAAGACTGAAAATATAATGTACTAAACCGTAAATTTACTCAAACCATAACATACGCACAATAATATGTATACAATAAATAATAGAAGTCAACTAAACTAACACCGTCAATATCCATATCATAAAGCTTTGAATATAATAATTAAGTCAATAGATTATCAGACATTAACTCCTGCTCCACGTATTAAGTACCTATACCATCGTGCGGACTTCCAATCACTTAATGAAGATTTACTTGTCACGGATTGGAATAGTCTCTTTTCAGGTTATACATGTGAAGAGGCTGTTAATAATTTCTATAAACTTATCTACTCGTTGCGCGACAAATACGTTCCAACTAAATTGGAACATTCTAAAAGGCATTATCCACCATGGTATTCTTCTGCTCTTATTAAAATAATTAAAGAAAAGTATAAACATTTCCGTAAATTCAAGATATATGGCAATATTTCAGATCATCATTCATTTGCACTATTACGTAATAGAGCTAAAATAGTTGAAAGAAAATGCTACGCTGATTATATAATTAGAATCGAGGATTCCATTAAGGGAAATCCGAAATTATTCTGGTCTTATATAAAAAGTAAATATAAGTCGAATTCCTTACCTAATAACATGAACTTGGAGGAAGGAGTGGCAAATAGTGGAAACGAAATTTGTGACTTATTCTCCAAATATTTTCATTCTAATTTTTTAAATTCCATAGATGATAGTAATTCCAGCATGATCCAAACTTCTTCTTCTAACTACCACGATGCTGATATATCTGATCTCAACATTAATGTTAATAGTGTTAAAACGAAATTATTGAAACTAGATATTAGTAAATCACCAGGTCCAGACCTATTGCCACCATTAGTACTCTTTAAATGTGCTAATTCACTAGCATATCCTTTGCATATTCTGTATAACAAGTCTATTGATGACGGGGTCATGCCAGCTATATGGAAATCAGCATTTATTACACCTATTCACAAAAAAGGAAATAAAACTGACATAAAGAACTACCGCCCTATTTCAAAATTATGTGTGCTAGCTAAAATTTTTGAAAGTATTGCCCATGACCAAATCTACTCTTCCCTGAAATCTACATTCAGCTCTCTCCAGCATGGCTTTCTTCGTGGTCGTTCCACTGTTTCTAATTTATTATTATTTAATGACTTCCTATCTGAGCATATGGACGCTGGTTCCCAAGTTGATGTTATTTACACCGATTACAGTAAGGCGTTCGACAGAATTGATCACAAACTACTTCTCTCTAAACTTAATTGTGCAGGTATTCGTGGCAACTTGTTTCGCTGGCTTACCTCTTATATTAGCAATAGGTCTCAGGCTGTAGTTGTTCATAACTTTAAATCTAGCTGGATGACTATCCCGAGTGGTGTTCCCCAGGGATCAATTCTTGGACCTTTATTATTCTTAATATTTATTGGTGATATAGAACACTGTCTTAATTATTCCAATTTGCTTATATTCGCTGACGATATGAAAGTCTTCAAAAATATTAAATCTATTGAGGACACGCAAAGACTTCAGGAAGATTTACACAGGTTGGATGAATATTGTAAAATGAATAGATTGGATATTAATCCTATAAAATGCTCATGCATATCATTTACAAGAAGCCCTTCTCCAATACTACAGAGCTATTATTTAAAACATAAAATTCTTGATAGACCATCCGCTATTAGAGACCTAGGTGTAATTCATGACCCAAAGCTCATTTTCGACCAACATATTGACAACATCGTATCAAAAGCTTCTAAAGCATTGGGATTTATAATAAGAACATCGAAAGATTTTAGAAACATTAAGACAATTAAAATTCTGTATTGCACATACGTTCGTAGCTGTCTGGAATATGCCTCAGAAATTTGGAACCCTAGATACGACAAATATATCCAGCGTATAGAAAAAATACAGAAAAGATTTATTAGATTTATAAATTACAAAAGTAAATACAGTAAAAATAAATACTTACCCTGTTGCAAAAAACACCATATACTTCCATTGTATAAGCGTCGGCAAATTGCTGATGTAATATATTTAAAAAAGATTGCTACCTCTTCTATTGATTGCCCATCCTTACTAATAAAATTAAACTTTAATCTTCCCATGAGAACAAAACGTTACTTCCCTACCTTTAACTTAAATAGAGCAACTACTAACTATAGACAAAATTCCTTCCTTATTCGCGCGTGTAGCACATACAACGATTTGAGTCGTTCAATGGAACATGATTTATTTAATGATAAAAGTGCGGCACTGAGGCGGTCGTTGACAGGCTTATTTTTTAATGACATAGACTGATTAGTTATTTTTTGTTTACTTTCATGCTGTGTTCATTCTTCTTCTTGTTAATATTATTTGTTTTATTACTTTATTTTTTTACTCTGTTAATACATTGTTACGTACTCTAATTTTATTTTAAGTTGTGTCTAAAGTTATATACCATGTATCTATCAGTGAAAACCTATTGTTACCTTTCTATGTTTATATAAGTGTTATGTTATGATTTATGGAAGTTGGTTTTCCAAATACCTAATAAATAAATATCATCAAGTAATCAAAAGTGTATTCAAAAACTCACCACAAGATCAAGCTGTGTTGGTTGCGATATATTATGCGTGGGTCACGCTGTTCACTGAGCAATACACGCGCACCGCGGTGGGGAGGCGAGTTAGGAGTCAGCGATACGTCCTCTCTCTCGCAAAGCGCAACGCGTACTAATTGGAAAAGACTCGTGGTCTCGGTTATATAACTATTTTTTTTTTAAATATTTCTAAACACTGGGTGGATATAAAATGATGAAAATTACATCAAAAGGGTTAGTAATATATGTTAATTGATAATATAATTATTAAAACGAAAGACCTTATGTATTACTTGTGAATAAAATAGTTGAAATAGACCGATTTTCGCGATTTATGTGATCGTTTTTTTGTATTTAATCAAAACATTTTCTCAATTTGGCGTACTACATGCACTCTAAAACCATGTGATGAATGATAAAACTATCTTTTTTAAAACATTTTGTCACAAGATATCAGTTTTTTCAAGCCTACAACGTAACTCCGACGCACATTTTTGAAAAACGTCAGTTAAAGATTATCTTAAATTTCGAAAACCGTAAATAAAAATGAAATTCTGCGTACTGTGTGCACTTCATTAGGATGTTATTATTCTAAAACAGTAAACATTCTTCAAAGAATGACACGTTATAATTGCAATATTACCTTCGAAATATCGCCAAACCATAGAATTTAGTACCAAAATGATTGCACGCTCTTAATAGTGGGTATAGTAACATTAACAGTTAAGTAGACGGAACTTAATTTATTTATTTCTTTAATAATTCGTATTTCAGTATTTCAGTGGGTAGCTTATTATATATTAGAGGGGCCATTCGGAAAACACTTTGGTTAAATAATTTAGTATTATGTATTAATAAATTAATTTTATCTTTAGAGCGAGCCCGATTTCTAAATTCAAATAGTTCAATATTACATTTAACAAATACTAAATACATACAGGGAAATGTTAAAATATTCATTTCCTTAAAGTAAGGTCTACATGTGTCCCTTTGTTTGAGGTGACGTATTGCTCTAACGCACCGTTTTTGAGCTTTGAATATAATCTGTTTATCAGTAGAATTTCCCCAAAATATTACACCATATCTTATAATAGGGAATATGCATGTAACGCAAATTATTATTATATTAATATATAATGTTCCTTTTATGTCTTTGAACATATTTACAGTAATCAATTTTATTTTAATTGACAATTTTTTCTATAAATATGATTTTTAAAATATATTTTTTTGTAGAAACGGAACGCATTTCCAAACGCACCGACATTAGCAAACACTGCATGTGACGTCATTCGTGCAAAAACAAATGTCAACGTGTGTTCTGTAGTCTACAGTTTCTTGTTTTCTCGGGTATTTATTTTCCTTTATTACGATAATTTGTGATAAGCAAACCTTTTGACTAACTTTTGAGGTGCAATATCTTTAAACTAATATGCTTTTTGAGCACGAATGATGTCACAAAATGGCGGTGGAGTGATGTACCGTTTTTTACTGCGGTCGTGGCAGATAAAGTTTGAACCCTTTTATTTTTGTGTTTTACCCTTTAAAAAATGTTTAATATTTGTTTTTAGGGTCTAATGTAGCTACTCTATCAATTAATGAAATAAAAAAAAAACATGCATATTCCCTATTGACGCAACATTCCCATGGTGAGCATTCATTACTGTAGGCTGACTAACAATTTTACTTAACTTATATAGTACATAAGAGTATTGATTTATTTGTTTTGAAGAATTTTGTTATATCTGTTACTTCAATACTTACACCTTGATAATTAATTTTGTAATTTATGAGCGCATTAATCCTCTGTCTAAAGTTCATTACTTTGGTTTTCTTTAAATAAATATAAAGGTTATTATAAGTCAGCCATTGAATAATTGTTGTTAGAGTATTGTTTATATCAGTTTCCAAGTTGGTAATATTGTTATCCACAAATAATACTGTGCTGTCATCAGCGAATAACGTCATTTGATGATTAGTTGCGTTAGGCAAATCATTAATATACATCAAAAATAGTAAGGGCCCTAATACACTTCCCTGCGGGACTACGTAGTTAACTTTTTTTAATTTAGATTGATATACTGTTTCTATTTTAGACTCTTTATTAATTAATGTGATTTCGGTTTCATCAGATCAGTATAACAAAACTAAAGCTTTATATAATGAATTCAAAATTGTATTACAAAGTGGAAGCTCCGAGCGAGAACAGAGACCTCGCACTCCAGTTTTAAAGCTACTGTTTCAAGCTCCTTTATGGAGCAAGGCACTAACAGCAAGTCAGACGACATGCCAAGAAATCAATCAAGCAACTTCCGAGCATTTGAGGACGATTTCAGGTATAAACCTGGAAATCATGCGTGAAAGATGGGAGTATCAGGATGCCATACAATTACTGCAAGCAAGATGGGTAATTATCGACTCTCTCTTTGAGATCGATAAAAAATGTGGTGGAAAATTTAATAACAAAGTATATGAGAAAACGTTTTCTGACTTTGAAGAGAAATACCTACAAATCAAGAGGTTAATCAACAGACATTTATCTTCAATGGCCCTGTAGGGTCAGCGTGAGTGTTTGTTAATGAAATAAGTTTGTTAAAGATTATCTTGTTTATTTTGTCACTTGTTATTTGAATGCCCCCGGTCTGCTTGTTGCCGTGAAGCGCACTGAATCGAGCCGCTGACGTTGCGATGATGATGCAACAAGGAAAAATGGTCGGTTCTAACCGAACAACCCATATACAGCAATCAACTCCTCCAATTGATATCCCTATATTTTACGGAAACGATCATCAATGGGTATCGTTCAAGGACATTTTCACTGAGGCGATACATAGCAATCCAAATATGTCTGACGTACAAAAAATGCAGTATTTTAAGAGTAAAATAAAGGGTGAGGCTGAGCGCCTTATTCAGCATTTGGCGATAACATCTGATAACTACAATATCAGCTGGGACATACTAAACAACCGGTATAAAAATAACAAATTAATATTTAATTCCCATATGAATATTATAACCAGCATCCCTACCATCCAACAAGCAAACGCATATCAAATCAAGAGACTTCATCCACCACTTAGAATGTCTAAACGCTATCAAAGCCATGGGAGTAGATATAAGAAATGGAACATATCATACTTTGAGATCACTTTTAGATCAAAGATCCCAAACATCTATCATATCAGAAAATGCTGCACAGTTGTTGGGATTAAAGAGGCAGAAATGCAGTGGAATTATATCAGGAGTAGGTTCTAAGGAATGTATATGCAAAGGTATCACCTTTATTGTTGTGTATCACAATTGTTTATCAACAAAAAACAAATTTTCCTTTGGTTCCAACGTATTTATCATGAAAAATCTTGTTAATAACTTGCCGAGTTATTCATTTTTCAAACCGGACTTTCCTGGAAGGCCTAGAGTTAGCCGATCCGGGGTTCTTTGTCAGTAGACCAATAGACACATTATTTGGAGCCGACATTTATTGGACAATTATCATGGAAGGGTTTTGTCGAGCGGAATCATATATGCATATTGCACAAAGGACGCAATTGAGATGGGTTTTGAGTGAAAGAGTATTGTAACCTTTAATGATGTAGAAGGGTTACAGAGATTCTGGGAGACAGAAGATATATCAGAAGAATCAGATTTATCTATGAACGATCAACAACAAAATATCACTCTATAAACCAACAACACAAAGATTAGAGAATGGAAGTTATCAAGTAAAACTCCCCCTTAAATCAAACATAAATGAAGCATTAGGTCATTCGAAAAATATATCAATTGCGCAATTTCGTAACTTGGAGCGGAAATTTACAAAGCATTTCAAATTTGCAAATGAATATAAATTATTTATTTCTGAGTATATTAATCAAGGCCATATGATCCAGTGCGGCAGTAACGAAAAACAATTACAATATTTTCTACCACATCACGGTGTTTTAAGGGCCGATTCCGCTACAACTAAACTTCGTGTTGTATTAAACGCATCAATTAGGAGTACTAGTGGTCTGAGCCTCAACGACCTTATGTATAGGGGTCCAAATCTACAACAACACTGTGACGAAGTCCTACCTACAGGTATAAATTGGCTGTGAGGTAATGAAAACAACGTACATACAATAAAAATAAATATATATTAAAAGAAACCGAACTATTTAAAATGTATAATGAGCGAAAGAGGGAGAGAGAGAACTATAAGAGAATGGGTTCTATCAACATCCAGATTATGTCATGGGAAGAATGCTACTGCCCTGATTATACGACGATCGGGGAGGGCAGCGTCCAACGTCCTTCAGTGGCAGGCCAGGCTCCGGGCAGCGGTCGGTTATGGCCGCCTAGGGCAGGCCGTGATCTGCTGAGCAGACGGTGTCCAGGCTCCGGAAGAAGAATCCAGGCTGAGTTCAGCTATGACCAGCTGGGATGTCTGAAGACGGTAGCAGACCAGGCTTCAGAAAAAAAGGTTCCAGGCCAGGTTCTGCCGTAGTTGTTTTTCTTCCTCGACTTGATTCTCCACCTCGGACTTGATTCCAAATTAATGTTGGAACTCCGAACTTTGTGCGTCACTATTATATGTTTTTGTAACTAACAAATTATTACAAACACACACTCGCGATGTTAGCAATTTATCAAATGGCCTGCGGTACTCTGACCGCGGTCTATTTATCTTAAATTTTAAGTAATACGTTACTTCGACTTGTAAAATGCATTTATTTAAACTACCTGCCTCTTTTGCATTATGCACTTTTGCAAAGGGTAATTTTAAATTCTAAACTATCCGTTCCATTTCGCGGACTGCCATACATTTTGGAACATCAAAAGTAACGTTCCGTTACAACACCTACAGACGCTTTTATTGAAATGGCGGCAATACAAAATAGGTTTTACAGCAGATATAGAGACGATGTTTAGATGCATTTCTATATAAGAAGAAGATCAAGAATTAGCAGCGCCGTATTTAGCGATGATGACGTTAAAGGAATTAGCTTTCTTAGAAAAAGACAATAATCCGAACGGCGTAATTAAAGCATTAGCAGAAAACTTTTATATGGATGATCTGCTTCACGGTTCTCACATCATTGAAGATTCGGTGCAGTTACAAACACAGTTAATCCAGTTACTAAAGTCAGGAGGATTTAACGAAAATGGAAGTCCAATAGGATTTCTATGATATTTGATCCATTAGGGTGGCTTTCACCTTTAACCACTAAACTTAAGATGATTTTCCAGCAAGTATGGTAAGTATGAGATGTCATGGGATAGTGAACTACCAGAGGAAATACAAACTCAGTGGTTAAACCTAAAACAAGATATCATATATCTTTTATGTTATCATAAAAGATATAAATATTGACAGATGGATCAAGACCGGAGAAAACGATGAGATAGAACTTCATGGATTCTGCGACGCATCAAGCAAGGCACCGTATATTACACCGTTGTGTAATATACTGCAAGGCACCGAAACTTCATGGATTCTGCGACGCATCAAGCAAGGCACCGTATATTACACCGTTGTGTAATATACTGCAAGGCACCGAAACTTCATGGATTTTGCGACGCATCAAGCAAGGCACCGTATATTACACCGTTGTGTAATATACTGCAAGGCACCGAAACTTCATGGATTCTGCGACGCATCAAGCAAGGCACCGTATATTACACCGTTGTGTAATATACTGCAAGGCACCGAAACTTCATGGATTCTGCGACGCATCAAGCAAGGCGTATGGTTGTGTAACATACTGCAAGGCACCGAAACTTCATGGATTCTGTGACGCATCAAGCAAGGCGTATGGTTGTGTAATATACTGCAAGGCACCGAAACTTCATGGATTCTGCGACGCATCAAGCAAGGCACCGTATATTACACCGTTGTGTAATATACTGCAAGGCACCGAAACTTCATGGATTCTGCGACGCATCAAGCAAGGCGTATGGTTGTGTAACATACTGCAAGGCACCGAAACTTCATGGATTCTGCGACGCATCAAGCAAGGCACCGTATATTACACCGTTGTGTAATATACTGCAAGGCACCGAAACTTCATGGATTCTGCGACGCATCAAGCAAGGCGTATGGTTTTGAAACATACTGCAAGGCACCGAAACTTCATGGATTCTGCGACGCATCAAGCAAGGCGTATGGTTGTGTAATATACTGCAAGGCACCGAAACTTCATGGATTCTGACTATCCAACTTTGGACTATCCCACTACACTACCATCCGATTCGTAGACGAAGTTCCAATAATATGTCTGACGCAAACTTTGGACTATAATAATAATGTTTTTTATTCATTTGCCAAATTTACTTAATTTTACTGTACAGCTGGGCTACACTTTGTAAGTTATAATAACCTGTATAAGGAGCAGCGTATCTCCTATTGGAGGAAATAGTTGTGATGAGGGCTATATTACACCGCATCACGGTGTCATACGCAGCGATAAGGTGTCAACTAAGCTTCGCTTAGTTTTATACGCGAGAACGTCTACCGACAATGGGCTATCGCTTAACTCCATACTTTATCAGGGTCCTAACTTACAGTCTGATTTATTCTTAGTATTGCTAAATTTCAGACTGTATCCTTTTTTGTGCGGATATTAAACAAATGTACTTGCAAATAATGGTACACCCTAAAATCCTTGCATATAATGGTACACCCATAGTATCGTAAATACCAATGAATATTGTATCGTTTTAATGCCAGCGCCCTTTACAGCTCTTTGAATTTAACAGAGTCTGTTTTGGCTTATCTGTCAGTCCATACCTAGCGTTACGTACTGTAAGGATACTAGCAGAAGACAAACGTGAAACATATCCCTTGGCAAGCAAAGTCATTACAATGGGAGATTATTATATGGACGGCGTGGCTTCGAGTCATTCTTCGATTCCCCAGGAGTAGAGACTGTATCTCAACTACGTAACATCTTTCATGCTGGTGTATTCGACTTATTAAAATGGTCTAGTAATTCGTACCAAGTGTTGGATAGTCTTCCAACAGATTTGCTACATCGGCACGTGATGATTCAAATATTCAGAAGGTTTTGGGGGTAAACGACCATGAAAGAACCTTAGAACCTTTCATGGTCGGGAGCTCTGTTTGCGCCTATTAATGGGTAGGATTAATTTAAGAGAAAATGGAATACCCTATGAGTCCTATCCTTATTCATGGACTACACAATGCGACATTTTATGTATTACGTAAATGTTTGCATCCCCTCCACCCGTGCGCCCGCGATGCGGACTGCGCGGTGACCTTAACCGCCAGCGTGAGGCATGCCCGCTGGGCGCTGAAGAGACGTCCTGCTGTGACGATTGTTAAATCGGGATTTGGAGAATATAAAGTATAAAATACGAGGGATCTCAGTATCGCCTGTGAAGGTGAGTCCTTTCCTAATTTCCTTTTTTTCTTTTATTTTGATCTCCGATCTAGTTATAGGATATGATTTTTTGATATATAGCTAGTAGAAATAAACTGTCTAGACACTCTGCTAAAAAGGTTCTGCTATAAGACCACAGGTGGCGTGATTGAATGAATGAATGATTCTTTATTCACGGAATAAGGTTTACATAAGTTGTTTTACAGATTTTTAGGATCTCTTACTCCACCATTTGTGGTATGTGAATATATTTAGGTAGGTAGGTACATTGTTATTTATCTAGTTATAAAATTTTACACTATCATTATATAAAAGAAAAATTACAATAATTTGTTAACATTATCAAAACCACAAACACACGAGATTACAACAAAAAGAGAATGCCACAATAATATTTGACTAGATGTATAAAAGATCATGTCCACTTGGTATTAAAAAACTCTGCCAAATTGTAAAAGCATTTCTCGTGCAGCCAGTTTAGGAGGCATGTTTTAAATTTATTTTTTGGATGATCCTGCAAAGTTTTAGGAAGCTTGTTATATATTTTTATTGCCAATATATATGGTTTTTTTTCGAAAACCCTAGTACTAATGTGTTGGTCTATTATAAATTTATTTGGGTATCTAGAATTACGTGTCAATGCGTCTTTTCTTAATACGAATAGGTGGATATTTTGTTTTGCAAACATTATCACTTCGTAGATATACAATCCTGTTAAAGTTAGAATCTTAAAATTCTTGAATAATGGCCGACAGGATTCAAAAGGCGGTATACCACATATTGCACGCAAACATTTTTTTTGAGCGAGGAACACTTTATGTACCTCAGAAGAGTTTCCCCACAATATTAAGCCATAGCGAAGAGTAGAGGAAATATATCCATGGTAGGCCAACAATGCCGTTTCCTGCGAGACTGTTTGCCTTAATTTATATAGAGCGAAAACAAATTAATTAATTTTTGCACATACTTGTTTTATGTGTCCAAACCAGTCGCAATGCTCATCAATAGTTATCCCTAAAAAGGTACATGTGTTTGTTACTTGAATTTTTTCGCTATTGTGTTCTACGTTGAGTTGGCGGCTATGAGCACCTTTATTGCGGAACTGCATATATTTAGTTTTTCCAATATTAATTTTCAAATTATGTAAGTTTAACCATTCGACTACTTTTGTAATTGTATCATTTATTTATTTATTTATTTATTAGGTATTTGGAAAACCAACTTCCATAAATCATAACATAACACTTATATAAACATAGAAAGGTAACAATAGGTTTTCACTGATAGATACATGGTATATAACTTTAGACACAACTTAAAATAAAATTAGATTACGTAACAACAATAAAACAAATAATATTAACAAGAAGAAGAATGAACACAGCATGAAAGTAAACAAAAAATAACTAATCAGTCTATGTCATTAAAAAATAAGCCTGTTATTTATGTTATTTTCATAGTTGTTATTATTTAAATTATTATCATTATTATTGGAATTATTGTTGTTATTATTTGAATTATCATTTGTATTATTATTAATTGAATTATTATTATTATTTGAATTATTATTATTATTATTCAAATTATTATTATCATTTGAAATATTATTATTATTATTTGAATTATTATTATTATTACTATTTGAATTATTATTATTACAATTATAATGAATACTGTCACGTCTATTATTCCAATTCATATTATTACTATTGCACTTTATTTTAATATACTTATTATTCTTATCATCGGTTATTATAATCTAAAAATCATCTGCAAATAACACTGACGAATATGATGTTATGTTTGGTAGATCGTTTATATACAATATGAAAAACAGTGGCCATAAAATACTTCCTTGGGGTATGCCGAATTTAATTTGTTTGTATTCTGACTTTGTACATGTACATTCTGCATTTTTATTGATGCGAGTTATTTCGACGCACTGAGTCCTATTATGTAAATAACATTTGATCAAGTTTAGTACAATACCTCTTATCCCGTAAGTATAAAGTTTATCCGTTAGTATATCATGATTTACGCAGTCAAAGGCTTTTGTCATATCAAACAGTAGCACAGTGACAGGGATTTAAAGGTTCATAAATTCTGTTACATTTTTAATTAGGTTAAATGCTGCCAATGCAGTAGATTTGTTTTTTGAAAACCGTTTTGTTCCATTTTTATTATACTATGTTTATCAATAAATTCTGTTATTCTAGTATGCATGGCTCTTTCAAATATTTTTGACATTATTGGAATAAGGGTTATTGGTCGGTAGTTGTTAATGTCTTTTTTATCACCCTTTTTGAATAGTGGTATTACTATCGACTTCTTCAATGCGGCCGAAAAAACGCCTTGTTCGAATGATAGATTTATTAAAAATGTCAATAGTGGTGTAATTATCGGCGCTATCATTTTTAAAATATTTGTTGGAATCTCATCGTATCCTACAGCGTTGGTATTTTTCAGCGATCTAATTATGTTTAAAATTTCTACGTTATCACATGGCTTCAGATATAAACTTGTATTAATATGACTTTGATTATTTAATTTAATAACTGGATTGTTGTTTGAAGTAATATTATTATTATTATTATTACTATTTGAATTATTATTACTATTTGAATTATGTGCGATATTTATATAATAATTATTAAATTCATTAGCAATATCTGATGGATCTTTTATATATTTATTGTTATGCCTTAATTCTTTAATGTCTTCATTTCTTTTTAAACATTTTTAATTTTGAATTATATTCCAGCTGGCTTTGCACTTGTTTTTGTTATTTTTGAGGTAAATATTATTTTGCGCTTTTTGCGATGTATATATACATCTCCTTAATATTCTATTATAAGCTTTATATTTATTTTTACTTTCGTTGTTTCTATTTTTATAGTAGGCTATTCTGTACTGTCTTCCCTTTGCACAAGATTTCCTAATACTTGGTGTTATCCACTTTCGGCCTTTATTTTTATTTGAAACCTTGATTTTAATTTTTGGGAAACATAGTTTATAAAATAAAATAATTAATTCATGAAAATTATAAAATGCATTATTTAGGTCAGTTTCGTTGTATACCTCGCTATAAGATAGTTTTGACAAATAGTTCACAAATTTACCAATATTTTCTTTTGAAAGATCTCTTTTATATATTGTCCAGTTTGTTATTTTACTTTTTTGCTCACCTTTAATGGGAATATTCAGTAATTGGGCTGTATTATGGTCAGATAGGCCCAAATGTGCTAAATCACTTTTTGCATTAGGTATGTTACTAATTATATGGTCGATACAATTATTAAGTCTGGTTGGTTCATCAATATGTATTGTTAGGTTGTAATTTTCGGCTAATTCAATCAGTCTTTTACTTGAACGACTCTGTTTTAATGTATTTATATTTAAGTCTCCTGTTATAATTATTTTTTTATTTTTATATTTAGTAATTTTATACAGGACACATTCTAATTGCTTAAAGAATATTTCTATATTTGAGTTTGGTGACCGATATACACAAATGATAATAATTTTAGGATTAACCAATTCTATTCCGCAACACTCAAACGCTTCTATTTTTGTGTATTCTTTCAATAATGTTAGTTGTTTATATTCTAAATTGTCTTTAATAAATATACAGGATCCTCCTCGTTTTTTATTTTCTCTAGAATAAAAAGAAGTTAATACAAAGTCGTGTAATTGTAAATAGTTTTCTAGTCCTGATTTTATAAAAGTTTCACACAAACACAACACATCAACGTCTTTTTCTTTAACATAGAGGTCATATAGACAGATTTCTAGATTGTCTTTTTTACTACAGAATCCTTGTATGCTCTGATGCATTAATCTAAGTATTTGTTGAGATTTATTGTTTACGAAAGGACTTGTTTGTATTGTTGATTCCGTTTGACACTGATTTTTCTATCTTTTTAAAATAACATGTAATTTTATTTTTTGAATTTACTAATTTGCAATCTACAACATTTATTGCGGTTTTGGCAGATGTTTTTGGAGCATTTTTTTTGTATTTTTAAATTATTATTGTAGCTTAAAAACTTTTTATTATAATCTATGGTGTCAATAGTATGATAAATAATTTCTTGCAGGTTGTAGTATATATTTTCTTCACTATCAATGTTTATAAAGGTGCACTTCGTGAATTGGGTGCATAAATGTTTAATTGTTGGATTTAATTTTATCTCATTCAAAAACCTATTGTAAATAGTTAAGAATTTCTGACAGTTGTATAATAGTTTTAGTGGGGTTTTTATCATTTTCTCCAACCGCCAAAATAATGTGGTCGTCTTTTGTGAATTCGTGCTTTTTCACTGATTTTAAGATTTCTTCGGTACAAGCATATGGTTTTATGGTCGCTTCTATGTTATAATTTTTTATTTGTTCATTTTTTTCCTGCCTTAACTTAATCATCTTAAAGCGAGGTTTCTGCACTGTTGACTTCCGAATATTTGAATTTTTGTACAGGGTTGTTTGTAATTTATGATGTTTTTGAACTCTTTAATTGTATTAATTGTAGAAGTATTTTTTATGGTATTATTAATACTTGTTAACGTTTCTTCCTTATGTCTTCTTGTTGATATCTCGAGTATAGTGTCTTTAGTCAAATCCAAAATCATGACTGTATGATGCAAAAACTGTCAAGGGACTAGTCATGATTCGGTTTTAGTCTGTGGCTTTACCTGCTCCAATCCACTTTTCCCGCTGCGTTATAAGAATGAATGTGTCATTATTTACATTTATAACAACAAACTCGACCTTAGTGCAAAGTCCATTATAATACGTATAGCTCTCAAATACAAATGCATTACATTTTATATTAAATAAATTAGTAAATGAACTTACCGATGATAAGATACACCACCATTTGAAACATTTTTATATCGGCCATCGTTTTTACACCGCAATACATCACAATAAGGAATATTTACGAAGTTTTATGCAATTTTATTATCCAGAAAATGGATAACCTCAGTGTGGCATAGAGGACACAACTAACCGCAAACAAATGGTATTTGCGGATCCGCGCAAACGGCTGGAACACGCCCACAGCGCACTTCCACTTGTTTTATTTATTCCGTGTGTACGAACCATGCTTTGCTACCAAACATTGTGCGAAACTATTCAGCCCAAGCTTCTCACACGGAGAAACAAACTTTCTGAATAAAACTTAACTGTTACTTACTGGTGGCTCTTGTGGTTTCGTTTCAGCGGCGAGTTCCCCGGGTACCCAACGAATGCAATATCTTCGTTGCCTTCTGAACCACTAACATGCCACGCAATTACTATTCAGACATATAACAATACTACGATGGATGGTAACTTCACAACGCGACAAACCTGACAATTATTTGTAGGCCCAAATACATGGCGAACGAAACACTACACACAAAATCAACAATAGAAATTTGCACAAATTTGTCAGAGAAACTCCCTCATGCATATACTGTGATAACAACTAATCAAGAGAGGAATAAAATGGTGTTACTTATGAGGCATCTTAACTGTTATTTTTAGGATTTAATTACTTAACTGTGATTTGTTTTTTGACGGTCGTCGGGGACCACAAGTGTCCCACACTAGTCTTGTAATGAAAGAGAAAAACATGGCCGCTCACCTCCACGTCGTCCCGCGAGCCGAACGGGAAGTACGGCTCCGTGGCCTGGTACGCCGGCCACACCGGGAACCGCTGCACGTCCTGCCACGACGGCAGCGGCCACGCCGACGGGGCCGCCGCGCCCTGCTGCCACGCCACCAGCGCGTACGCCGTCACCGCGCCACGCTCCGCGCCGAACAGCGACGACGACACGCGCAGCGACAGCGTGCTGGCCGTGCGCGCGCCCTCTGCCGGCGCCGCGCGCGCCACCGGCGGCCCCACCGGCACCCACGCGCCCGCGCGCGCCGCCGGGCCCGCGCCCGCGCCCGTCTCCGCCCACGCCGACACCTCCACGCGCCGCCCCGCCGCCAGCCCCGACAGCGCGCCGCCCGACCCCAGCCCCGCGAACTCCGTCTGCCGCGCCGCCGCCTCCGCGCCCTCCGCCCAGTACCGCACCACCACGCGCCGCACCTCCCCGCCGCGCCGCTCCTCCGGCAGCGACCACGTCAGCGTCGCCTCGCCCGGCGCGCCCGATGTCACCGACAGCTCCAGCGCGCCCGGCGCCGCCTCGGGCGTGCGCACCGACGCCGACGCCGCCGCTGACCGCCGCGGGTCCTCCGGCCCGGCGCGCGCCTCCACCGAGAACGTGTAGGCGGTGTGCGGCCGCAGCCCGCCCACCTCCAACCGCGTGGCCGTCGTGCGCTCCGTGCGCAGCTCCGCGCCCTCCGCGTACTGCACCTCGAAGTCCGAGTAGCGGCCCGGCGGCGCCTCCCAGCGCAGCAGCACGCGCCGCGCGTCCGCCGCCTCGGCCCGCAGCGCGCGCGCCGGGCCGGGCGCGGGCCGCTGCTGGCGCGTGACCGGCTGCGACGACACGTTGTGCGAGAGCGTCACCAGCGACACGTTGTACAGGCGGCCGGGCTCCAGGCCGTCGAAGCGCACGCGGCGCTCGGCGTCGGCCAGCGTGTGCTCCTCGCGCGCGGGCCCGTCGCCGGCGGCCGGCCGCAGCGTCACGCGGTACCGGTCGAAGGTGGCGGCGGCGCGCGGCGTGGCGGTGTAGAGCACGCGGAAGGCGCGCAGGTCGGGCGCGGCGTCGTCGGCCACCACGGTGAGCTCGGACTGGCAGAGCGGGCGGGTGCGCGCCGCCAGCCGCAGCTCCTCGCTGACCAGGCCGGCGGAGTGCGCGGCCACGGCCAGCACGTAGCGCGCGCCCGGGGCCAGCCCGTCCAGACTGGCGGAGAGATGCGCGCGGTCGGCGGCGGGCAGGTCGCGCGCGCGCGCCGGGCCGGGCGGGCCGTCGGGCTCCTGCGGCCACCAGCGGATCTCGTAGTGCTCCACCTTGCCCTCGGGGCGCGGCCACTCGAGCGTGAGGTTGTCGGCGTCGAGCAGCGCGGCCACGTCGGTGACGGGCGGCGGCTCCACGGCGTGGTCGGCGCGCAGCGGGTGGCCGGACTCGACGCGGCCGGCGGCGGCGGGCTCGCTGGCGGTGTCCAGCTGGATGGTGTAGCGCTCGCCGCGCGTCATGTCCACCACCTGGGAAGCGCATACTCATTGTCCTGTACTAATACCGATTAATATACTTCCAGGTCGCCGTCAAGTTAAGATCGACTTCAATATCCATATCTATATAGGGCCTTAGCACAACACCATCGATAGGCTCGTTAAATCGACAAAATCGATACGTATCGATTTTGTGAATAAATGTTCATTCATAAACTACATTTTATCGACTACACTATATTGATGTAGTTATGCTAAGCCCCTACAATATATTTACTTTATTATTATATTTATTTTACTTCTACCTCTAAATTAATGTAAACTAGCCCACACTTTATAAAACTGTTTCATAATGGTGACTATAATTCTATTTGTGCTGACTTAAATGATGTAGATTGGAGTCGTGAGGTTCTCAAGCTTAGTATGGATGAGACATTGCAAGTGTTTTATACTAAACTCCACAACTTAATAGAAAAATATGTGCCCAGTAACAAACTTAGTTCAGCGTCTTCTAGGTTCCCTCCTTGGTATACCATTACCTTGGTTAAACTAATAAAGGAAAAATAAAAAAATCACCGCAATTGAGAAAGGTATGGTAATCCTCTAGATTATCAAACGTTTTCAATGCTAAGAAAGAGACAATCAAAATTGTTAAGAAATGTTATAAAAATTATATACATTTGGCTGAGGAAAGAATAAAATATAATCCAAATTACTTTTGGAACTTTGTAAAGTCAAAATCAATATGCAATGATATTCCAGAACAAATTAATTACGGCGATAAGGTATCAGGAGACCCGTAATATGTTTAATAAATATTTGAATTCAGTGTTTATTCAGGAGCCTTAAATCGTGATCAGATAATTCCTGTTCAGACGCCAGTAGATATATGTTCTATTAGTATTTCAGAGTCCGGAGTACTAGCGCTGTTAAATAGTATAGATATTAAAAAAGGAGCAGACCCTGACAGTGTTCACCCACTCTTTATCCGCAACTGCTCCGGTGCCCTTACCGTTCCACTCACATTAATTTTCAAGCAGTCTATGAAAGAGGGCATTTTTCCAACAGCTTGGAAACGGGCACTGATAAGTCCTATACCTAAAACTACAGATAAATCCCAAGTAACCCAGTACAGGCCAATTTAAAAACTAAGTATCTTCGCTAAACTTCTTGAAAAGATGGTAACAGAACAACTAACATCTCCTATTCGTCGTCACATCTCACCTAATCAACATGGCTTTGTGCAGGGTCGTTGTGTTGAGACCAACCTGGTAACCTTTACCCATTATATTTTGGGCGCTATGGACGAGGGGTATAGGTTGACGCTGTGTACACCGATTTCTCTAAAGCTTTTGATAAAATAAACCACAGTATTTTACTCGATAAGCTGCTTAGACTCGGTGTACATGGTGATCTTTACCGCTGGATTAAATCCTATATAATGAACCGTACCCAGGCAGTATGTTTGAAGGGGCACATGTCTGGCTACTTGAGTGTAACTTCCAGAGTACCGCAGGGCTCTCATCTGGGTCCCCTACTCTTTTACCTACGCTGTTGTATGCAGATGATACCAAATTTTTTCGGGTTGTCAGATCTGTTGATGATTGCAATGTTCTTCAATCAGATATTGATAACCTCAATTCTTATTGCTCAAATAACCAACTTTTTCTCAACACGGATAAATGCTTCATAATTTCCTATGGTCGGAAAAGGGTACCCATCTCTTACAGATATTCTTTAAACAACAAAGAATTGAAAAGAGTCAAACAAATTCGTGACCTAGGAGTTACATTGAATGAGAAGTTGAGTTATATCCCTCATATTGATAATATTGTCAGTCACACTCCTGCTTGGTATTCTACCTGGGTGCTGACTGAGGTGATGGTTTATGTTCCAACTGGAATGTAACACCTACCTCGTCCATTCCAGGGTTCTAGTTTCGGCGTTAAAAGCACGGAGCCACAGAAGATTGCAATCTCTCCTGGACACTGGAAGCTCGCTAGCTAGAAACGAGTACTGAAGAGACCCTGGATTGAACCTTCTGGACTTTGACGTCGCATTAGGGAACCGTACCCTACGACAAGCGTGGAATGCAGACTGGATAGTCTAAAGTTATTTTAAATCCACACCAATTTCACTGTAAACCCCTTTTCTTTTAATATATTTTTGCTTTGCTCTCATGTAGTATAATTTAATATCTTTTTATGTCACCCCCTATAAACGTGACACTGTCTGTACTAAAATATAATAAAATAAAAATAAAACCTCGGCCTCGGTCTGGTCGGGCGGCAGCGGCGGCAGCAGCGTCCACGCCGCGTCCGTCTGCGTCCGGTAGCGCAGCACGAACCCGCCCACGGCAGACTCGGCGCGGTCCGGCCCCGTCCAGCGCACCAGCGCCGCGTCCGACGACGCCCGCGCCACCCACACGCGCGCCGGGGGCAGCGGGGGCGCCGCCGCCGTCAGCGAGCGCTCCGGCCCCGCCAGCCCGCCCGCCGCGGCGCACACGCGCACCTCGTACGCCGCGCCCGGGAACAGGCCCTCCGCGCGCGCCGACGTGCCGGTGCGCGTCGCCTCCGCCCACGCCTCCGCGCCCACGCGCCGCCAGCGCACGCGCCACGCGTCCTGGCGGCTGGCGGGGTCGGGCTCCCACGAGAGCCGCAGCGCGCGGTCGTCGGCGCGGGCGGTGAGCGCGGCGGGCGCGCGCGGGCGCGTGGCGGCGCGGACGAGCGCGGGCTCCGAGGCGGCGTCGTGGGAGAGCGCGCGCACGGCCAGCGTGTAGTTGCGGCCGGGCAGCAGCGCGTCCAGCGCCAGGGGCGGGCGCGGCGCCAGCAGCTCCCCGTGGTGCGGGTCGGCGGCGTCCAGCTCGCGGTAGGAGACGCGGAACGAGTCCTGCAGCGAGCCCGCGGCCGCCGCCCACCACAACGACAGCGGCGCCTCGTCCGCGCCGCCCGACACCGCTGCGCCCGTCACCGCCAGCGGCTCTGCAATCGTCATTCAGTCTACACCAACTACATCTATTCGGTATTGATAATACTCTATGGACGTTTTAATCTGTGGTCATGACAGTGTGTAAAAAAAAGTTAGTGTTTTGTTTTGAGTTCATTTGTGCGGCTCGTCCCTTTGCTGGCTTGAGTACAGATTTTACTGACCCGTTCTCTGTGATATTGTCACACCTCAGGAACGCTAAAATTGTTAAGGCCTATTTGTGTGTCTTTGTATGTCTGTCCACCAAAGAAAGGTTAGCTGGGGTGAAAATGCCTAAGGCATTAAGCTCGCCTATGTACAATTTTGTGCAATAAAGAATTTAAAATAAAAATAAAAAAGCCGTACATTTAGAATTGGTTTCTGCCCTAAGCACTGAAGGCTTCGTCGCTGCCCTTGGTAGATTTGTGTCCCGCTGCGGTTTGCCATCGTTGATCCGGTCCGATTGTGAAACAAGCTACAAGGGCACCGACCGTTAATTAAATGACGTGGAATCAGATGGCTGATTGACAATTGAATTTGTAAAATTGAAGCCGTCCTCAACTAACGCCCGTTGTGCCCGCTCTCTTCAGACCAAAACGACCTCGAGGCTTTGCCTCCAGGTCATTTTTTGATAGGGCAGCCACTTGTCGCCTTGCCTGAATACTCCTTCAGAGATGTGAAGTGTACTCGACTGTCGCGATTTGAATTGATCCAGCAGATGACCCAGCATTTCTGGCATCGCTGGTCGCTCGAATACCTTCACATATTGCAGCAACGCGTGAAGTGGACTGATAAGACGGACCCTCCAAAGATAGGAAAAAAAAGAACATGGAGGTGTAGATTTTATTTACTTGATCGTAATTACATAATTATTTTTAAAAAAATCTGTTAAGTTATGAAATGACAACTAAAGTAATATTTTTAGAATCAAAAATCAAACTTTGGGTGTCTTTTCAAAAGTTAATATATTTTTTATAAAAATACTATCTGATTAGGATTGAGTAAGTAATAATTTCGTTCTTTTATCATAAAAAAAAACTCGATATCACTGAAAACAACATTTACACATTTTAGACGTTGGAATCAGGAATCACAAAAGGATCACAAAAGGTAGAAACACAACAAATGCCAGCACAAGACTGATTACTTGATAATTGATGCCTGGGAAAACTCCCAGGATCTCGTTGGCGTTTTTTGTGATCTGTCTAAAGCGTTTGATTGTGTTGACCGTCAAACTTTATTAGATAAGCTGGAATTTTATGGCATTCGCGATTTAGCTTTAAATCTACCTTTCTAATAGAACTCATCATATTGATGGTTGTGTATCCGACGGAACCATTGTAAAGATGGGTGTCCCCCAGGGCTCAATTTTAGGCCCGTTCCTGTTCCTAGTATACATCAATGATCTTCCACATATGGTACAGGAGACGGCGCAGATAGTGCTATTTGCTGATGATACATCCCTACTGTTTAAAGTTAGTAGGAAAGATAATATATTATCGGCAGCAAATGACACTCTGAAAATGGTTCACGGCAAATAATTTCGTTTTAAATGCAAAGAAGACTAAGTGCCTGAAATTTACGTTGCCTAATGTATCAAATATCAATGCCACAGTGAAGATAGGTGGCACTGATCTGGAATTTGTCGACTCCACTGTGTTTTTAGGGATCACAGTTGATTCCAAACTACAGGGGAAAGCTCACATCAATACTTTATCCAATAGATTGAGCTCTGCTGCATATGGAGACAGAAAAATTAGACAATTAACTGATGTTGCAACAGCCAGACTAGTGTACTTCGCCTATTTTCACAGTATAATGACATATGGTCTTATAATGTGGGGATCTGCGGCAGATATTGATACAATATTTATTCTACAGAAGAGGGCCATTCGGGCAATATATAACATGAAAGCTCGTGACTCTCTTAGAGAAATCTTTCCTATGATTGATGTATTGACACTACCATCTCAATATATTTATGAGAATTTATTGTACGTAAGGAAAAACTTAAATATGTTTAGTAAAAATAGCGATAGACATAATTTAAACTTAAGAAACATAGATAAAATCGATATACCAAAATTTAGACTGCAAAAAACGAATAAATGTTTTGTCATTAATAGTATAAGGTTATTTAATAAATTACCTAAAAGCATTATAGATCTAAGTGAATAAAGTTTAAGAATTGTATAAAACACATTTTAATCAATAAGGCTTACTATAGTGTAAGTGTAAAAGACTATTTTAACGATAAAGACGTCTGGAACCGTCCTGATATGCAATTGAGGTCTCGCAACTAGTGAACAAATTACTTATTACATATGTAGAATGAACCCTAGCTTAGTAGTGTCCGATATTGTAATAATTTAATATTACATAATTTATTTTTATTACACTATGTAAATTTTGTCTTTGGATAAGGTAATCATTGATGATTACCTGCTTATTTATACTACAGTACTGTGTAGTTCTGTACATTGGTACAGTAACAAATAATCTGCCATAGGGTGTTTTGCGCATGCTGATCGGTGGGGTGCATTTTGAGTATGCTACTATATATATATATATATGCTATATAGCATAAGCAAATCAATGGCTCTTTTAGTTTGTGTGAAGCACTAGAGTTTTTTACTTGCTGGTTTCTTTTTCTCCGGGGTGTCTCTGAGGGGATCGACTTTACAGTTAGTATACCCGCCCTTAAAAATAACGATCCTTATACCTTTACTTATATATATATATATGTGATTGGTTACTAACCTTTTATTTAGAATAAATATTTAAGGCGTGGATATGGTCGGTGAAGTTGGTCGCCTTGGTGGCCAATGGAATCAGCTAACCACCTAGTCTTACACTAGTTGGTTATGTAGTGTGTGTTCGGTTTGGTAGTAATTTTCATATTAAGATTTCTAAATTTAAGTTCTAAATCTGATATCGAGGTATAATAAATATTTGTCGTTCTTTTAATAATGAATAGCTGCCTAACCAAACGCACTCTAAGACCTCATTGTTAAACATTTTTTTTTTGACTATTCATAAATATCTGTAAAGATTTACATGAAATAAATGATTTGATTGAATCCTTTTCCTGGCCTCTTAAGTGGGAAGGAGGTGTTTGTATACTAATAAACAATTCATTGGAGGCTAATGATATATATTTATGTCGCGAGTATCCTGTTAAAAAAGATTTTGAATGCTGTGGAATTGAGCTTTAATTTTGTAAATGTATTATACTTTTCGTATACAGAACTCCGAAATCCAATAGTTTTGTGTTTTTTAATAGATTAAATGAATTATTAAATAAATTAGTTAAGAATAATAATAAAAGAATAATAATAGCTGGTGATTTTAACATTGATATTTTGGTGCGTAATAATAATACTATTAAATTGATTAATCTGTTATCCAACTATAATATAAAATTACATAATAATAAACCGACTAGACAGAAAACTTGCATAGTAAGCAATATAAAAAATGTTAAGTCAGAAATTTATAATAAGGTACCTAATGAAATAAGGGAAATTGATAGCATTAACGACTTTAAAAGGGCACTAAGAGTATTATTAATAAATAAATGCTATTATAATATAAATGAATATTTAGAGAATATAATATTTACATAATCTTTAATTAACTTAAGGTCATTTGAAAATTGATTAAATGTATTTGTAATAAATAATGTGCTAGTGTGTATGTATGAATTATTATTATCAACTGTGTAATTGTCTAAATTGTGTACCTACCTAATAGTATAGATTGTGCGCCTACTGTGTAATTGTCTAAATTGAGTACCTACCTAATAATATAAATTGTGTATCTGCTGTGTAATTGTCGAAATTGTGTACCTACCTAATAGTATAAATTGTGTAACTACTATGTAATTGTCTGTATTGTGTACCTACCTAATAGTATAAATTGTGTACCTACCTAATAGTATAAATTGTGTAACTACTATGTAATTGTCTGTATTGTGTACCTACCTAATAGTATAAATTGTGTACCTACCTAATAGTATAAATTGTGTAACTACTATGTAATTGTCTGTATTGTGTACCTACCTAATAGTATAAATTGTGTACCTACCTAATAGTATAAATTGTGTAACTACTATGTAATTGTCTGTATTGTGTACCTACCTAATAGTATAAATTGTGTACCTACCTAATAGTATAAATTGTGTACCTACCTAATATTTGTATACCGTAAGGTAGAACAAAAGCGACCGCAAATTGTAACATCTGTACTTGTACATTTTCTTTTGTTCACAAATAAATGATTTATGATTATGATTATAAATTCATAATTTACATTTGTCTGATCACGACACTGCACAAACTATTGCATTTCAAATATCCAGTATAAAACCTAAACTCACGCACTGGTTTATTAACCAAAATGATTACATCAAAGGAAATATTTAAAAAAATATTCAATGTTTAAGAAGTTTGTCTTGGTCTGAAGTATATAATGAAAAACATTTTGATACAGCGTTTACAGAATTCCACAATACTTTTACTTTGTTCTATAATCTCTGCTTTCCTAAAATTAAAATAAATAGCTGTCCTACTAATAACAAGTGGATTACGAAGGGTATCAGAGGGGCTTGCCACACTAAAAGAATATTGAGGTATTCATACTACAAACAAAAAACCACAGAAAATAAATTATTGTTCCGGAACTATGATAAAATATTGAGATAATGTGTAAATTGTTCTAAAAAAAATACAAATAATACAACTATACTAAATACTAGAAATGTATGTAAAGCAACTTGGAATATAATTAAAGATAGAACTAACTTCAAATCTCTTAATGAAATATTGAGTATTAATGATGGCAGTAATATAATAATAAATGAACCCCAAAATATTGCATGTGCTTTTAATAATTATTATATTAATTTAACAAATAAAAATACTAAACAATTAAATACTAAATTAGATGCTAACATACCACGAATCTGTAGCAGTCTGTATCTACACATTTGTACAGAATCGGAACTAATAAAAACTATAGCGTCACTAAAAAATACTAAAACTGTGGGATTTGATAACGTTGCTACACATATATTAAAATCTTGTGTTGTGTTTATATATCTCATCCCCTGTATTAATATATCTCATAAATTTTTCCCTATTTGATGGTACATTTCCAACTGTCTTAAAGAATTCTATTGTTACTCCACTTTATAAAAAAGGTAACCAACAAGAATTAAGCAACTATAGACCTATAGGTCTATAGTTGCTTAATTCTTGTTGGTTACCTTTGTTATAACAAAGGTATCAATTTTTTCAAAAATATTTGAAAAGGTAAAACATAAACGAGTGACAAACTTTGTAAATAAACATAGAATTATACATGCAGAACAGAACGGGTTCCAAAAGGGTAAATCAACAACTCTTGCCTCTTTTTCACTAATTCGTAATGTAACAGAATATATCGATAAAAAGAAACAGGTTGTAACTATCTTCTTTGACAGGTCAAAAGCGTTTGACTTCGTAGATCACACACTGTTACTAGTTAAATGTGAACGTTATGGTATCAGGGGTCCGGCCCTTAAATGGATCACTAGCTACTTAAATGATAGAAAACAATGTGTAGAGGTCATGAGAGTTTCTGGTAGTTTAAATTGTACACAATATAAATCTACATATGAGTTTAACAGATATGGCGTACCTCAGGGGAGTGTGATGGGTCCATTATTGTTTATTTTATATATCAATGATCTTCCGTTGATAACTGATAGCAAATGTGTTTTATATGCAGACGATATCTCGATCGCAATACCTAATAATGAAAAATCGATTCTCTATGAAAGTGTAGTAAATAATGCTGTAAATTCTATACTAAACTGGTTGCAATATAATAATCTAAATGTTAACTTAGATAAAACTAAATATATTAATTTTCGTAATTATAAATCTATTAAAACTAATTTAAAAATACAATGTTGTGGTAAAACCATAGATAAATCAAATTCCTAGGACTAAATATTGATCAATATTGCAACTGGAAGTTACATATTGAATATGTGTGTAACAAATTAAATAAATTTATTTTTTCGTTAAAAAGATTGAGAAGAGTAACAAGCGAAAGTGCGGCTTTGATGGCTTATCATGGTTACGTTGCATCCGTACTAAGGTATGGAATTATAATGTGGGGCAATTCCACTGATATTAATAAAACGTTTACAACACAAAAAAATGTATTAGAGCAATTTGTGGAGTTGGTCCCTCTGATACTATTTGTAAGATTAAAACTATTAACATTAACATCATTATATATCTTGGAATTAGTTATTTTTGTAAGAAAATATATTCATATATTTAACAGATATGATCTAACTGCAAAATTTGTACCTAGAGACCCAACCAGGCTTTTGATGCCAAATTGTCATAGTTCATTATATACTAAAAACGCATACATTATGTGTATAAAAGTATATAATAAAATACCAAAAGTATTTAGGGAAGTGGTATCAGATAAAGAATATACAACTAAATTGGAAAAATGGCTTATTGAAAAGTGTTATTATACAGTTAATGATTTTTTTAATTCAAAATAATATACTTACTGATTCAATTTTTTTTTTGTGTAATGATTATTAAATGTAAATTGTTAAAATATATATATATATATATATATAAGGTAATAGTATTTGGTGTAAGTTGAAATAGGTATACTTACTTTTAATAATTGATGAATATAATTTAGTGATACAAAATTATAACAATGTGGACATTTATTAGAAAAGAATAAATATATATAAGTAACATAATATAAACGCAAACATAATAATTGATACATATATATGAATGCATATAATATTATTAATTTGTAAACTTGAAAATTAATGGCTATGCCTACATCTGCATTCTGATAATATCAGAAAGATATGTGATCCACCTATTGTTGTATCATATTTGAGCAAATAAAGATTTTATTATTTATTATTATTAAGTTACCACAAGAGCCACCGGTAAGTTATTGTCAGCGGTGCGTAACGCCCCCGTGGAGGATAGAGACTATCAGGAATGTTTCTACGAGTTTCAAGCGGTAATAATGTTGCTTAGAGCACCTATCAATATATTTGCTGAGGTATTTTAAAGGACATCTGCATTTTGGTCTAGTCAATTGTACCGAGATTAAAATATAATAACAAAATATTTGACTAGAATCTATTTACAGTTATTGAATTAATATAAACTTCACGAGTTTTTAAGAAAAAAAAGTTTAAAAATTAAGAAAAATTTAAAACTTTTGGCCAAAAAAAAGGTGTTAAAGGTCTTTGCTTCTATATTGAAAAAAAAAAACCCAAAAGCGATATATAATATTTATGTTACCTAAAAACCAAAATAATAAACAATCCAAATTAATGAATATTTATTACAGAATTATAATTGTTTAACTAAAACCCTATTTTAAGCAATATTTATATTTACATATTTCTGAATACCTCTATATAGTTGACATCCCATCACGTTCCTATTTACATAAAGATGAAAGTTCGTGATTTATATTTTTAAGTCCGCCTTTGTATTTTGTATGCAATAAAGATTTAAGTAAATGAATAAATATTACCTATATACCAACTTTTTTTTTTCGTTACACCTATTTTAATTTGTAGTTTTATTTAAATACTACTTCAAGCTTAATTTATTATTAACAAATTACATATTAAGTTTATATACCGATAGCGACAATAACTTACAAGCTTGAGAAATGTTTGTCAAACGAAACATATAGTGATACCAGCAATGCACAAGTATTGCTATATTTCTCATTTCCAGGCTAAAGAAAAGGCAAGCTTTTGCCCATACAGCCTTATCAATACCGAACAACCTTGATATATTTACAACTTCGTTATCTAGATTTAAAATGACATATTGAGTGCTAAATAAGGTAGGTAAGTTAGGTGTCTATTTGTATATTTTATATAGTTATTGCTTTATCACTTTTCTTTTAATTACTTGTTTTATATCTTTTCTAGGTTTAATCATTGTTAAATAACTATTGTGAAAACCTTACTGGGGTATGTTGTAAATATTTGTTATATATTTTGTGTTAATAATACTGTATGTTTTCCTAAATAAATAAATAAATATCTACATTATTTTGGTAAATGAAAAACAATTCACTTACCTGTGCGCCCCTCCGGCTCAGACCTTAACGACAAACAATATTATTGCAGCACAAACAAACAGAAGGAGACTACTGCGTGAGGCACGCGTCACTCACCTGTGCGCCCCTCCGGCTCTGACCTTAACGACAAACAATATTATTGCAGCACAAACAAACAGAAGGAGACTACTGCGTGAGGCACGCGTCACTCACCTGTGCGCCCCTCCGGCTCAGACCTTAGCGACAAACAATATTATTGCAGCACAAACAAACAGAAGGAGACTACTGCGTGAGGCACGCGTCACTCACCTGTGCGCCCCTCCGGCTCAGACCTTAACGACAAATAATATTATTGCAGCACAAACAAACAGAAGGAGACTACTGCGTGAGGCACGCGTCACTCACCTGTGCGCCCCTCCGGCTCAGACCTTAACGACAAACAATATTATTGCAGCACAAACAAACAGAAGGAGACTACTGCGTGAGGCACGCGTCACTCACCTGTGCGCCCCTCCGGCTCAGACCTTAACGACAAACAATATTATTGCAGCACAAACAAACAGAAGGAGACTACTGCGTGAGGCACGCGTCACTCACCTGTGCGCCCCTCCGGCTCAGACCTTAACGACAAATAATATTATTGCAGCACAAACAAACAGAAGGAGACTACTGCGTGAGGCACGCGTCACTCACCTGTGCGCCCCTCCGGCTCAGACCTTAACGACAAATAATATTATTGCAGCACAAACAAACAGAAGGAGACTACTGCGTGAGGCACGCGTCACTCACCTGTGCGCCCCTCCGGCTCAGACCTTAACGACAAACAATATTATTGCAGCACAAACAAACAGAAGGAGACTACTGCGTGAGGCACGCGTCACTCACCTGTGCGCCCCTCCGGCTCAGACCTTAACGACAAATAATATTATTGCAGCACAAACAAACAGAAGGAGACTACTGCGTGAGGCACGCGTCACTCACCTGTGCGCCCCCCGGCTCAGACCTTAACGACAAACAATATTATTGCAGCACAAACAAACAGAAGGAGACAGACCTTAGCGATATAGTTGTTGTGTTAGTGGCAGATACTGACTGAGCGTGACGTCGAGCTGCGCCGGCCACGAGGTGACCTTGCCGGACATGGTCTTAACGCTGACGGCGTACTGCGCACCGGGCGTGAGGCCGTCGAACTTGTAGGTGGGCTCGGCGTCGCGCGGCACCGGCGCTGGCACCACGCGGCGCGCGCCCGACAGCGCCACCTGGTAGCGGTCGAACTCGCAGCGCTCGGCCGGCGCGCGCCACGATACCTGCAGCCAGCCTGCGCCTGCCGCCGCCGTCACGTCGCGCGGCCGCAGCGGCACCGTGCGGTACTGCGCCGTGGTGGGCGCCGAGATCTCCGGCTCCGACACGGTCTGCACGGAAATGTTGTAGGGCCGGCCCGGCACCAGCCCCTTGAAGGCGGCCTGGGCGGGCCCCGGCGGCTCGCCCTCCTTCTCCACGTAGAGCTCTGCGTCGCGCGCGTCGGCCGGCAGGATGGACACCTTGTAGTGCGTGTAGGCGCCGGGCGGGTAGGGAGGCTGCCACAGCACCAGCAGCGTAGTCTCGTTGCGGAACCACACGATGAACTTGCCGGGCGTGTTGGGCTTGGTGGTGAAGTTGGTGGAGGCGTAAGCGGCGCTCTCCTTGTCGCCGAGCGCCGTGAACGCATGCAGCTGGTAGGTGGCGCCGGGGTGCAGGTCGCGCAGCGTGTGCGCGCGTTCGTCGGCGCCCACCACGAACTCGCCCGCGCCGCCCGCGCCCGGCGTCAGCGCCAGTACTCGGAAGCGGAAGCCCGAGTGGTCGCCGCGCGCGGGCGGCTGCCACGTGACCAGCGCCTGCTTGTTCTTGCCGGCCAGCACGTGCAGGCGCGCGGGCGGCTCGGGCGCGGTCACGATGGTCTGGTTCCAGGTGAGCAGGTCGGCGAGTGTGGCGTTGGAGTAGTAGAGCATGAAGTGGTAGTGGGTGCCGGGCTGGCCCTGGAAGTTGATCGTGGAGGCGCGCGCCGGCACCGTGTAGTTGGGGCGCGGCTCCCCGTGCGGCGGCCGGTAGTCCAGGCGGTAGTGGCCGGCGCCGGCACCCGGCACCTCGATCACCAGGTCCGCGCCCGACGCCGCGCCCAGCAGCGCCGTCTGTGCAAAGCAAAGCATATTACTTTTTGGTAACATGGCTTTTTTAACTAATAACACCCTTCTAAATAATAAGGTTCAGCGCAAATTCCTAAAGAGCTTAAATTTCCGTATCGATGGAATTGAGCATCATCATTTACCCAATCTTTCGGATCGTCGCATCATTTCTGACGTCACCTTTGTACATAAAATTCTTAATGACCTATTAGAAATAAAAACATTTAAAGCCTCTTCTTGTCGCCTTAGAAATTTTGATCTTTTCTCCCCTTACGCTTTGCACCACTAATTGTGCGAAGAATTATTTTATTCGCCGAAGCATGGTGCTATATAGCGAGCACTTCCAATCCTGTGATATGTTTTATGAGGGCGTGCAATGTTTTAAAAACAAACTTTAAATGGATAGGGTTCAATTCTCTAACTTTTGTTGGAGAAAAACAAGTATATACATATTTTAATTTTTTTTTTGTTTAAAATTTACCCCTTTTTTTCTCTATGTGCAAATATATATTTATATATTGTAACAGGCAATTTGAATGACGCATCCCTAGCGAGGCGAAGCAGCGGTGGCGTACGGAACTAACTGGCGGCACAGGACATGGCACTACTACTACTATTGTCGGTCGGCCCCGGTTGTTCGGCGTTACAGGCGCCAGCGCGCCGGGTTGAGGAATTTACGGTGGTTGTCGGGTTGGGGCAAAACTCGCCGCCGAGAAGTTCTCTCTTCGTAGGCCTGTCATTCGGCGAAGATGCTCGTGCGGTCCGTTGTCGGCCCGGTCGTACATTCGACGGGCGACACATGGCACTAATCTGTACTCATTATGGCGATCGTGGCGAAGTACTGCGATGTGTTGAAGCGGTTTAATTAATATTAAAATTATAATAAAGGCGTTATAGAAAGTTTTATGGTGTTTTATCTTAGAAGTGGGATAAATCCGAATTAACCCACAAGCGGATTGTGTAATCAGTGGCGTATATGATTGCATAATTAATCCACAAGCGGATTGTGTAATCAGTGGCGTATATGATTGCATAATTAACCCACAAGCGGATTGTGTAATCAGTGGCGTATATGATTGCATAATTAATCCACAAGCGGATTGTGTAATCAGTGGCGTATATGATTGCATAATTAATCCACAAGCGGATTGTGTAATCAGTGGCGTATATGATTGCATAATTAACCCACAAGCGGATTGTGTAATCAGTGGCGTATATGATTGCATAATTAATCCACAAGCGGATTGTGTAATCAGTGGCGTATATGATCGCATAATTAACCCACAAGCGGATTGTGTAATCAGTGGCGTATATGATTGCATAATTAACCCACAAGCGGATTGTGTAATCAGTGGCGTATATGATTGCATAATTAACCCACAAGCGGATTGTGTAATCAGTGGCGTATATGATTGCATAATTAACCCACAAGCGGATTGTGTAATCAGTGGCGTATATGATTGCATAATTAACCCCCAAGCGGATTGTGTAATCAGTGGCGTATATGATTGCATAATTAACCCACAAGCGGATTGTGTAATCAGTGGCGTATATGATTGCATAATTAACCCACAAGCGGATTGTGTAATCAGTGGCGTATATGATTGCATAATTTGCAACAAGTTTTAACAGGCTTGCGGCGGCAGCCATTAGTGTGCGAAAAACTGTTAATTTTGGTGCGCGAGAGATTTTGCTTTTTTTTGTGTGATGGCGTGCAACAACTCGGGCGACGAATTAGACTATGAACCCGAGGAGGCGGCGAGTAGTGGTCTAGAATCGACGACGGCGATGTCCGTCGATCACCTTATGCAGGCGTCGCTTTGGGATGACAAAATTGATAATATTTTTTTTAGTAAATGACAATATTGGTTGACTTTAATAAACGACTGTGTTAATGTTAAGATTCCTAGGTGGCTATTGACTTCTGACTGTGACTCAATAACTCCTGTTCAAATTCATTTTGTTTGTGACGCCAGCTCACAACCGTTTGCTACAAGTAGTGTAGCTTATTTACGTGTTATGTAAAAAAATAGTAATATTCATTTATCTTTTTTAGTGGCTAGAGCACGTGTTGCTCCTATGAAAGTTTTAAGTATACCTTGACTTAAACTGCAAGCTGCTAGAATGACCAAAGTTTTAAGACAGTTCATTGATTTACCTATTAACAAATTTATATACTGGTCTGACTCTAAAACTGTACTCAGCTGGATATGATAAGACTGTAGCAGGTTTCAACCTTTTGTTAGTCACAGTGTGGGAAAAAATTCTGAACTAACAAATATTGAAAACTGGAGGTGGATTCCCACACATTTAAATGTTACAGACGAAGCTACACGCGACACGCATATTGACAAAAACATCCATTGGTTGACAGACCCTGAATTTTTGAAAAAAAAAAAAGATGATTTGTGGCCTACTGAACTTGACAAAGGCAAGACAAATTTAGATATAAATGACCCAGAAATAAAATTAGTTTATGTGACTATTTCTAAGACGACTCGAATTGCAGATGGGCGGCTCGCTTCGAACCGTTTCGCACATCCGTAATTCAAGTCGTCGAGCGAAGCGGCCGGCGTGCCGCACCCCACCCCCTAGTTAAATAACTATAAAGGTGAACTACAGACACGACGAAATAAAAAAGCTGAATTATTGTGGACAAAAGAAAGTCAAAGAAAGTCTAAGTTTTACGAAAGAGATAGAAAGACTTTAAACAAATGTATACCTAAAGGCAGTTTTATTTACCAACTTACTCCTTTTATAGACATTGATGGTTAACTACGACTAGGTGGTAGAATAAATGCAGCTAATATTGATAATGACTTAAAAAGACCAATAATTTTAAACCCTAATGACAATTTTGTACGACTTTTAATTATGAAATACCATAAAGATAACGCTCACGATGGACGAGAACAGGTAGTAGTAGGTAGGAACAGGAAGACCCAGACCTTTCCTTCCAGCTGGGAAGTACACGGCGAGCCTCCGTGGGTTCTGTGACGCTTCAGAGCGAGGATATGCGGCCGTGGTCTACTTGCGTACTGTGTGTCCTTCTGGAAGTGTAGCGTCAGTGAATTTGGTCTTAGCTAAGAGCAAGGTTGCTCCCCTTCAGACTCGACTTACGACTCCGAAGTTAGAATTGTGTGGGGCTGCTCTTCTTACGCGATTATTGAATCACGTTTTTGTAACGTTGAAACGTACTGTTGATATTGGTGACGTATTTGCCTTGACTGACAGCCAGATTGTTCTCTCGTGGCTGAGAGCTGCTGTCCATACACTCTTTGTGGCCAATCGTGTCACTCAGATTCAGGCTTCTGATGCTCCGTTGACATGGAGACATGTTCCAGGGGAAATAAACCCTGCAGATGTTGCGTCCAGGGGTTGTAGCTGCCCCAGATCTTTAGCGACACTCACTTTGGTGGGGCCCTGATTGGTTGACGCATCCTGACTGCCTTTGTTGACTGATCCACTACCAGGTCTCAGCTTATTTGCGATGGTGAGGACCGTGCAGTTGGATCCTGAATTTCTATTGAATAAATTTAGCTCCCTGGATAAATTGTTGGGTGTAACTGCGTGGATTAAACGCTTTATTTTTAATTGTCAACACCCGATGATCCAGCAGATGACCCAGCATTTCTGGCATCGCTGGTCGCTCGAATACCTTCACATATTGTAGCAACGCGTAAAGTGGACTGATAAGACGGACCCTCCAAAGATAGGAGACCTCGTCCTGGTTAAGGATTCTAACCTGTCCTCATTGCATTGGAGAAGGGGGCGCATTCTTAACTTGGTTCCAGGAACGGATGGAGTACCTCGTTTTGCTGAAGTTATGGTTGGAGATTCCGTTTTGAAAAGAGCGGTGGCAACACTCTCCCGTTTGCCCGTTGTGTAGCGTATAGATTCCTTCAATCCGGGGCGGGGGATTGTTCTGTATTGATAATACTCTATGGACGTTAATCTGTGGTCATGACATTGACGGTGTGAAAAAGATGGTGTTAATGGATTTTGTTTAGAGTAATTTTGTGCGGCCTTCTAAATTATTAAATAGTTTTATATTGAATTTGTTGTGTAGTGTTTCGTTCGCCATGTATTTAAGCGCCTACAAATAATTGTCAGATTTGTCGCGTTGTGTTGTTTATATTTATTATATATTTGTTTCAACGTGGTATTGTTGTGTCTGATTGACTATAATATAATATATGAATATTGTGGTATTGAGTGTCTTAATTGCGTGGAATGTGTGGTTCAGAAGACATTGAAGATATTGCATTCCTTGGGTACCCAGGGAACTCGTAGCTGAAGTGTTACCACAAGAGCTAGAGGTAAGTTATTTTTAAACTTATATAGCGGTGCGTATCGCTCCCGTGTGAGAATCCTAGACTTGTTTTGTTTCCCGGCTTCTCGCCCATCACTAGTCTTTTCTACTCGAACGCGTCAGAAAATCATATAGGGAGAAAGTTTCTTCTTGTAATATACCCCTACTATATGAACCCTTAATATAGGGGTTTGTTAAGGGCAGCCGATCAGATTAGTAAAATGAAATTGATCCACAAAAAAACTCGAACGCGTCAGATTAAGACAAGGTAAGTTAGTACATGGAGAAAAGTGTATAATTCAATAATCTGACGATTTGAGTCTGGTATGAGCGAATGGTAAAAAAACGTCACCTCGAAATACTCGAGCCCGGTGTTTTTTTTTATTTTGAAGGAAATCCTTTCAAGAACGAAAAAATAATCTGACGTTTTTAATGAGGCAAAGTGTGGAGAGTCCAGCTGCTGTATATTTCCCACTCGCGCCTCTTTTTCCTTCCCACTCTTTATCTTCGCACCGTCTGCCGCCATGATGCTAACTCAACTGATCACAAACACGAGTTTATATTAGTATATGCGCGAAACAGTGCATCTAAATGTAATGTGATATCTCTATGTGTTATTACTATTACCTAAACCTAAACATCACTCAAGCTAAAAGCACACGTTATATTACAATTACAGAGATAGTTGCGTAAGATCACCTTGCTTAGTGGAGATTTATTTAATACTATCAAATATTACTCGGTACTTAATAAAATAGTAATAATCAGGAATTCAAACAAAACAGTATTTTTTATTAAAATGAAATAGATTTAACTTTTGTGTAAATACTGTAATACACATACCCTATAGTGTACCGACAAATATACAAGAAGTACATACTAGATATTTATTAATAATAATATTTATAAAAATAAACAACATAGTTTACATAGTTAATATTTTAATAAAATAATAAAGTAAATGATGGAATTACAAATATATTTATATTGTTTTTATTATTCCAGCAATAAAAATAAAAAAAAAACAAATTGTCAGATTAACAATAATCCATATGACTGTCACACACACTCTCTATGCGTTCCATTTAATAACGCTGCTAGATTCACGCGCTAACATCATAAACTAGCGCCACCTACTGTTTCATTTAATTAAAATATACTAGCTTTTTTAGCATCGTCAGTATGAGCTTCTGAAATGACCGAGCCTACTTTTTGACAAGAGGTATTTTTTATATTAAATAATTGAATTTAAAGTATTTTTTTAAATAAATTTTTGTTTAAATATAATAATATGAAATTTTTTAATTTTATTAATAACCTTAAAACAAACACATCATGCTGAATTTACTTACAAATCATCTTTTTTATGACTTTTAGTCGCGTCCAAATCATCAGTCATTTGAATAGGTTATTTTTTTGAGTTCACTTAACATTCCCTCTGAATATCTGACACACTCTTTTATTTTTTTTCTTTCCCTTTTTACGGCCACCCCCCACTAATTAATCGTCAGATTACTATCTTTCGGTTATCAGCAAAACCATTGCGCGGATACACTATGAATGTCTGACGCACTCGAATATTTCCATGTGACTGTTTCTTTTACAGAAGGCCAAAATAATCAAGTCCTGAAAATGAAAATGGTTTAAATGTCGCGGTGAGTCTTGCAATCGGAATTTGTCCCATCAGGGGTGGAATGGGTTGCGCTCTATTATTTTTGCATGACTGACAGTCGTTCCAAGAAGCCTTCACTGCATTTCGTCCACGAATAATCCAAAATTTCTGTCTAATATTGTTCAATACATTTTCTTTTCCCATATGGTTGCAATCTTTATGATACTTAAATATATTATATTATTAAAACTTTAACAAATTTGTCTTGTGGATAAATAATAGGATTCTTGACGTCATAGTTTATAGATGCAGCCTCTATTCGTCCATAGATTCTTAAAATTCCATCCTCATGTAGAAAAGGAGTTAATTGAAAAATTTTGCTGTCACTATTTACAGGCTGTCCTGTCCTCAATAAGGTAAGTTCTTTTATAAAATATCTACTTCGACTTTCTCTTAACCACATTTTTTCAGCTTCAATAATTTCACAGGTAAGTAAGTCACCTTTACGTTTATTTTAACGTAAAGGTAGTAGTCGTAGTATCCAGGCAGTAGCTCTAATCAGTCTCCAATAGTTGGAGAATCGTCCGTCGTCAGGTAAGTATGCATTATTTACATATGAGACAAGTAAAATTGATTTTATTACAGGGTCATTTTCTTCTAAGTCTATATTTACATTTTTTTCTACAGGCCATTCAGATTCCGGAAACCTTAAGAATGAAGGTCCTAATATCCATCGTGTGTCGTCGTCATTGTCGCAGTCTCTTGTAGCGTCGTCTGCGTGGTTCAGGTGAGTCGGTATCCATCTCCACTGTTCAGGTAACGTATATTCTGAAATCTCACTTATGCGATGAGATACAAAAGGTTTAAATCTTCCACAATCAGATTTTATCCAGCTTAACATTGTTTTGGAATTAATCTAATATATTACACGACTTATTTTCAGGTCAATGTATTTTGTTAACGTTTGACACATTGACCCGAATGTTCCCATTCAACCCATTACAGCAGTTTGAAGTTGTAGTGACGGTATGCTGAAAACTTTGAGTGGTGCTACTCGAGCTCTGGCTAAAGCTATACCTATATGGTAACTACCATCTTCCATTCGGGATCTGATATATGCAATGTTAGCAAAGGCTTTAGTACTAACATCACAAAAGACATGTATTTATACAGGCGTTGACAGGTCAGGATTTATTTTTAGAAACCTTCTATATCTTAATTTATACAGCATCGTGTAGTTGTCGCAGCCAGGATTTTGACAATCCTGGCTTAAAAATGTCCACATCAACTTCGTCATCCCAACCAATTTTTGTTTTCCATACTTCTTGAAAAAATATTCGGGCTTTCATTGTAATATTTAGAAATAATCCCAACGGGTCAAAAACAGACATCATCAATTTCAAAGTATCACGTTTGGTAGGCCTTTTAATTCCAAATTTCAAGTTTTCAGATATCTTGGAAAAATTTAGTTGAAAATTGAATGTGTCATCGTCTGGTTTCCAATTTATACCAAGAACTCTCTCTGTCAAATTTTCTTCAGCGTCACTAATAATTTTGATTCCTGTAGGAGATAAATTTTGTTCCGGAAGGTGTCGAAAAATATTGCGAGAATTGCTTAATATTTTTGTCATATTAAATCCACATGCTTTATGGATTTGAATTATATCTTGAACTAATTTAATACCTTCGTCTTCAGAAGTGACGGAATCTATATAATCATCTTTATAGTGTCTGTACATGATGGCTTCTACCGCTTTCGGATGACTGTTATTATATTTTTCCGCATTAATATTTTTGACATATTGTGCAGATGACGGTGAGCAAACTGCAGCAAAAATCATCATGTTCATCCTGTACTCTTCATTTCCCCAAAGAAATCGTTGCGCGTCTTTGTCTTCCTCTGTAATTGCAACTTGAAGAAACATTTCTTGAATATCTCCCATTACTGCAAACTGATGGCATTGGAATCTAATTAAAATTCCTGGAAGAGAATTTAGAAAATCAGGGCCAGGTAATAGAAAGTCGTTTAATGATTTCCCATTACTTTTAGCGGCTGCGTCAAAAACAAACCTAAATTTATTTGGTTTATTTACATTAAATACGGCAAAATAAAGTAAGTACCAAGTCTTTTTTGTTTTTTGTAGAGCTTCGTCAGGTGTCAATTTAGTCGCGTATCCTTTTTGAAGGTAATCATTAATTTTGTCATTATATTTTTTACAAATGTCTAAGTCTTTTTTCATCTTTTTGTTTATTCCGTCAAGTCTGGCTCGTGCTTGTGCATAACTGTTAGGTAAGCTAACTTCATCTGTCCGCCACAATAAACCAGTTTCCCATCTATCTCCCATGTAACGAGTAGTCTTTGACATGATGCCTAGCGCTCTAATATCCTCCCGAGACCTAGGAGTGTCTACCTGTAACTTGATGCCGAAGTCTTCTGTCCTTAAACTCCGTTTCAAAGTTTCAGTCAATTCGTCACATGAACAAAGATGAAGTATTTCAGCTTTGTCATATATATGCGGGCTGGAGATAAGACCGTGTAATACATACCCCAGGTTAGTTTTTGAAATCATCGGTGCATTTTTCGGACCCTGTATGATTTTCCTAGTTACTAATAAATGTGATCTTGTCCATCAGAAGTTCAACTTTATTTATGAGATGTCAGTCAAATTTATATATTTAAAATTTTCTTATAACTAAAATCGTTTGTAGGTAATTTTAAATTATTTATGGAACGACGTCCGGTTAACATGACTCGAACAACCTTGAGAAGGACGGTATTATTATCATGAGACAAGTTTGTCACTAAAGTATCAGGGTTCGGCATGGAAACTACCTGGTTTTATATTTACAGGTTTGAAGCTGGTGCTTAATAAATAAACTGTTGGCGAGGCCTATATATGAATGTATATCAGGCCGGTAATAACATGATACATTAGACAAGTAACTGTATGACATTATGTCGTATGTCACTCGATCCAAAAATCCTGTATATGTGACTACCTTGTGAATTACCTATAATATAGTTTATCTATCTACCATCAGCTGTTTCCATCCTATCCACCTCTTCTTAACCCTAACATAAGGTTATGGGCCTCCGCACAAGTCGTGCTGGATTTCGTAAAAATATAGATTTACGAACAGTGGAAGATCGCCGCATAAATGGCAAGCCCAATCATGATTCCGCAAATAGAGAAATTGAAGGGCAGGGAGAATTATCCCGAGTGGAAATTCGCAATGAGAGCGTACCTAGTGATGGTTGACTTGTGGTGCACTATTGAAGATGAATTAATAGATGAGACTAAAAGTAAGAAAACTTTATCTGTAATCACACTTTCAGTAGAACCTATTAACTATACCCACATTCAGAACTCCAAAAACGCAAAAGAAGCGTGGTCTAGTTTGGAGAAAGCCTTTGAAGATTCAGGTTTGACAAGGCGGGTTGGTTTACTGAGGAAATTAGTCACGATAAAATTAGATGATCACAAATGTATCGAAAGTTATGTTAATGACATAATGTCCACCGCTCAAAAATTAAATAGTATTGGGTTCAAAGTGGATGATGAATGGATTGGTACATTGTTATTGGCTGGATTACCTAATGAGTACAAACCAATGATCATGGGACTAGAGAGCTCCGGTATTCCTATCACGGGAGACGCGATAAAAGTCAAATTGCTACAAGATGTCAAAGTCAACGCAAATGACAATAGTGTAAATAAAGCTCTGATTTCAAAGAATATAAATGAAGGTCCTAGGTGTTATAAATGTAATAAAAATGGTCATTTTGCTAAAGATTGTTATACTAAAAAGATCGTAAACAAGAATAAAAACTTTAAAAAAGAACGACAATCTGAAGATGAAAACAGACACAATAAAAATGGAAATTCTATGGTTGGTTATTGTATGTCGAACTTTGTAGGTCCAGAAGCTACAAACTGGTACCTTGACTCTTGTGCTTCAAGTCATATGACGAACAATACGGTAAATATGACGAACGTACGAAAAGCTGATCATAAAATTATGGCAGCAAACGGCGAACAACTATCATCGACAGCTATCGGTGATGTTGCCATTAAACTGAAAATAAACGGAACTGAAGTGGAGAGAAATGCTTCTGATGTACTTTACATTCCGAATATAGCAGCAAATTTATTGTCAGTCAGCAAGCTTGTGAAGAAAGGTCACACTGTAACCTTTAATAAAAAAGGAGGTATTGTAAAAAATGGTGCAGGAGAGTTGATAGCTACAGCATCAGAGGAAAATGGACTGTACAAAGTAAATGCATCTAGTAATAAGGTATTTATGTTAAATAATGTAAATATATCTCTTTTATGGCATAGAAGGCTCGGTCACCTTAATAGAAAGGCTATGAATATACTTGGCAAGTGGTCGACAGGCATTGGTAATTTTAAAAGAGATGATAGTGCTTGTGAAATATGTATAAAAGCGAAAGATGCACGAAAACCGTTTCCCAGTAGTATGAGACAATCAAATTGTAAATTAGAACTTGTACATACTGATTTATGTGGACCGATGGAGGAACATTCTGTATCAGGTAAAAGATATCTGTTAATGTTTGTAGATGATTACACCAGAAAAGTGTACCGCTATTTTCTAGAGGAGAAAAGTGAAGTACCTGACAAGTTTGATGAATTTAAAGCTATGGTCGAGAACGAAACGGGTAAGAAAATTTTAAGAATAAGGTCAGATAATGGTACGGAATACTTACAACTCGAGGATGAAGAGCATTTTAAATAAATGTGGTATAAAACATGAACTGACGGTACCATATACCCCACAACAAAATGGTGTGGCGGAGCGGCTTAATCGAACGATTATTGAAATGTATGTATGTTGTTTAATGCCGATTTACCGAAGAAATATTGGGCGGAGGCAGTAATGACTGCGATATACTTACACAACAGATCGCCTACAAAAGCTGTAAAAGGAAAAACACCTTACGAAGCGTGGTACGGTAGAAAACCGAATTTGCAGCATTTGAGGATCTTCGGCAGCATGGCTATGGTTCACATACCTAAACAACACCGAAAGAAATTGGATCCGAAAAGCATAAAGTTATTATTTCTCGGTTATCAGAGAAATGTCAAAGGTTGGCGATTCGTTAATCCTGTCAATGACAAAATATATGTCAGCAGGGACGTAACTTTTTTAGAAAGTGAGTGTTTTGAAACCCAATGCCAAAATGCCAATAAAAATATTATAACTTCTATACTAATATTATAAAGCTGAAGAGTTTGTTTGTTTGTTTGAACGCGCTAATCTCAGGAACTACTGATTAGAATTGAAAAAATATTTTCGTGTTGGATAATCCATTTATCGAGAAAGGCTATAGGCTATATAACATCACGCTACGACTAATAGGAGCGGAGTAACAAAGAAAAATGTTGCAAAAACGGGGAAAAATTATTCCTTTTAAGAGCGTACGCTGCGTAAACGGTTAAATTTAAACGCGCAGACAAAGTTGCGCGGGTCAGCTAGTGTGTGAATAAAAATAAAAATGTAAACATGTCAAATTTAATTGGTGACAGTTATTGTCAAAACATTGAAAATGATATTGTAAACAATAATACCGAACAAATTCAATATTTTGATAATAATTTAATACCCAATAATGACGAAATTTCTGTAAATAATTCTAATAATAATGATTTTGTAAATGAAAATGATATTGTGCCTAATGTAAGTGTAAATAATGTTAATGTTGTAAATGAGAATGAACATGACATGAATGAGAGTGAGTCTGAGACTATTACGTTGCGACGGTCTACTCGCAATAGGATTCCTAAACGTATGGACGATTATGTGATGTTTTATACATGTAAGGAAGGTTGTCAAATGAGAATAGTGATAGATGAGCCACAAACGGCTGATGAGGCATTGTCTAGTCCACATGCTGATTACTGGATGCGAGCAATGAATGAGGAACATGAATCTTTGTTACGAAACAAGACTTATGAGGTTGTTGATAGGGTTCATGGCCGAAAATTATTAAATACGAAGTGGGTGTATAAATTAAAAGAAAACCCAGACAAAAGCATTCGTTTTAAAGCTCGGTTAGTTGTGAAAGGTTGTGCACAGAAGGCTGGTATTGATTACCAGGAAACCTATTCACCTGTAGTTAAGTATGCTTCTATAAGATATTTATTTTCTTTTGCGGCTAGGAATAAGTTGTACATAGACCAATTAGATGTAACAACAGCATATTTATATGGAAATCTAGATGAGGAGATTTATGTGAGACCGCCAAAAGAGATTATGAACAAATGTGATGACAACAGAGTATGGTTGTTGAAGAAATCTGTTTATGGTTTAAAACAGAGTGGTCGATGCTGGAATAAAAGAATCGATAGTGTTTTGATCTAAATCAGTGTCAGGCAGATCCATGTATATATTACAAAAGAACCCAGGAAGGAGTGGTGATTATTGCGATATATGTTGATGATATTCTTTTGTTTTATGATAATGAAAACCTGCGAAATTCTATAAAAGACAAATTAAAAAAGGAATTTTCGATGAAAGACATGGGTGCCGCTAAGTATTGTCTTGGTGTCCGAATAACACAAGATAAAAATTGTATAAAGCTTGACCAAGGTGAGTATGTAAATAGTATCCTGAAGAAATTTAATATGCAGGACTGTCATCCTATTTCTACCCCAATGGAAGTAGGTATTACCTTCACTGATGGTGAAGAACTTCCAGAAGGTACTCCATATCAAGAAGCGGTAGGTAGTTTGCTCTATGTTTCGCAGATTACTAGGCCAGATATAGCGTATGCTGTAGGTATTGTGAGTCGATTCAATTGTAAACCTAAAATGTGTCACTGGAAGGCTGTAAAGCGTATATTTAGATATTTGAAAGGTACTGTAAATTATAAATTAGTGTATAATAGTAATGATTCAGATATTTTGGAATGTTATTCAGATGCTGATTGGGGAAATGAAATTAATGAAAGGCATTCTGTGACTGGTAGTTGTTTTAAGCTACAAGGTGGTTTAATCTCTTGGTTTAGCAAGAAACAACGGACAGTTGCTTTGAGTACGACAGAAGCTGAGTACATGGCATTGTCGTTTACTGCTCAAGAAGTATTGTGGTTAAGGCAATTAATCAAAGAAATTGATTTACATTTAAAGACACCCACTAAGATATATTGTGATAATATGGGAGCTATCCAATTGTCTAATAACTTTGTAACTAGTCATAAAAGTAACCACATTGACGTAAGATATCACTTCATTCGTGAGCATATCGAAAATAAAGTAATAGAAGTGAATCATTTGTCTACAAATGAAATGTTGTCTGATGTGTTTACCAAACCTTTACCTAGGGTGAAGTTTGATTATTTTGTTAATAAGTTAGGACTAGTTAGTACATAAAGTTTATTGTTATTGGGCAAATATACATTCAAGTGGGGCTGTTGGCGAGGCCTATATATGAATGTATATCAGGCCGGTAATAACATGATACATTAGACAAGTAACTGTATGACATTGTGTCGTATGTCACTCGATCCAAAAATCCTGTATATGTGACTACCTTGTGAATTACCTATAATATAGTTTATCTATCTACCATCAGCTGTTTCCATCCTATCCACCTCTTCTTAACCCTAACATAAACACGAATAGCATATCTTTGCTGAGGGAGAGACAATGTTCTTAGCAAAACATGGATTCACAGTGCGGGTGCCGAGTACATCGCGTGGTTGAAAGGCAGGGGAATGAACTGCAGCGTTCCCGGACTTGAGACCGCGAAGTAGGTTTAAAGGCCTTTTGAACTCTCACCTGCACTGTGTTCACTACCCTCTCTACTCAACCAAATACTATATGATCCTATTAGCGCCATCCTGGAAACACGCTCCATAAAAGTTCCGACGGCTGTTCTCGGTAGGCCAAGATCCTTCAATAGACGGTGCAAAGACTTTGCTGGAATTCCTCTTGCACCAACTTCCACTGCATAAAGTTGAGTTTTAAATCCGTTTCTAGTAATTTCGTTTGTGAGATCAAAATATTTGTTCGACTTGATGTTGTGGTTCCTAGGTATGTTTGTTTCCCACGGAACGGTGAGTTCTATAAGTATTACTTTCTTCAAGCACCGAGAGTACACCAGTATGTCTGGTCTATAGGCTGAAACTGACTTTGACTCTGGAATCTTGTAATGTATTATGAATGTATCCATGAATATTTTCCAGAATTGTGCTTTGTCCAGGATTGAGAAAGGTTTACTTTGACTTTTCTTGAGTTGTCCCTTCTTTACAAAAGTAGTCAGTTTTTCATTTGTTGTTAATCCTTTTCTGGCTCTAGCAATACTGAGACTTACAGCTTCACGAATAATTTCTAGAACTTTATCATGTCGGTGCGAATAATGACCTTTTTCAAGTAGAGTTTTGCACCCAGCAAGTATATGTCTGGCAGTCCCTACAGCAACACCGCACAATGTACATGTCTTATTTGTTGCCTTCCCCCATCTTACCAGATTACTCTGGTCAGGTAGGGACATTTGAAAGGCATTAAGATAGAACTTAATAAGTGCCGGAGACCATTTCAGGGCTGGAGGAATACAAACTTCCCCCAAAATAAGCCATTCATTCTGTACTTCTAGGGTCATCGCGTAAACTCTGTAGCCATGCTCTTCATCTTCCCTAAGGAAAGATTTAATAACATCTTTATCACATTCCTTTTTCTTCCAACCTACCCTTTTGCTGATCTGGGCACCGCTCATAAATGATTTATGAAACTGAAGTCTTGACTCCATCTCAGAGGCCGATGAGTTGTTGCTGTCCCCTGAACAGCGTAGAGGAGTCAGCGCCCTGTGCTAATCCAAGCCAAGACTTAAGTTTTCTTATGACAGTTGCATCTAGATTTACCAGAAGAGTTTTGTTGAAGTTGTATACAAGAAAAGGTCATTTTAGACAAGATGTTAGGTAGTTGTCATAAATCCAAGCTTTCTTGACATTACTAATTGGCTGTTGATCTACCTTATTGATGTCATTTATAAAGCGTTCCACAACCACATCTAAGGATGGTGATCTTCCTTTAAAATCGATCCTTCTGCCCAGAAATTTGAAAGGCATGGCTTCCTCTACTGGGGCTACTTTCTGCCCTGCTATGAATAGTTCTGGGTCGAATGACGTAAACCTAGTATTTCGTCTGCCCAGACACAGACAGAAGCATTTTGATGATTTTGTTCTCATGCCGTTCGACCATACACAAAATTCGTCTACCAGAGTAATCAAATTCTGGCATTGTTTTGGATTGCGTGCTAACACGCAATCCAAAACAATGACTGCTAGGTCGTCTGCAAATGCTAAGATGGACTCCGAATATACATTATTTAACTTAAATCTATATCCCCACTTCTTTTCACTAGTTTTAAGTTTGTCAATTAAGATGTTAATAATAATATTGAAAGCTATTGGTGAGAGGCAACAGCCTTGAAATAGCCCAACATTATATTTAAGAGGATCTGTGAACCCATCTTTATTTGTAATGACAAATCTTAAGTTCTTATAATAATTAGCAATTATATCCATGATCACTGTTGAGAAGTTATTCCATTTTAGGGCAACTTGCAGTAATTTTTGCTGGACCGATCTAAAAGCATTTTCCAAATAAATCCAGCATACTCAATTGACACTCATGCTCCCTGGCATCCTTCAAACATTCCGAAAGTAAGGTGTTGTGTTCCAAACAACCAGAAATTCCCGGAAGAAATCCTTTCTGGTGCTGGGATAAAAAGTACTTGTTTGTGATCATAAACCTCGGCATTCTTGCTTGAAGTATAGGAGAGAGAGAGAGAGACAATGTTCTTAGCAAACCATGGATTCACCGTGCGGGTGCCGGGTCCATCGCGTGGCTGAAAGGCAGGGGAATGAACTTCAGCGTTCCCGGACTTGAGACCGCGAAGTAGGTTTAAAGGCCTTTTGAACTCTCACCTGCACTGTGTTCACTACCCTCTCTACTCAACCAAATATTATATGATCCTGTTAGCGCCAAGATCCTTCAATAGACGGTGCAAAGACTTTGCTGGAATTCCTCTTGCATCAACTTCCACTGCATAAAGTTGAGTTTTAAATCCGTTTCTAGTAATTTCGTTTGTGAGATATACATATTTCCATTTTTCGTCCGTAGAAAGTTCTAAAAATTCCGGGCAGTCTTTAAGTTCATGGTCACCCTTGCATTTATGACATAATTTGTATTTTTTTGTATTCAAGACTCGATGATGTTGCTTATCTTTAGTTTGATAATTTCATTTGTTATTAAGTGCATGTGTATTCGCCAAAGGTATAAAATCAGCTGTTGCTGTCGTAATTTCCATCAACCAAATTGATTAGTCTTGCAAATTATTTGTTGTCATGTGTCTACGTTGCTTTTCTTGTCCCCGAAGACACTTTAAAGTCGACGGTAATTTCGCTAATATGTCTCGAACTAAAATTGGATTATTTAAATGGTTAATTTCATTCATTGAAGTCATAATGGAAACTGTATTTTGCACATCTGTCGCATATTCGCAATGACTTTTCGTGAGTACTACAGTTACATAACGGACAGGGCTCTACAACAACTAGGATTTATTGCTAGAATCACCAAAGATTTTAAAAGACCCCAGTCCCTTGTGTGTTTGTATCAAAGTCTAGTAAGAAGCATCCTCGAATATGGCTGTATTATCTGGACACCCTACTATGCCTCACATTCCATTAAGATTGAAAGAGTACAGAAAAAATTTTGCAGGATGCTTAATTTTAAATTTAAATACGGCAGGTCACTACCATTGTACGAAGATAGACTAAACAAATTCAAAATAACACCACTCAACGTCAGACGTCAGCATTATGATATTTTATATCTGCACAGAATCTTGCATGCCCACATTGATACAGCCAGCATTTTGTCTACAATCTGCCTCAACACCCGACACAATCAGCGTCATAGGACTAATCCATTTCACATCCCCACACACACTAAAAACATCTCGTACTATAATCCGATAAGCCACATGTGCCGCCAGTACAACAAGCTGTCGTCAAAGATCCACGAGCTTGACATTTTTATGGCTGGCCAAAACCTCTTTAAAAATCATTTAAGCTCTGCTCTGGGTTTGTTTTAGTTTTGGTTTTGGATATTGGTTTTAGTTGCGCCTTTGGCGTTGTATCCGGAGGTCGTGGGTTCGATTCCCACCCATGGCAAAAAATATTAGTATGTTTTTTTCTGTACAGTTTGTCATGGTCTGGGTGTTTATAAAATATAATATGTATTATATCGTTGCTTCTGGTACACATAGTACAAGCCTAGAGCTTAGTTTGTGACCAGATATGTGTAATTTGTCCTACATATTAAAAAAAAAAAAAAATTGTTGTAATTGTAGTATTTTCATATATCTTATTTTAATTGTAATTGTAATAATTTAATTTTATTGTAATAATTGTATTAATTTAGGTAATTGTAATGCATAATTTAGTTTAACATAAAATATATTAATATTGTATCCCACAACCATGCTGTGTGAATACGCTCTAAGGCTACAAGCTGGTTTTAAAAATATTTTATGTGTGTTTGTGTAATTTTCGTGCTTGTCTTGTAATTTTGTCAAAATTGTGTCAATGATGAAGTCTGATCTTCCAAAACGTAATTTTAATGTTGATATGATTTTTTGCAGGTTGGATGGACTCATTAATAATGCGTGAACACTGCTTCTCGCTTCTTCCCGGAGACAGTTATAAAGTCGGGGGATGTTCTCTTCATCTGCATAACCACACAGTCTTGTTGTATTTTAAAATTGGCTAAAGAACATTGGCCATTCTTCTGGTTTTCCCGAAAATATTGGTAGGTCTTTTATACATGTTTGTCTTGCAATAAATTTTTCGATACTGGAATTTGGAAGATATTCATTAGCCTGTTTTGATGTGGAAGGTTCAACATTAGGAATTGCTGGACATTTAAAACGCTCAATTCTAGATTTTTTTCTGAACAATTTAGAAAGGGAACTAGCTCTTGAAAGTACAGGCGTTTTCGAGTCTTTGTATTCTGCTATAATTTGTAGTTTTTCTTGCTCCAATTCTTTTTGAATTTCAGCAATTCGTCGTTGATGTTCTATTTCTGTTCGGCTGATGATGAGTCTCTGGTGTGAGCACGAGTGTGGCCGATGTTGTCGTCATGAGTGATGGTTCCGGCAGCATTTGTCATGTCGTCTTGCGATTCCATCTTCTTTGCCTGGCTTAGTGTCACAATCATAGATAACACCCACACAAATCACTTGGACCGTTTTCCACAAAACTGATGTTGTACTTTTCTAGAAGGACGACTTGTAGGATATTGGTCAAAATAAAACCAATATGCCGGTCGTATAATAAGGCTTTATTATAATATTATTTTTATAAGTATTTGTCGTCTGTTTGATGTCGTTGTATATCATAGAACCCTGTCAAAGTAACTGTCATGCTATGTCACAGTCTCGTCAAATAAAAAAATATTTATTTAATCAAAATTGCATACATGGGTAGAATTAGTATAAAATACAAAATTACCATCAATTTGTGATCATAAACCTCGACATTCTTGCTTGAAGTATAGGAGAGAGAGAGAGAGACAATGTTCTTAGCAAACCATGGATTCACCGTGCGGGTGCCGGGTCCATCGCGTGGCTGAAAGGCAGGGGAATGAACTTCAGCGTTCCCGGACTTGAGACCGCGAAGTAGGTTTAAAGGCCTTTTGAACTCTCACCTGCACTGTGTTCACTACCCTCTCTACTCAACCAAATATTATATGATCCTGTTAGCGCCAAGATCCTTCAATAGACGGTGCAAAGACTTTGCTGGAATTCCTCTTGCATCAACTTCCACTGCATAAAGTTGAGTTTTAAATCCGTTTCTAGTAATTTCGTTTGTGAGATATACATATTTCCATTTTTCGTCCGTAGAAAGTTCTAAAAATTTTGAATTTTTGAATTTCAGCAATTCGTCGTTGATGTTCTATTTCTGTTCGGCTGATGATGAGTCTCTGGTGTGAGCACGAGTGTGGCCGATGTTGTCGTCATGAGTGATGGTTCCGGCAGCATTTGTCATGTCGTCTTGCGATTCCATCTTCTTTGCCTGGCTTAGTGTCACACACAATCATAGATAACACCCACACAAATCACTTGGACCGTTTTCCACAAAACTGATGTTGTACTTTTCTAGAAGGACGACTTGTAGGATATTGGTCAAAATAAAACCAATATGCCGGTCGTATAATAAGGCTTTATTATAATATTATTTTTATAAGTATTTGTCGTCTGTTTGATGTCGTTGTATATCATAGAACCCTGTCAAAGTAACTGTCATGCTATGTCACAGTCTCGTCAAATAAAAAAATATTTATTTAATCAAAATTGCATACATGGGTAGAATTAGTATAAAATACAAAATTACCATCAATTTCACAATACCAACACTACCACATGCACCCTGTTGGGAAAAGGAGGGGAACATGAAGGTAAAAACCGTGCCGTCCGCGCGCCCCTACTGGAGTAAGCATCATTCAATTTGCAGGGTGCCGCGCGAGTGACAAATTTGTCACTCACACACACTTTCACATTTTTTACATCCTCAGTCTGATTTGTGCGTTCGGCGGAGAAAGTCGAAAAGAGCTCCGCTTTTATTGTCGGAAAAATGGTTAATTGTGCATTAAAGCTGTGTAGAAACTACTATTAAAAAAAAGTACCTAGTGTCACGTATTTCAAGTATGTATTTAACATGTTTTTCTTATATTAAACCTTAATAAAAAATAATAATAAAACCCATAATTAAAATATCAAAATCTGACGGTAACTGTCAAACTATGTGCAACAGTTAAAAGTTGAAGAACTAGTGATGTGTTTTTATTTTTAATGAGAATTTCGATACTTTAAAATAATTTATAATCTTTTCAATTTAATTTAATCAAAAGGTATGGCGACAACAGAACCGTCCAACGAGGTTTGTCAGTTACTATTTAGTGATGTGATTTTATAGTTGATAAACTCGATTTTTGTAAATACTTTCATGGTTATGAGATATTATACTATTGTTTTTTTTTATATACTTAATACTAATTATATTTTCTATACATGATACAGTTTCCTGAAAGATCCGGCATTAAAACGTACATGGGTAGAGGCAATTAAAAGAGAAGAAAATTGGTAACCAACATGAATACCCGTGTATGTTCAGTACATTTTGACGAATCAAGCTACGATTTAATTGTTTTTCGTCTTTTGTAGTTTGAGTATAACTTCCTCTTGGAGGTCAGTCAAAAATGTTGAGATTGAGTTTAGTATAGGTACATGTAGTTAGTTGTGCATGTGTTTTAATTTAATAAATAATTTAATTTAAAAAGGTATTTTAACTTATTGTTATATTATTATATACCTACATTTTTTAAATCCACTAGTATTATAAATGCGAAAGTGTCTATCAGGGTGGATTTGAAAGGATGTACTTTGGGCTAATATGAGGTTCCTGCTGATAAAATCTAACAATTTTTCCTATGGAACCATATGTCGCAAATGAAAAAAAAAATGTACTTCCCCATACAAATTGGTTATTTTAACGTTATTAGTTTGTATGGAGAAGGCCATTTTTTTTTCTTTTGCGATACATGGTTCCATGGAAAAGTTGTTTGATTTGATCATATTAGCCCAAAGTATATTTTTCAAAGTTATTGAGTCTTTTCAAAACATCGCGACGAGCTAGCCACTTGTTCGGTGTAGACTCATACCATCGGCTACGACGAGGTGGGATTAAAACCCCTCCGCTGGTTACCGTGATGATATGTGTGTGTATTACAATTGTATATCGATAAATAATTATTAATCTTTGATGATCTCTATAAATCCCAAAATATTTGGTTTATATCGATAAGTAATAATATTTGTTGTCGGTGGCAACACTATCGAAACTATTAAGTATGGAATTAAATATGTAGCTTTTTATAATAAAAAAACAATACACTTCATAAACACGCGCACACATTTGTGTTTGCTTGTATCTCTTTTTTTCTCAAGCAGTTTTTTAAGTGTCAGAAGCGTTGAGCTGCCATTTGAAGCCACACCTTTTTTCCCGTTCTTCATTTGTTCGCCTCAGAAATTGGCGACACCGGTATCGTACTATTATGAAACAATTTATGTATCATGCTTACTCCATTGGCGCGGGGCGCGTTTTTTTAGCTTCATGGAGGGGAACCTTCACTCCCTTAGTTTCCTGCCTTACTTTTTAAACCTAACCCATCCAATTCGGTTTTGGGAACTTATCCATTTGCTCGTTTCGCTCGCTCCTGCCTAATTTTGTAATCTTATTGATCTATTTAGGCTTTCATTGTAAGGTAAGTTTCTGTGTGGTTCGTTTAAATTTGGTGAGTATATCCGGGTGAACTAGATCAAAAACTGGAGTGCCCATAAAGCTGAGCCCTAGGTAGTGTATTGTGTGCAGCCTAACCGTGAGTATGAGCAGCAACGGCGCGGCGGCAGCTGAGCCCCCGCGGCTCGGCGCGCGCAGCCTCGGCGGCGCGGCGGCGAGTCCGGGGCGCGGCGCGGGCGCTTGCACAATCCGCAACATCGAAGGCGAACCTACTCGAGACACTTTCTCCGCTTCATTCTCACTATCACATGATTTTATATACAAAATGTACTTTTTATAAATGTCTTTTAACATTTCTTTACATCGTAATTGTCATAAAAAAGTAGAAGTTGATCAAATTAATAACTGAGCGAGTGAAACTCACAGATGACTATAAAAACTGTGAGTGAAACGCAAAGTCGCAAACGCATAGCATTTATGTAAATAAAACGTCAATTTTAGCTTTTTTTTTATTTTTTGCAATTTTTCCGTCTAGGAAAGGCAAAGGGGCTGAGCCTATATAGCAAAGTCTGTGTTTTTTATTTTTTCTTATAAGTTTTTAAGCTTCAGCCAAACCAACGCGGTGGCGGTGGCGGCCGCGGTGGCTATCAGTTACTGCAATAGTTCTTGTATCGACAGGTTCTAACCAAACGCGTTCTGCGGCTGCCCGCGCGATCCGTACTGGGGCCTTATTCTGAGTTGCAAACCGGAATGGAAATAATGGAAATATAAGTCCTAACCTGTTAATCATAGAGTTGAAATTCCAATGCTCCAAAGATGTTCAACCTTGCAAAGAATTCGTGTATTTCAAGATGGCGGCATTATTATAGCCAACCTAATACAGACTATATAACCATTGGAATAGAACTTATACTTCGATATTTATAGTTTACGAAACGTCTTGCCGTGTTTAGCGATTGTAAACTCGGAATAAGGCCCCAGAGTCTGCACGCGCGATCACGGGCGGCCGCCAGTGTTGTCAACTTAGTGGACTTTCCACAAATACTGAAAAAAGTGAAAATAAGAACAGACCCCTCTGCCATCTAGTATTAGAAACTAGGACTTCTAACTTCACTCGTATAGAGTTAATAGAAGAAAGGTAATAGAGGGCGTCTGTGTATAAGTAGATAACAAGCAATGACAAAATTCGTGAGGGGTGACTGGAACCTGGTTGGCTCAGCGGTTGAGCGCCATAGTACGCATTGAAATTTCAATAAAACAATTTTAATCATACTTTTTTTTTATATTAATTTTTTAAAGATAAAAATGCAATGAAAAAAATCGTGGTGAGTGGGACTCAAACCCACGAACCTCGCTGTCGCGGCAAGAGCGCCTCGCCGCGACAGCTTGCCGTGGGTCCCGCTGAGCCAACCAGCTCCCCTAGCCAAGAGCGCAGTTGTAAATCATGCTAACGAAACTTTTGTATGAAAATGACATTTGATGATGATGTGACATTTGTTTTTATCGCTGTAGAAATAACCAAAACGAGACAGCAATGACACCAATAGGATAATCAATTTGTTATCTTCCTCTCTTAAAAAAATCCTGGAGGGTGGGACTCGAACCCACGAACCTCGCTGTCGCGGTAAGGGGCTTAACCGCTGAGCCAACCAGTCACCCCTCACGAATTTTGTCATTCCTTTTATTTATTCCTTATAAAGAAACCTTACAGCTATAATTAACAATAATTCGAATATTCATTTTAACATGTTAAAGCCAGATATTAGGTATCTCAAAGTTTAGTATTTATGACAATTATATTTAATATTATTATTGATAATAACCAATTTGGTTTATAATAAAATAACAATAATTTAAATTAATATACAACTCAATTACTAATACAATTACATAACAATATTAATAAAATAAAAAATAAAACAATAAATTCTGCTCAATAAAACAATATTAAAATTTTATAATTACAATTAACAATAATAATAGAAATCAATATTCATTTACAATTCAGTCATCATTATAAATACAATTCAATAAATTTATTTGTATAAATACAGTTTTAAACAACAAAAATAACAGTTAAATTAAATCAAATTCATGCAATAATTATATAGACATGTATATTTTGTGGTTTCATGTGTGTGTGTGTGTGTGTGATAATATTTGAGCTGCGTGTTTGAGACTGTGTGTGCCTAGTTTAATTTAGTTTAATTTTTACCTATATACTATATAACTGATATCTAGCATCTGAAGAGTATACTATCACTACAAACCGTTCACTAAAAATAAACATTTATAATTGTTATCATTATTTCTACTCATTTATAATGTTCATGTAGATGCTTCACAAATTGGGTTTTGCTATTGTTAAACATATCTATATCTATAAAGTTTGCATTATAATTACTAATATTCCTATTAATTACACTATTATTCGCATAATTTGTACGGACTATGCCCACACGTTCAAGCAGCTGGGGACAGTTCACCTTGTTGTTGATGATATTGAATAGCAGCATGGTATCACACGTCGCTGCTCCAACGTCAAAAGGGTATCTGTGTGTGTACTGTATTTCCTATATCTGAGGGCTCTTGAGAATTTTTTTGGTATCATTTCTATTCTGCTAATGTGTACGGCATATGCAGGTGACCAAATAGGTGAAGCGAACTCCAAAATACTTCTTACATAGGCAAAATATAAGACCTTGAGTGATTGTGCTCCTTGGAACGGTTTTGCTATTCTTAAAACAAAACCCAACATTCTGTATGCCTTTTTTACAATATGCTCATAATGATCAATAAAGGTCGAACCATTGACTCTTTTGCTATCATTGTGTGAAACAGTGAATATTCAAAATGAATAGTATTCACGTTACGAGTATATGTCACTAGATGACATTTATTCACATTAAGATCGAGTAAATTCTGTGTACAGTAATGACATAGTCGGTTAAGGTCATCTTGAAGCTTAATACAGTCCTCAATAGTAGTGATCGGTAGGTAAATTTTTTGATCATCAGCGTACATCACGAATTTACTAAACTGAAAGCATTTAGTTATGTCGTGAACATATAGATTAAATAATAATGGACCGAAGTGTGACCCCTGCGGTATGCCAGATGCGATGAACCGCCTTTGACGACCGATAGCAACCAATCTTCACTATTTGGGTTCGGTTCTTTAAGTATGAGGCAACCCATAGAAGTAAGTTCCCATATATGCCCACACTTTCCAACTTATACAACAATATCTCATGGCTTAACCGGTCGAAACACTTTGCGTAATTAGTATAAATAGTGTCTACCTGTATACCTTTGTCCATAAAACTCATGACGTCATCGGTGAATACTGCTAGATTACTGGGGCCTGACCAAAGAACAAGATCGCCAATCGAATCGCCGCATCGAACGGTAAAAATGTATAGGAATTTTACTCTATGGGTAGAGCCTGATCGCCGAGAAACGTCAAATCCCATACATTTGGCTTTCGATGGGTATTTCAATTCGATTATCGATTGGCTCTTTGGTAAGGCCCCTGGTAACGCTACGATGGCGCATTAAATCATGTTAATTGTGAATCACATGTTCTACAAACGGGTAGATCTGATCATACACTATTTTTTCGAACAATTTACTAAAAACAGCCAAAACTGATATTGGTCTGTATTTTTCTGTTTTTGAACCACCTTTGTGAACGGGAACTACCAGGGCTTCTTTCCATTTTTCCGGAAACACTCCCTCTCTAATTGACCTTTTAAATATAATTGACAGCGGACCCGCCAGCGAGGAAGAGCAGTTTCTTGCAACTATTGGGTGTATATTGTCGCCACCCGGACCCTTATTAACATCAACTTTTGATAGGTATTTGTGTACAAGAGCTGTATCTATATATATATTATCAATATGAGTTAAAATACTTGTGGTAGTTTATACTGTAGTTCCACAAGGTCCCGCGGAGTCGTGTCTTTTGTAGTTAGACTGAAAATATTCCAAGAAACCCTCACAGATTGCCGGGGGATCATCCAACGTGCTATGGTTATATGTGAGCTCCTTTGGTATAGCACCTACCTCTTTAAGTAGTTTAGCGTATCTCCAAAATAATTTAGGATTTTTAGTTATTGCAAGTTTTTATCTACTTATACACAGACGCCTTCTATTAGCTTTCTTCTATTAACTCTATACGAGTGAAGTTAGAAGTCCTAGTTTCTAATACTAGATGGGAGTGTTTTTATTTTTACTTTTTTCAGTATTTTATATTTATGCATTTTTATAAATTCCTTATCAGGATACATAACCACTAAGAAAAATCACCAGCCACTAAAACAAAATTTCCTCGCTGAAAGACTGGTCTAAACAACCAGCCGCCACCGCCACCGCGTTGGTTTGGCTGAAGCTTTACTGTACATTCCCTTTTCCTCCTTCACTTGATATTGGCAAGACTATACCGTATGCTTTCATACAGTCATGTCGCCATTCCTTTTTCTACCCTAGTCCTTTCCCAATTCCTTCATATCCAATTATCCCTCTTTCACAAATAATATTTTAAAGAATTTAAAACTACCCACTAGTCATTGGCAAAAATACACGTAACGCGTAGACGCCATTAATCAAAATAATTATAAGTAACACAGATTAAATAGAGTATGTAGAGTACTACGAAAGTAATAAGTAATAAATAATATATACACATACGAAAAACTAGAACTTTGCGACTCTGCGTGGACCATGGTTAATTTTCCGTAAATACGGAGTTACCATCTGCGAGGGAGATATAAATTCGTGAAAATTAAAATGGGTGAGTCAAACTTTTTAACCGGGGGGCCGGGCGAATGATGATTGAGACTTTGTCAACAAGTTGCGACAGTATGTTACTCCATACAATATTGTTTGCACCTTTGGGATTGTTCGGGTGGGAACTTTGGGTCTTGATTAATAAAAGATATTATAAATATTAAAAAGATAATATAAATTTGGACACTTGTTTACCATTTTTTATTTGTTTCAGACTCCGTCAAATTGACTTACATTTTTATAATTTGTTTTAATTTGTTGCCGTTTCCAACATATTGGGGGCCTTAGATTCATTAACTATATAAAAACAATTAGACACATAAATAGTAAAATTATATCGTTTAATTAATATTAGGTTTTTTATAAGGAAAACCCATTTTCGTAATATCAAAATTAAAATACGTATTAGAAAATAGGTAGCACACAAATGCTAGACACTACGACCTACAATATATTTTTGTATTAGAAGTCATTACATCAAATGCTCTAACTTTACCATCATGTCCAGGAAATACCTTAACTATTCTTGCTAATGGCCAATTCAAGGGTGGTGAATTAGGTTCGCATATAACTAATGCACCAACTTCAATATTGGGTAAATCATCGAGCCATTTCGGCCTGGATTTATGCCATACTCTCCAAAAGTCAAGTCAAGTCAAAAATATAAACAAATCGTAAACTATTAAACTATTGTCCTTGCGGGGAAAAAAAAAACCAACCCAACCGAACACACACTACATAACCAACCAGTTTAAGACTAGGTGGTTAGCTGGTTCCATTGACCTTTCAATCGTTGACTGCCCTGCAAAAGTGCCACCAAGGCGACCAACCCAACAGACCATAGCTACGCCCCAAATATACATACTTTAATATAGGTAATCAAAATATACCTACAAGTAGATAGATGGAAGGTATCTTTTAGGGCGCAAACGCTGATCACAAGTCAATCGCCTCAGAGACACTCTAGAGAAAAAGGCAAGTAAAAAACTCTGATGTTCCACATGTACCGTATCATCAGAGGAGCATGGTCCTGCATGGTTATTGACTTAAACCTATGCTTATAGCATAGTGGTATATACTCTCATCCTACTGAAGAGCTTGCATAGAACACCGCAAGGCAGATATACTATCTTACAATATTGAAAGTACAGAATTACAGAACACAACATTTCTTTGATGCCAGCGCCGGCCTATCAGCAGAAAATTTTTCGGGATCTCCGTTTATTATATGATAACAATCAAACGTACGCGCCCAGCAGAGATCCAAGGCCCCCACAGCAGCACCCGATCACGGACGTAACGTATGTGTCAGCCATCCTTCTGCTCAACCAGGCCCTTAGGGTGCAGACCAGAACCCGGCACACGCACCACCACTGCAATGACCTTTAAAGGAGAGGAAATCCGCTGGAGACATATACTACTACATTGCATGGCCAAATACATAGCTGAATCCAAGGCCTGCGCAAACATCAACTAGTTAAAAAAAATATGAAAATGTATTCTATAATTCTGTTAACAAAATAACTTAAAATAAATAAGACAAATTAACATAAATGTTAAGTAATAACTAATTATTACCTTGTAGAAAATAATAAATATTTAAAATTAAAATAATAATAAAAGGTTATAGTAATAACAAGTTATTACCTCATCCAAAAATATATAAAAAAATACCTATTGTAGTATAAAAAAAATATATACCTATAATAGTAAGTATTATGAATTATTACAATATGACAGTTACTATTAGTTTAGAGATTCCAGACGCAGAGAGGACTGATTCCAGACATCTCTGTCATTAATATATTCATTAACTTTGTAATACGCCTTGGCTATTAAAGTTTGCTTTATACAATTTTTAAATTTTATATCATTTAGTTCTATAATTGATTTTGGTAATTTATTAAATAGCCTAATACTGTTTATTAGAAAACATTTATTAGTTTTTTGTAATCTAAATCTTGGTATGTAAATTTTGTTTATATTTCTTAAGTTTAGGGTATGCCTATCTGCATTTTTATTAAACATTATAATTCTTCTTAACATATAATAAGTTCTCAAATATGTATTGGGAGGGCAGTGTTATTATATCAATTTCAGGAAAGATTTCTCGAAGGGATTCCCGGGTCTTTATGCCGTAAATTTCTCTAATAGCTCTTTTCTGCAAGATAAATATGGTTTCTATGTCTGCCGCTGAGCCCCAGATAATAAGACCATAAGTCATAATACTGTGGAAATAGGCAAAGTACACTAACCTGGCTGTTGCCACATCAGTTAATAGTCTGATCTTTCTGACTGCATATGCTGCTGAGCTCAATCTATTAGATAACGCGTTTATATGAGCTCTCCATTGCAGTTTGGAGTCGACTGTGATTCCCAAAAATACAGTAGAGTCAACAAATTCCAGTTCAGTACCGCCGAACTTCAGTGAACAGTTAATTACCCGAACGTTTGGCAAAGAAAATTTCAGGCACTTGGTCTTCTTAATATTTAAAACCAAATTATTTGCTGTCAACATTCAGAGACCATAGACAGAGTATTGTTTGCTGCTGACAATACAGTCTTGTCAATGTTGTCTTTTCTATCAACTTTAAACAACAGGGACGTGTCATCAGCAAACAGCACTATCTGCGCTGTTTCTTGTACCATATGCGGAAGGTCATTGATATATACCAGAAACAGGAAAGGCCCTAAAATTTTTCCCTGGGGGACTCCCATATTCACAAGAGATCCTTTAGATACACTACCAATAATGTTAACACATTGCGTTCTATTAGAAAGTTAGGACTCCACAAGGTTTAACGCTACTCCGCGAACTCCATAGAATTCCAGCTTACCCAATAGAGTTTGATGATCTACACAATCAAATGCTTTATACAGATCGCAAAAGACACCAATGAGATCCTGAGACTTTTCCCAAGAACTAAATATTTCCTCAATAAATCCAGTGCCAGCATCTGTTGTATTTCTACCTTTTGTAAACCCATATTGACGATCGTGTAATAATTTGTTGATATTAAAATATCTTAATAGCTGACTTAGCATTATTTTTTCAAATATTTTGTTAAGCGCGGGTAATACGAAAATGTATCGATAGTTAGTAGGGTCTGTTTTATTTATTTATTTAAAAACTTTATTGCACAAATTTAGTACAAAGGCGGACTTAATGCCGCTAGGCATTCTCTACCAGTCAAACCTTTGGGACAAATTAAGCAGTAAGTAGGTAAAAATAGGTGCAGTAAAATACATTTAAGAAATAGAGTACAAATATTATACATACACACTAATGCTGACTACATATACATACATATCATAAACTATATTAATAATATACATACATAATAATAAAATAGCAAATATTACAGCAACAGCACAATATAGCACTACCCACAGCACAATAATTATTTAAAGCAGGAACACAGGATGAGATGAGAGAGAGAGCGAGCCCAAACGAATAATAAAAAGGAGACACATTCACACATTCAGAAAGTGTTTATACACTAGTCTCTTATAGATACCCCTGTTAGGAGCTTGTCTAATGTCCACCGGTAGATCATTCCAGAGTCTTGTAGCAGCAACAGAAAAAGATTTTGAGACAAAAGTAGAATGATGAGAAGGTATAGAAAGAGTTGAGTTAGAGGCAGAACGGAGGATTCTATCATGATGCGAGCCGAGGGATGTAAAGCTGTCCTTGAGGTATTTGGTAGTGTTAGGTTCGTTTAACAAAGAGTAGAGCAGGCAGAGAACCCTGCTGTTTCTCCTACCTTGAATCCTCAACCATTTTAGCTTATCTCGATAAGGTGTGACGTGATCATATTTGCGCAGACAGAAAATGAATCTGATGCATGCATTGTGTAGTCGTTCCATTTTGTTTAGTAATTCTTCCGTAAGATCTACACAACACGTCACCATAATCAATCAAAGGAAGAAGTAAAGACTGAACAAGGGTAACTAGCTTTTATAGGCAGAAAATGTTTAAGTTTATTGAGAGAGTGCAGCGAAGAAAATATTTTACGACTAGTATTAGTTACTTGCGATTTCCAGCTAAGGTGAGAATCCAGATATAAACCCAAGTTCTTAACCTCGCTACAAAACGCAATCGGTTCACTGTCATACCGAACAAAGTCAATCTTGGCCATATCAACTTTTGATAAGAGGCGGGAACTCCCAATAATGATAGATTGACATTTGGCCGGGTTGACAGCAACACCAAATCTAGTAGACCAAGCCAATATATTTGAAAGATCAGAGTTAAGCCAAGCTATTGCACTATTCCACCTTGCCACCTTGTGGAACGCCTGTACGTAATTCACACCAAACTGATGACAATTGGTCAACCCGCACCTGTTGCCGACGTCCATGGAGGTATTGGTGAAACCACGCAAGAGTCTCTGGAGAGAATCTAAGACGAGACAGAATAGCGATTAGCAAATCGGGATCGACTGTGTTAAAGGCGTTGGTGAAATCGATCAGTACAAGTACTGTGACCTTGGTTTCACCACTTTAAGTAAAGCTGAAGTTGTACTATGACCGCATCGAAAACCAGATTGAAAAGGATTTAAAAGTTCATGGTTTTGAAGAAAGAGCGTCAGTTGCTTATGTACTACAGACTCTAAAACCTTAGATAGAAATGGTAGAATAGAAATAGGACGATAATGAGAAGGAATTATTGGAGAGGATATTTTGGGAAGTGGTATGATGAAAGCTTTGCGCCATAATGATGGAAATTGAGAAGAAGTGAGGGAAAAATTAATGATATGAGTTATACGGGGTAAGAGTATATCAAGAATGATGACGATCATAGCACGACCGATAGAATCATCCCATTGCTTTTGAAGTTATTGATCCAATCGTCTTAAAGATTTCATCGGCAGAGACTTCTTCGAGCACAAATGGTGCAACATCAGGCATCGGCAACAATGCGACCTCAGCTAACGTTTTCATCTTTGTATCCACATCCAATGTCGAGGCTGATGCGAACTGAGCATTAAGCTGATCAGGTGTGACAGAACCAAGAAAAGCTTGGTTTTGAGAGCGACCTAGACCCAATGATTTTAGAAACTTCCAAGTATTAAAGGGAGATTTGTTGCAAATATTATCCTGAAAATGGCGGCGTTTGGCTGTCCTCACCAACTGATTGCAGCGGTTTTACATCCCAATTTGAATATAGGGGCTATTTTACTGTGCTTCATAAAGTCTGGGAAGACACCGCTATCCACACAACTATTATAAATGTCGGCTAAGATAGGCCAAATGGTGTAAATAATAGGTTCTATTGCTTTTACGGATAATCCCCATAAATCTTCCGTTTTCTTTTTATTTAACATTTTGAAGTGTTTTATAATATCCTCATTTGAGACATGTATAAAATTAAATTCTGAAAAATTTTAGGGTTTAGTAGTTCCTTAGCCATACTAGATGACGACTCAATACTATTCGTGACTTTAAAAGGTATATCAGCAAAAAACTTTTCAAATAAGCTAGCAACTTTATTTTTCTCAGATATCAATACTCCATTTTGTCTGATGGAAATATCATTTTGCTTATGTATGTTTTTACCAGTTTCATTATTTATTATCGTCCATACACACTTAGATTAATTTTTAGACTGTTTTAGTTTGGAGCTAATAAAATTAGATTTTGCCATAAGGCAAACTTTTTAAAATGTTTTTGAAAAATATCTAACATAGTTATGAAAATGTTGATCTAATGTATAGGATCTCCTATCATATAATGTATACCTGCTTTTCCTAATACCCCTAGTTGCCCAAGTAGCAAAATTAAATTTATCATTTATTTTCTTTGTCTTTACTTTATACACTTTATCAAATTCTTGGGTTATTAAATTATGTAAATTCGTATATGTTGTATTCGGTTTATTTGTATTATACTTAAAATTATTAATTTTATGTATGATATTATGATACCATTCGCAGTCACCCTGTATATGATATATAAATATATTTATTGGAGCACGGTATGTGACGTTGTGTCTACCCTGATGGCAAGTAAAACTACAAAGTCCATGAATGAGAAGGACCAATACAATGTTGTTTAACAACAGCATTGGTCGTTTCTGCTATGCCGGTTAAATGATGCAGTTACAAAACGGGAGGTAATAAGATAAATTTGCATTACGAGTACTAATATACCGAAACCTGACTAGGTCACTTGACGGTTTTTGCGTCTGTTTGGGCGGTGGTTATAAAACCGGCTTGCTTCGTGAGTTTATAGAGGGCTCCCTGAAAAAAATAGTCGTCATCGCCAAAATGCAGCTTCTTTATTTTAGCCTCATTTCTTCTCGTTGCTTTTTCCGCAATTGTGATCGATATGTGGGTTAACAATACCTATAAAAAAATATAAGTTAATCGGACCAATAGTCAAGAATCCACGGATAGCTAAAAATATTGTCTTTCTTGTAGATTTTGACACATGTTTTGAAAGATACCAGATTTATTTTCAACATCAAATTTTATCAGGAAGGGTCAGGAAAATGTAAAATTTCAGTAGCCCTAGTGCAAGTTTAAAGTTAATGTTCTCATCACATATAGTCTCACATCTACAATTAAGTGATTTTTTTATTTCAAAATAAAAATGTAGAAGTATGCATATAATGCAAATGCAATAAAACATTTGTTGAAATGTGCCACGGAAAATAGTATTTATATTAATAAAACATTAAGAGAATATATTAGCCATTTATTAATTGACATCTTCAAAATAGAGTGACATTATGACATAAGTAAAATAGTCTTCTAATATCCTCCCTTTTTACAAAGTCATAATTCTTCTTAAACTTGCAGACCTATATGATCATCTATGAATACTATTCTAGGTTTATGCAAGGGTTTAGTTAACAAATCAACATATTGATATTCGTTTGACACATGCTTAACTTGTATAGCGTTTTCAGTAACAAGCTCTCTCACATAAAAATGTCTCAAGCCTATATGCTTAGTTCTCCTATGCATCTCAGGGTTAAGCGACAGTTTGACAGCCGCATCATTATCTATTTTTAAAATAGGTATATCTTTCAAAATAGATATATCATTAATAATTCTTTTCAGCCACACAATTTCTCTACACGTTTCACTAGCTGCCACGATCTCAGCTTCTGTTGTAGAAATAGCAACAGATGACTGTCTTCTACTTGCCCAGGATATTGCACCAGCAGAGTACATACATAATATGCCACTTGTAGATCTTCCTGTAGCAGTACATCCACCATGATCTGAATCACTGTAGCTTTCTAAAATTCCAGGTTATATACAATGCCAAGAGCCAAAGTGCCTTGTAAATAGCGCATTATTCGCTTTACTTAAAGAACATCTTCTTTGGATGGATTATCTAATGTTCTGGATATAATACTTATTGCATAAGATAAGTCTGGTCTTGTTCCAACCATTAGGTAAGCTAATGCACCCACTGCTTGTCTATAAGGAAAACATCTTTAGAGTCATCCTTAGTCTGTTCAGAATCAGTATTCTTTATGATTGGTGTACCAACAGATTTGCAATTACCCATACCAAATCGTGACAATAATTCTCTGCATAGTATTTTTGTGAAATTTTAATAGACCCATCTTCATGATTTATGATTTGCAATCCCAGAAAATAGTTAGCAGGTTTAATAGTAATTTTAAATTTAATTTTTAAGTCATTAAGAAACTTTTCACTTTCTATTTTGCTTGTTGATGCAATCAATCCATCATCTACATAGAGTGCCAGTGTTATTTTATTACTTGCCCTCTTTCTGATAAACAGGCATGGATCAGTGTCACATTGAATAAAGTGTATAGATTTTAAATATTCAACCATACACTTGTTCCAGCATCTTGGAGCTTGTTTCAAGCCATAGAGACTTTTATTTAGTTTACAGACCCTTTTAGTTCCATCACTATAACCTTCAGGTTGAGTCATGTAAATTTATTCCTCCAATAATCCGTTAAGGGATGCAGTGGATACATCAAACTGCATCAGTGACAGACCTTTATTTGCAGCTATGCTGATAACAGTTCTAATTGTAGTCATTTTTGCTACGGGACTAAACGTTTCATCATAGTCAATTCCCTTCTTCTGAGAAAATCCTCTGACAACTAACCTGGCTTTATACTTATTTTTATACTTAGGGAGATTCAATAAATTCCCTTGTTATACTTTAAAGATTTTATCTCATTTTCCATAGCATTAATCCAATCTTTTTTATTATAACTTTTCATCGCATCTTTGTAACGTGTTGGTTCATTAAGTTCGCTCATATCATAGATTGACATCATTATGTAGTCATTAAACTTTATTGGTTTGCTTAAATGAGACCAAACACTTAAAGTCATTCCAGCTATATCTTCTATTTCATTATCAGATAAAACATCATTATTATCATTAATTTCTGTACAATTTTCATTTACATCTTCTTCATCACCATTATAATATCATTATCATTCCTTAACTCTATATCAATATCATGATTATCATTTGCATCTTGTGGCAATTCGAGAGGTATACAATGTTCATCACTACTCACATCCTCCCTTACATCATGAATTGGTAGATTTTCATCGCTTTTTCTAATATTTACAGTGAATTTATTATTTAAGCCTTGATATTTAATTTGATTGTTATTTAAAGTGTTATATTTTTGTATAATAGATTCATTAAAAGTAACATCTCTTGATCTTATTAGATTTACTTTGCCATTTATATCAATATTTATTAAACGATATCCATCATCACCATCATACCCTACTAATATACAAGTTTGTGCTTTCTTCTCCAATTTAGTTTGCTTTTGATTGGGTACATGTGCGAAACAAGGAGTGCCAATATTCCTCAAATGTTTAATAGCGGGCTTCTTTTTAAACCAAAGTTCATAAGGTGATTTATTTTCAATTATTGTAGGCCCAGTTCTACTTAAAATATAAGCAGCAGTATTTACTAGCTCAGCCCATATAGCAACAGGCAGTTCTTCGTGAGCATACATCATTGCACGTGCAGCTTCAACTAAAGTCCTGTTTTCTCTTTCTGAGCACCCATTCTGTTCTGGGGTATATGGCATAACAAGTCTTTGTTTTATACCAGCGTTACTTAAAATTGTTCGAACCTTCTCATTGTCAAATTCTCCTCCGTTATCACTCAATAATTCCTTAATTTTACACCAGTGAATGTAAAAATTCATTTAACATCTCTTGTAGCTTGGACGAACTTCAGATTTCTGTTTTAGGAAGTATACATGGCGATATTTTGTGAAATTATCTTTGAAGAGTAAAAAATATCGGTACTTTTTTTAAGAGTAAGGAAATGGACCACAAACATCAGTGCTTATTAATTCCCCGGGTTCTTTAGCTTGATCTCTTGTTCCAAATTTTCGTCTATGTGCCTTGCCATAAATACAACCATGACATAATTCAGAATCCAGATTTACTTTAATACCAAGTTCCCTTTCAATTATCTTCTTTACGTGAGTTTTGTTTTGGTGTGCCATTCTTTCATGATAAATTTGCAGTGTATCTAAAGTATTTACAGTATTGGCTTGAACTAAGTTTTGGGGTTTTATATTTCTGACTTTGAGTTTATATAGACCTCCATTCTTTTGTCTTTCACCAATAACTTTAACGGTTCCTTTAGACTTGACTTTACAAATTTTGGAATCAGATTCAAAGAAGCTTTGTGGTAATTTGTCTAATACGGATATCAGCGATAATAAATTCTTATTTACAGATAGTACATACCATACATCACATAAGGTTATCAACCCTTTATGATTTTTAACGCTGGCTTCTAGTAATATACTACCTTTGCCTATAGCTTCAGCATAAATTTCCTCTTAAAAATGAACTTCCTGTTCATGTTTAATTATCTATACTTATAATATTATAAAGCTGAAGAGTTTGTTTGTTTGTTTGTTTGAACGCGCTAATCTCAGGAACTACTGATTCGAATTGAAAAAATATTTTCGTGTTGGATAATCCATTTATCGAGAAAGGCTATAGGCTATATAACATCACGCTACGACTAATAGGAGCGGAGTAACAAAGAAAAATGTTGCAAAAACGGGGAAAAATTATTCCTTTTAAGAGCGTACGCTGCGTAAACGGTTAAATTTAAACGCGCAGACAAAGTTGCGCGGGTCAGCTAGTTAACAATAAAGCTTTTGGCAGCTCTGAAGTGGATAGAAAATTATTTAATATTGTGAATAAATCTTAACATAAATGCAACAACACGTATCATCTTTTCGATCAGGTAGATGTGAGGTCACATGCCGAGCTCCTATAAAAAAAAAACTTTGTAATATTAGAGTACTTGTCTAAAGGTACGCACAGACCAACGCGATCAATCTGCGGCCGCGGTGGCGGTGGCGGTGGCGGCCGCGGTGGCGATCTCAGCCGTTCACACCAACGCGTTCAGGATATCTGCGTTCGGGCGGAGTTGCCAACAACATTATTTTTTAAGGGATCGTACCATACACTAGAAAAAGTCAAATTTTGGGTATAAATCTACAAAAAAAAATAGTACGCATTGCAATTTCAATAAAACAATTTTAATCTAACTTTTTTTTATATAATTTTTTTTAAGATAATAAAACAATGAAAAAAATCCTGGTGGGTGGGACTCGAACCCACGAACTACACACTCTATACGAGTGAAGTTAGAAGTCCTAGTTTCTAATACTAGATGGGAGTGTTTTTATTTTTACTTTTTTCAGTATTTTATATTTATGCATTTTTATAAATTCCTTATTAGGATACATAACCACTAAGAAAAACCACCAGCCACTAAAACAAAATTTCCCCGCTGAAAGACTGGTCTAAACAACCAATTTTAGTGGAAAATCCACTAAGTTGGCAACACTGGCGGCCGCAAGTGATCGCGCGTGCAGACTCTGTACGGATCGCGCGGGCGGCCGCAGAACGCGTTTGGTTTGAACCTGTCGATACAAGTACTACTGCAGTAACTGATCGCCACCGCGGCCGCCACCGCCACCGCCACCGCGTTGGTTTGGCCGAACCTTAACAATAGGGTGTTTGACTCCTTTTTGAAACTCATTTTGTATGATTCTTCATTACATAATAAGCACACTACATTGATATTTCCGGGGTGTCTACTCTATTATCTATTATTAATAAAAATCAATGTTAAAGTTTGAATTTCCACAATGGCTCTAAAAACGCTGTTTCGCAGTATATGTCAAGTGTGACGTCACACGTAAGTAAACAAACAAGCACAGATTAAATAATCTCCTATATATTTATAATCTGTGTATTGATTTGTTTACTTGCGTGTGACGTCACCAGCCATCAACCAATCAGATGTTTTTGTTATAAATGAAATTGAAAAAAATATTCAATTTTAATTTCGTGTAATCTACAAAAGATATACATAATTTAGTTTAAAATAAAGTGAAATATGTTTTTTACGCCATTGTCTAATAGGATGACCACAATTTACAGTATATTTTTAATGTAGTACTTGCTTCCCAACAGCAGGACTTGAGGTTCCACTCCCCTGCTGATAAGATCGGCGGGTTTGTTTTCGCTGCCCACATACAGTCAGCTCGATGAAGCTATTTGCTGTGAGACTACTCTTACTCTGTTCCCAACATATGGTTTCAATAATGTTGGATTTGTATTAAGCCATTCTAATACAATTGTAGAATCGGAATAAAGATATATGCCTCCAATTTGAAACTTGAGGTTTAGTATATTGTATACTTTATTCATTAGTGCTGACAACAATAATGCAGCATTTAATTCTAGCCTCGGTACTGTCAAAGGCTTTGCCCGAGGGTTGTATCGCGACTTTGAACAGAGTAAGGATAATGTCGCTGTGGGCGATGCAAGGATGGTGTTTAGGTGTAGAAAAGAAAGAGGAATAAATATGAAATAATGGACTATTAATAATGAGAAATTAAACCAAATAACGTAAATATCCACCACAGACCTTCACGACAGCTGCCAAAGAACTCTACTTGTAAACATGTCAAAATCAGTGTGACATGAAGGATTGTATATATTATGATGGCAGATAAACTTATTGTAATTTATACAAATATGTGGCCGGTATCGCCGACAGTCGCCTTACCTGTTATGTCGACCACTCGGAGGTATATGCAACAGCCATAGCTGATGAAACTCGATGCTTCTGCAAACCCGATGAGCTTGCGGAGGTGTCGCGAGGACGGAATGAAACACGACTGCTTGTGTCGACACACGTTTATTAACTCTTTATACATTACCACATCACACCACCGGGGTAATACAAAAAAATAATTAAAAAAAATGAATAACTTACATATCTAATAATAAAAATAAAAATTACTGAATTACAAAAGTTCTAAAATTAATTATTTATATAAATCTTATATAATAAAAGTAGTAGCAAATAAATTTTTAACAGTGTAAATACAAGATGATTAAAATTTACAATATTTTATAATTAAATGGTATACTATATGTTTTTATTCGTTTCATTATAAAAGAAATCATTCGAATAGTGTACTTATATTCACTACATACAGTTTAGTTCTATTTTTGTGAACGGTACTGTTCTTGCCATTCTTAGAAATGATTACATTGGGTGATTCATCGTTTACAACTAAATATGGACCATTGAACAAGGGTTCTGCTTTATCTACAGTTTCATTTTTAACAAGAATTAAGTCGCCTTTGTTATAAGAAATCGGGTTACATTTTAAATCAAATTTAGTTTTTCTTTGTTCTTTACGTTGTAACAAATTATTTCTTGCGTCATTACAAGCTGTTTGTAACCTAAATTTTAATTCTAGTGCATAGTTGTCTGAATTATACAATGGTTCTACTTTACTATTACTTAAATTTGTTGGTATATTACAAGTTTTTCCGAATACTAGTTCAAATGGAGAATATTTGGTTTCTGAATGAATGGTATTATTATATGCAAAACTCCAGAAGGGTAACCATTCAGACCAATTATACAAGCGTTGTTCACAGTAAATTCTTAAAAAGCTACGGAGATGTTTATGTGAATTTTCTAATGCACCTATTGATTCGTGGTGAAAAGCAGTGGAATGGATTTTTTCTATATTTAATAATTTGCAAACTTCTGTCATAGTACTTGACATGAATTCGGTACCTCTATCTGTACCTATTGACATGGGTATTCCGTATCTAAGAATAAAATTGTTAACTAAAGATTTTGCTACTGTTACCGTTTCCTTATTGGGTATGGCATAAGCTTCTACATACTTACTTAATTCGCATTGAAGCGTTAATATATAATTATTATTAAAATTATCCTTATCTAAAGGTCCTACTAAATCTAAATAAATTTTCTCAAATGCTGAATTAGCAGTTGTCGTTATTGACATAGGTTCCTTGACACCTTTTTGATATTTCATTATTTGACATTTTTTACATTTTTTAACAAATTCTATGACGTCTTTTTCTAAATTAGACCAAGTATACTTTTTCTTAATATTATTGACCATACGACGGATGCCGGCATGTCCGCTCGTAGGTAACAAATGATAATCATTTATAATTACCTTTTTCTTTTCATCATTACAAATTTTTATTACCTTTGACAAAACATTTATTTGTGGTCCTTCCCACTTATCTCTTTCATTTATTTCACAATTTATTTCTTCTATAAATGATGAGTAATAATCATCTTTAACAAAATTTATTATTTTAATATTCAACTTTTTACAAAAATCTCTAAGCAAATTAACAAATTCCACTCGGGTAAATTGCAATAAATACTTAAGGTCGAAATACATTGTTTTCATACTCGATGAAAAACATAAACAAACATACTCATAATTAATTAAATTCTTATTTTTCAATTCCTTTAAATCATTCTCCTTTATTAAAATCAAGTCTACACTGTCGCTAGCTTTTCGCAACATTTCTACTACTCTGGGGTGATCAATCCTGTTGTTTATAGAAATATTTTGAGAAGTGTCGCTTACATTACTGTCACTGATATCACTGGACTGTTTTTCTAGTCTTTCTCTTTGTGCTCTAGTCATGACTGAAACAACATTTTCAAACGTGCTCTTTAACTTGCTCGAAGTTAAGTCAATGCGTGAAAGTGCGTCTGCAATTACGTTATCTTTACCTTTTATATAACTTATTTTAAAATCGTATTCGTCTAATATTAATCTGAATTTCATAAGTCTACTTGAAGGATCTTTCATGTTATACAAGTATATTAGGGGTTTGTGATCCGTTAAAATTCTAAAAGTTCTTCCAAATAAATAAGGTCTAAAGTATTTTACACTCCAGACTATTGACAATAGTTCTTTCTCAATTGTTGGGTAATTTAGTTCGGCTTTGTTTAACGGCCTACTAGTATATGCTACTGGTCTCATGTTACTATTACAAAGAACGCTGCCTATTGCGTTCCCGGACGCATCCGTTTGTAGGGTGAATATATTTTCTTCTGAAAAATCGGGATAATCTAATATTGGCGAAGTAATTAAAGCGTTTCTTAGCATGTCGAACGCGTTTTGACATTCTTTTGTCCATTTGAATTTCATATCTTTTTTAGCTAGATTGTTTAATGGAATTGTTATTTTTGCAAATGATGGAATAAATTTCCTATAGTAGTTACAAAATGCTACAAACCTTTTTACTTCGTCGCTGTTTTTTGGAATAGGGTAGTTTAGTACTACTTTTGTTTTTTCTGGGTCTGGTAGGACACCTTTTTCTGATACTACGTGGCCTAAATATAATAATTCTTTTTTCAAGAATTCGCATTTTGATGGATTTAATTTAAGGTTAATTTGTCTAAATCTCTCTAAAACGTCAATTAAGTTTTTGTTATGTGTTTCTAAATTACGACCAAATATTATACAATCGTCACAGTAGATAAAACATTTTTCATAATTTAGTCCTGATAGTCCTATTGACATTATTCTAGTGAATGCACTTGGGCTGATTTTTAGTCCCATAGGTAATCTTTTTAAACGGTATTGTCCTGTGTTGGTAGTGAATGCTGTTATATCTCTGCTGTCTTCTTTTATTCCCAATTGGTAAAAAGATTGATTAAGATCCAATTTGGAAAAATAGATAGCCCCTGATAAGGAGTCTAAAATTTCTGTTATATTTGGTAAAGGGAATTTGTCGTCTTCGATTACGTTATTAATTTTCCTAAAGTCGATTACTAAACGCCATTTTTTTTGGTTATCGTTTGTAGATTTTTTGGGCACTAGTAATATAGGGCTTGACCATTCACTTTTACATTCTTCGATTATGTCTTCTTTAAGCATTTTTCGTATTTGTTTTTCAATTTCTGGTTTAAGTTTTTCAGGTAATCTATATGGTTTAGTATATATTGGGGTTTTATTATTTTTTACAGTTATTGATTGTTCTAAAATATTTGTTGTTGTTAGTTTGTCACCGTCTAGGTGAAATACATCTGAGTATTTGCTGCATATCTGTTGTATAAATTCTTTTTCATCGGTGTGCAAATGATTCATTTCTATTAAATCTAGTAATTGTTTTGAGCGGTTTGGATCATGCGATGTATTTTTCTCGAATTGGCAAATATTATAGTTATCTAATGGTTCTAGAGTGGGTTTAAAATTGTTTATTATTTGTGTCTTGTCGCTAGTATTTAATATTCTGATAGGTATTTTATTATTTTTCGGTGTAACTGCTGCACCGGCTAAAAATAAGTTGTCCTGAATTTCTTGTGGCAAAAGTATGTAGTCATTAGTTTGTAAATTGTTGACACAAAGAATCGTTGTAAGCTCGCATCTGGGTGGTATCGATAATGAGAAATTATGACTAATCGGTTCTTCGCTGGTGGCCTGGTGACGTAAGTCACGTTCCATTGTATTGAGTTCCAAAGTGACCTCATTTTGTTTGTACACTAAACAAAGGGTTTTGTTTTGTATATTTATGTCTTTTGCGAATAATTCCAAGAAATCTGTGCCTATAATTCCGTTTACATTTATAGGTAATTCCGAAACTATGTGGAAGTTATGTTTTATGTAAAACTTAGTATTTGGCATAATTAAATTAATATAAGAGGTTCCTAAAGTTTTTGTATTTCCTCCTAAACCATGTATTGTCGTGTATTGTCGGTATACGTTAGAATTTGGTGGAATAGAATTTGATTTTATAACGCTAAGGCTTGCGCCTGTATCAACAAGAAAATATAATTTGCAATTATTAACTAAAAATGATACTATGTACTGTGATTCACAGCATAGTATTTTATGTGTTAAAGGGACGAAAACATTCTCCGTTTTCGGTTGGATATTCGTTAAATTCATGTTGGTCATTGTCATTGGTGTTCAAAGCGTGTATATGAGGTTTTTTCCTATGTGAATTTCCTCTGTAGTTTGTATTGTTATTATATCGGTTGTTATTATTACCTCTACTGGTATAATTGTTATTTCTATTATTATTATGAAAATTGTTATTATATTTATTATTTTCTCTATAGTTGTTATTATTATTTATGTTTTGAAAGTTGTTATTATTATTATTATATCTATTATTATTTGTATTTTGAAAACTGTTATTATTATTATATCTATAATTGTTGTTATTATTATTGTTATAACGATAGTTGTTGTTGTTGTTATTATTATTATATCGATAGTTGTTGTTGTTATTATTATTATATCGATAGTTGTTGTTCTCTCTTGAATAGTTTCCTCTATTGGGAAAATTCCTCCGATTGTAAGATGACATAGTCATGGTATGAAAATTCCTGTTAAGATCTTCAATATCTTCTTCTACGGCCGTGGAAATGGCATCTCTTAAATTGCTAAAATTTCTCGCAGCAATTATTGTACTTATTCTTCTGTTCCTTAATCCGTTTATGAATTGTTTAATAGTTAATTTTTCGTTTAAAGGTTTTAAAATGTTAAACGCATTTTCGTCTGAGTTCGCCTGTGCTGATGTTAACTCAGTTAATAAGTTTTCTAGATTTTGGCCAAACTGGCTAATTGATAAGTTTTGCTGCGTTGAGTTATTCAACGTAGTCAAAATTGCGTTGGGCGATTTTTTAACTAGCAAATATTTCTTTATGTCGCTTATTAATTCATTTACTCTGTCATAGTTTTGGTTTAACTTAAGTTTTGCAAAGTTGTTTAATCGTGTTTTTAATATGTAGTTAATTAATATGCTCTCATATTTAGGGTCTAGAAAAGAGAAATATAAATCTATACCGTCTATTAATTTATGAACGGTCGATTGTTTGTTGTCTAGTTCTGGTATTATAGATGACGCTGTTTTTATGTCAAATTTGTCCATTTTGATGTTTTTATTTTCTACTTCCAAATTAATTGATTCACAATATGTTGTAATTTTTTGGAAAGTTAATTTTATTTGATCGCATATACTTTCAAAAGTTATGTCTATATCGTCTTCTTTTATATTCTTACACAATAATTGAAATTCCTTATATAAATTTAAAGCATAATTATATTTATTAGCCACATAAGTTTTTCTTTCAAATCTTTTACTACCTAATTTTCTTAGTTCGACTCTTACGTCTTCCAATTTAGTATGTATTTCCTTAACTGTATTCATTAATTATTTAACATGTTACTCGACATGATATACCATGATGGGTATCAAAAATAGGATCACAAACCCGTGTAACGTCTACTAGCTACATTAATTATAGAAAAGATAAAATTACATTAATAATTTTTTCATGTCACTCGACATTTTATACTTATATAATAATAGTACATTAAGTATGTTAATAAAATAATAAAAAAAAAAAAAAAATACACAAAACACCTGAAATAAAAAAAAAACACTGCACAAAACACTTTTAGAACATGTTAATCATTTTTAATTCACTCACTGATACTCGATCTAGGAAGTCATCTCCACTCGCTTCATCAGGAAAGGGCGTTAGATATCTGCTGGCTGCTGTAGCCTCGTCGCTATCGATTCTCTAGTATGTTCTCGAATTTGGCTTCTTATCATTTTCTTTTGGCAATCCAAGAAAATTTTAAATAAGATGGCAATGAAGAGTATTATTACTACGATTACTACCACAATTAATAGAGTTCCATTGTATTTTGTCACATTTGTAATGTTTGTGAAATAATTGTCCACCTTTTGTTCTTGGTTATTTATGACAGGGTTAACTTCAAACATTTTAATTTAATACTGTTACTGTTTTTGCACTACATTTTATTAATGTTCTTCATATTAAAAAAAAAATAATAATTATAAAGTTAAAAATTAAACTAAAAAAAAAAAAACTTAAATTTAGTCAATAGTAATAAAAAAAAAAAAATATTCTTGTCGCGGACTGCTCGGGCGGCCGGCCGGAGCCGCGGCGCGTGCCGCCGCGCTCTGCGCGTGCGTCACGTAAGTCTCACGCCATGATACTGACGCGGACTGGCAGGGTCGCCATGCGGAGGTGTCGCGAGGACGGAATGAAACACGACTGCTTGTGTCGACACACGTTTATTAACTCTTTATACATTACCACATCACAAGCTCTACTAAAGACTTATCGTCCGGAACTCGGATATTCTCTTTATATAAATAGGTTGTAATTTTGACAAACCTTTCGTAAACTCTAGCCATTCTGCTGTGATATTTTCAGGTGGTTTAGAATCCCAATCATTTTTTTCTGCCCACAACTTTTGCAAAATGTACTTTGCCCAACAATGATTGGACTAATGAAACCTAACAGATCTTGCAATATAACTCAAAATATTACGCTTTGTAACTATATCACAATTATACATATCAGGACATGTGATTGTGAAACAATCTTTATTCATATTTATTGCTAACCCTAATGCTTTCAAGTTAATATTATCTTTTTATAAGTCAAGCTCGTCAAAGTGTTGTTTTTCAGAAGGAATGTCTGACAAAATCTCTGTACATGCCCACTTGTGTGTTTCTAAACTAACAAAGCTAAGCATATCCCTTATCTCGTTTTTAGAGCTTTTGAGACCATAGGTAACTGTATCTAAACATATTGTGCGAGAAGCCTGGAAACAAAACTCGTCCAGGCTTCTCACACGGGTGCGTTTCGCACCGCTATTGTTAAAATCTAAACTTACCGTATGGCTTGTTGTGAGGCTTCAGCGACGAGAACTCTGGGTACCCAAGGTATGCAATTACTTCGTTCTTCTTTCAATACCACTGCGACATGCCACCCAAATACGACGTTGGAACCTTATAACAAAACACAACGCACAAATCTGAATCACTATTTGTAGGCGCCTAATACATGGCGAACGAAACTCTACACAATTTCTATGGTATTTCGACAATTAATTTTCTTTGTTGTGTAAATTCTATAGATTTATTTTTAGTTCACAATTAACCCTTTTTTTGTATATACATTGAAAGTTTTTTTTAAATGTCTACCGTTATTTATATTGGTAAATATTTGTTTAAATGACCGTCTGTACTAAAATGTAATAGTAATAATAATATATAATATAGATTTATTTTTAAGAAAATGGTTTATGAGCACTTTGTAACTAAATCCCAACAACTGTTGAATTAGTCATTATACTGTTTATATATTAATATGTATATTGTATGATATGTAGTATATTATATGTGTATAATACTTGTACTTATATGTAAAGCATATGGGTATATACGAGTATGTATTTATTTATAAATATAAATAAATAAATAAATTGTATTGCACACTACCTAAACTTAATGTTCTAATGTCCCGAAGGTTTGACTGTCAGATAATGCCCAACGGCATTAAGTCCGCCTTTGTATTATGCAATAAAGTTTACATACATACATATCATCACGGGTGCCTTACGGCGCCCGAGACCGCCTAGACGGCCCCAGGGTACCCAGCGGAGGGGTTTTAATCCCACCTCGTCGTAGCCGATGGTATGAGTCTACACCGAACAAGTGGCTAGCTCGTCGCGATGTTTTGAATAGACTCAATAACCCATCAATAAACAGTTTCACAAGTTGGTATAGTGAAACCGGGACCGACAGCTTAACGTGCTCTCCGAGGCACTATAGTGGTGTTGTCAAACAAATGTACATAATTTTTTTAATTAAAAACTCATTGGTACACACCGGGATTCGAACCAGGGACCTTAGCGTTTTTTTTAAGTCCAAGGCCTAACCAACTCGGCCACCACGTATATTATAAATTTATATGCAATAAAGTTTAATAAACTATAGTGATATATGATGTTTGACAGAAGGAGCGTCGTCGCAGAACGCGATGACCGTGCTGCAGGAGTTCCTGGTGAAGCGCGGCGCCGCGCCCGAGTACGCCATCGTCACGGAGTCCGGCCCGGCGCACCGGCCGCGCTTCGTGTGCCGCGCGCTCGCGCTGGGCCACCGCGCCGACGCGTGCGCCGGCAACAAGCGCGACGCCAAGCACGAGGCCGCCCGCGCCCTGCTGGCGCGGCTGCGCGAGGCCGGCCTGCCCGTGCCGCCCGCGCGCGACGCGCCCGCGCCCGCGCCCGAGCCCGAGGGCCGCGCCGTGTCGCTGCTGCGCGAGCTGTGCGACACCTACCGCCTGCCTGCGCCCGAGTGGACACTCGTGTCGGACACGGGCCCGCCGCACGCGCGCCGCTTCGAGGTGCGCTGCGCCGTGGGCGGGCACGCGAGGCTGGCGGCCGCCACGGGCAAGCGCGCCGCGCGGCAGGCGTCCGCAGCCGCGCTGTACGGCCACCTGCGCGAGCGCCTGGCGCACCTGACCGGGGACTTCCGCGAGGAGGCCGCGCTGGCGAGGGCGCTGGACCGCCTGCTGCAGCGCGCCGAGCCGGACGAGTGGCGGCCGGACCTGTCGCAGCGCGTGTCGGAGTACCACCTGGCGCTGGGCGCGGCGGCAGGCGCGGCGGAGGCGCGGGCGGCGCTGGCGGCGGGCGGCTGGACGGCGGCGGCGGCGGCGCTGGGCGCGGGCGTGCGGCGCGAGGCGGTGGCGGCGCAGGCGGGTCCGCTGGAGCTGGCGGCGCTGGAGCGGGTGTCGCCGGCGCTGGTGTTCGGCGGGCGGGCGGGCGCGGACGAGGCGGCCGCCAGACACATGCGGACGCTGCTCGCGTGACCGCACTTGCTGTATACGGTGATTTATTTTTCCAAAATCAATTAGTTCGATTCCCGGCTAGGAGAATTGTTTTTTCTAAAATCGAATGATGCAGTTTTAGTTTTTATTGAAATCGGCCCCGAGACTCCTTTGAACATTTTTTGATATTCCTTGTAGTTTAGGATTTGGCCACCCCCTGTATACCTACAGTTAAATAAATACCAAAGCAAATATTGTTATTTATTATATTTTTAATCCTACAAAAACATATATACTACATAGTTTTATTTAAAATACAATAATTATACGTATTCGGGCAATAACCCCGAATAGTCACCCACGCACGCGTGCTCATGCTGTGTGCTGGTGACCTCTTCAGTGCAGTAACAAGCGTCGTCGCGGCTGGGCGCACTCAATATATCATATATAACAAATTAACATTAGCATCATACAACTTATATCAACAAACTAATATTTTATATCGCAACCACGAACCCCAACAATATGAGTACGGTAACCCCTAGTATTTGGAACGCAACCCATGGTGCTGGCTGGAGAGAGCTGACCATATTATTCTTAAATTAATTTCCTATTTTTAAATAATTTGAAGGTCCACGGACATGTGACGGGAGACAAGAGAAGTAGTAGATTATTCGTTCGGGTTAGGTTGGATGAAGGTCCACGGACATGTGACGGGAAACAAAAGAAGTAGTAGATTATTCGTTCGGGTTAGGTTGGATGAAGGTCCACGGACATGTGACGGGAGACAAGAGAAGTAGTAGATTATTCGTTCGGGTTAGGTTGGATGAAGGTCCACGGACATGTGACGGGAGACAAGAGAAGTAGTAGATTATTCGTTCGGGTTAGGTTGGATGAAGGTCCACGGACATGTGACGGGAAACAAAAGAAGTAGTAGATTATTCGTTCGGGTTAGGTTGGATGAAGGTCCACGGACATGTGACGGGAGACAAGAGAAGTAGTAGATTATTCGTTCGGGTTAGGTTGGATGAAGGTCCACGGACATGTGACGGGAGACAAGAGAAGTAGTAGATTATTCGTTCGGGTTAGGTTGGATGAAGGTCCACGGACATGTGACGGGAGACAAGAGAAGTAGTAGATTATTCGTTCGGGTTAGGTTGGATGAAGGTCCACGGACATGTGACGGGAGACAAGAGAAGTAGTAGATTATTCGTTCGGGTTAGGTTGGATGAAGGTCCACGGACATGTGACGGGAGACAAGAGAAGTAGTAGATTATTCGTTCGGGTTAGGTTGGATGAAGGTCCACGGACATGTGACGGGAAACAAAAGAAGTAGTAGATTATTCGTTCGGGTTAGGTTGGATGAAGGTCCACGGACATGTGACGGGAGACAAGAGAAGTAGTAGATTATTCGTTCGGGTTAGGTTGGATGAAGGTCCACAGACATGTGACGGGAAACAAAAGAAGTAGTAGATTATTCGTTCGGGTTAGGTTGGATGAAGGTCCACGGACATGTAACGGGAGACAAGAGAAGTAGTAGATTATTCGTTCGGGTTAGGTTGGATGAAGGTCCACGGACATGTGACGGGAGACAAGAGAAGTAGTAGATTATTCGTTCGGGTTAGGTTGGATGAAGGTCCACGGACATGTGACGGGAGACAAGAGAAGTAGTAGATTATTCGTTCGGGTTAGGTTGGATGAAGGTCCACGGACATGTGACGGGAGACAGGAGAAGTAGTAGATTATTCGTTCGGGTTAGGTTGGATGAAGGTCCACGGACATGTGACGGGAAACAAAAGAAGTAGTAGATTATTCGTTCGGGTTAGGTTGGATGAAGGTCCACGGACATGTGACGGGAGACAAGAGAAGTAGTAGATTATTCGTTCGGGTTAGGTTGGATGAAGGTCCACGGACATGTGACGGGAGACAAGAGAAGTAGTAGATTATTCGTTCGGGTTAGGTTGGATGAAGGTCCACGGACATGTGACGGGAGACAAGAGAAGTAGTAGATTATTCGTTCGGGTTAGGTTGGATGAAGGTCCACGGTCATGTGACGGGAGACAAGAGAAGTAGTAGATTATTCGTTCGGGTTAGGTTGGATGAAGGTCCACGGACATGTGACGGGAAACAAAAGAAGTAGTAGATTATTCGTTCGGGTTAGGTTGGATGAAGGTCCACGGACATGTGACGGGAGACAAGAGAAGTAGTAGATTATTCGTTCGGGTTAGGTTGGATGAAGGTCCACAGACATGTGACGGGAAACAAAAGAAGTAGTAGATTATTCGTTCGGGTTAGGTTGGATGAAGGTCCACGGACATGTGACGGGAGACAAGAGAAGTAGTAGATTATTCGTTCGGGTTAGGTTGGATGAAGGTCCACGGACATGTGACGGGAGACAAGAGAAGTAGTAGATTATTCGTTCGGGTTAGGTTGGATGAAGGTCCACGGACATGTGACGGGAGACAAGAGAAGTAGTAGATTATTCGTTCGGGTTAGGTTGGATGAAGGTCCACGGACATGTGACGGGAGACAAGAGAAGTAGTAGATTATTCGTTCGGGTTAGGTTGGATGAAGGTCCACGGACATGTGACGGGAAACAAAAGAAGTAGTAGATTATTCGTTCGGGTTAGGTTGGATGAAGGTCCACGGACATGTGACGGGAGACAAGAGAAGTAGTAGATTATTCGTTCGGGTTAGGTTGGATGAAGGTCCACAGACATGTGACGGGAAACAAAAGAAGTAGTAGATTATTCGTTCGGGTTAGGTTGGATGAAGGTCCACGGACATGTGACGGGAGACAAGAGAAGTAGTAGATTATTCGTTCGGGTTAGGTTGGATGAAGGTCCACGGACATGTGACGGGAAACAAAAGAAGTAGTAGATTATTCGTTCGGGTTAGGTTGGATGAAGGTCCACGGACATGTGACGGGAGACAAGAGAAGTAGTAGATTATTCGTTCGGGTTAGGTTGGATGAAGGTCCACGGACATGTGACGGGAGACAAGAGAAGTAGTAGATTATTCGTTCGGGTTAGGTTGGATGAAGGTCCACGGACATGTGACGGGAGACAAGAGAAGTAGTAGATTATTCGTTCGGGTTAGGTTGGATGAAGGTCCACGGACATGTGACGGGAGACAAGAGAAGTAGTAGATTATTCGTTCGGGTTAGGTTGGATGAAGGTCCACGGACATGTGACGGGAGACAAGAGAAGTAGTAGATTATTCGTTCGGGTTAGGTTGGATGAAGGTCCACGGACATGTGACGGGAGACAAGAGAAGTAGTAGATTATTCGTTCGGGTTAGGTTGGATGAAGGTCCACGGACATGTGACGGGAGACAAGAGAAGTAGTAGATTATTCGTTCGGGTTAGGTTGGATGAAGGTCCACGGACATGTGACGGGAGACAAGAGAAGTAGTAGATTATTCGTTCGGGTTAGGTTGGATGAAGGTCCACGGACATGTGACGGGAGACAAGAGAAGTAGTAGATTATTCGTTCGGGTTAGGTTGGATGAAGGTCCACGGACATGTGACGGGAAACAAAAGAAGTAGTAGATTATTCGTTCGGGTTAGGTTGGATGAAGGTCCACGGACATGTGACGGGAGACAAGAGAAGTAGTAGATTATTCGTTCGGGTTAGGTTGGATGAAGGTCCACAGACATGTGACGGGAAACAAAAGAAGTAGTAGATTATTCGTTCGGGTTAGGTTGGATGAAGGTCCACGGACATGTGACGGGAGACAAGAGAAGTAGTAGATTATTCGTTCGGGTTAGGTTGGATGAAGGTCCACGGACATGTGACGGGAGACAAGAGAAGTAGTAGATTATTCGTTCGGGTTAGGTTGGATGAAGGTCCACGGACATGTGACGGGAGACAAGAGAAGTAGTAGATTATTCGTTCGGGTTAGGTTGGATGAAGGTCCACGGACATGTGACGGGAGACAAGAGAAGTAGTAGATTATTCGTTCGGGTTAGGTTGGATGAAGGTCCACGGACATGTGACGGGAAACAAAAGAAGTAGTAGATTATTCGTTCGGGTTAGGTTGGATGAAGGTCCACGGACATGTGACGGGAGACAAGAGAAGTAGTAGATTATTCGTTCGGGTTAGGTTGGATGAAGGTCCACAGACATGTGACGGGAAACAAAAGAAGTAGTAGATTATTCGTTCGGGTTAGGTTGGATGAAGGTCCACGGACATGTGACGGGAGACAAGAGAAGTAGTAGATTATTCGTTCGGGTTAGGTTGGATGAAGGTCCACGGACATGTGACGGGAAACAAAAGAAGTAGTAGATTATTCGTTCGGGTTAGGTTGGATGAAGGTCCACGGACATGTGACGGGAGACAAGAGAAGTAGTAGATTATTCGTTCGGGTTAGGTTGGATGAAGGTCCACGGACATGTGACGGGAGACAAGAGAAGTAGTAGATTATTCGTTCGGGTTAGGTTGGATGAAGGTCCACGGACATGTGACGGGAGACAAGAGAAGTAGTAGATTATTCGTTCGGGTTAGGTTGGATGAAGGTCCACGGACATGTGACGGGAGACAAGAGAAGTAGTAGATTATTCGTTCGGGTTAGGTTGGATGAAGGTCCACGGACATGTGACGGGAGACAAGAGAAGTAGTAGATTATTCGTTCGGGTTAGGTTGGATGAAGGTCCACGGACATGTGACGGGAGACAAGAGAAGTAGTAGATTATTCGTTCGGGTTAGGTTGGATGAAGGTCCACGGACATGTGACGGGAAACAAAAGAAGTAGTAGATTATTCGTTCGGGTTAGGTTGGATGAAGGTCCACGGACATGTGACGGGAGACAAGAGAAGTAGTAGATTATTCGTTCGGGTTAGGTTGGATGAAGGTCCACAGACATGTGACGGGAAACAAAAGAAGTAGTAGATTATTCGTTCGGGTTAGGTTGGATGAAGGTCCACGGACATGTGACGGGAGACAAGAGAAGTAGTAGATTATTCGTTCGGGTTAGGTTGGATGAAGGTCCACGGACATGTGACGGGAAACAAAAGAAGTAGTAGATTATTCGTTCGGGTTAGGTTGGATGAAGGTCCACGGACATGTGACGGGAGACAAGAGAAGTAGTAGATTATTCGTTCGGGTTAGGTTGGATGAAGGTCCACGGACATGTGACGGGAGACAAGAGAAGTAGTAGATTATTCGTTCGGGTTAGGTTGGATGAAGGTCCACTGACATGTGACGGGAGACAAGAGAAGTAGTAGATTATTCGTTCGGGTTAGGTTGGATGAAGGTCCACGGACATGTGACGGGAGACAAGAGAAGTAGTAGATTATTCGTTCGGGTTAGGTTGGATGAAGGTCCACGGACATGTGACGGGAGACAAGAGAAGTAGTAGATTATTCGTTCAAGTTAGGTTGGATGAAGGTCCACGGACATGTGACGGGAGACAAGAGAAGTAGTAGATTATTCGTTCGGGTTAGGTTGGATGAAGGTCCACGGACATGTGACGGGAGACAAGAGAAGTAGTAGATTATTCGTTCGGGTTAGGTTGGATGAAGGTCCACGGACATGTGACGGGAAACAAAAGAAGTAGTAGATTATTCGTTCGGGTTAGGTTGGATGAAGGTCCACGGACATGTGACGGGAGACAAGAGAAGTAGTAGATTATTCGTTCGGGTTAGGTTGGATGAAGGTCCACGGACATGTGACGGGAGACAAGAGAAGTAGTAGATTATTCGTTCGGGTTAGGTTGGATGAAGGTCCACGGACATGTGACGGGAGACAAGAGAAGTAGTAGATTATTCGTTCGGGTTAGGTTGGATGAAGGTCCACGGACATGTGACGGGAGACAAGAGAAGTAGTAGATTATTCGTTCGGGTTAGGTTGGATGAAGGTCCACGGACATGTGACGGGAGACAAGAGAAGTAGTAGATTATTCGTTCGGGTTAGGTTGGATGAAGGTCCACGGACATGTGACGGGAAACAAAAGAAGTAGTAGATTATTCGTTCGGGTTAGGTTGGATGAAGGTCCACGGACATGTGACGGGAGACAAGAGAAGTAGTAGATTATTCGTTCGGGTTAGGTTGGATGAAGGTCCACGGACATGTGACGGGAAACAAAAGAAGTAGTAGATTATTCGTTCGGGTTAGGTTGGATGAAGGTCCACGGACATGTGACGGGAGACAAGAGAAGTAGTAGATTATTCGTTCGGGTTAGGTTGGATGAAGGTCCACGGACATGTGACGGGAAACAAAAGAAGTAGTAGATTATTCGTTCGGGTTAGGTTGGATGAAGGTCCACGGACATGTGACGGGAAACAAAAGAAGTAGTAGATTATTCGTTCGGGTTAGGTTGGATGAAGGTCCACGGACATGTGACGGGAGACAAGAGAAGTAGTAGATTATTCGTTCGGGTTAGGTTGGATGAAGGTCCACGGACATGTGACGGGAAACAAAAGAAGTAGTAGATTATTCGTTCGGGTTAGGTTGGATAAAGCAGCGAATTCCTGCAGTAATTTAAATATATTAAAAATACATATTAATTTGTAATAAATAATCATATAAATGCTATTGGATGGCTGCTCAATAAAACAAGTCCAAACAAGAGTTTTAATTTATTTCCAAATAGGTAGGTAATGTAACAGTCACAAAAAACTGAAAAACTAATATTCCCTAATCAGGTTATGAAATCATCTCACTCAAGATTTAAAATTTAAATAATAAATAAACATAAAAAAATACAAGTTAAAACTACACTATCATCTCAGAAAAACTCGAGCGCGTCAGATATCATCATACACCTTGTAGTATACCCCGACTATATTATGAACCCTTAATATAGGGGCGTTTGTTGAGGGCAGCCGATCAGAGGCTCTACCATGGGTTTGCGCATTGTAGAAACGTAACGTATTTATTTACGTATACGTGAGCAACAACCAATAGGAACGCTTTATTTTTGGTAACAGAATTGGATAAAGCGATCCTATTGGTTGTTGCTCACGTATACGTAAATTAATACGTTACGTGTCTACAATGCGCAAACCCATGGTAGAGCCTCAGATTAGTAAAATGAAATTGAACCTCAGAAAAACTCGAGCGCGTCAGATAACATCATACACCTTGTAGTATACCCCGACTATATTATGAACCCTTAATATAGGGGCGTTTGTTGAGGGCAGCCGATCAGATTAGTAAAATGAAATTGATCCTCAGAAAAACTCGAGCGCGTCAGATTAGTAAAATGAAATTGATCCTAAGAAAAACTCGAACGCGTCAGATTAAGACAAGGTAAGTTAGTACATGGAGAAAAGTGTATAATTCAATAATCTGACGATTTGAGTCTGGTATAAGGGAATGGTAAAAAAACGTCACCTCGAAATACTCTAGCGCGGTTGTTTTTTTTTTATTTTGAAGGAAATCCATTAAAGATTACGAAAAATATATAATCTGACGTTTTTAATGAGGCGATGAAGCTAAAATAATCAACAAACTGTGGAGAGTCCAGCTGCTGTATATTTCCCACTCCGCGCCTCTTTTTCCTTCCCACTCTTTATCTTCGCACCGTCTGCCGCCATGATGCTAACTCAACTGATCACAAACACGAGTTTATATTAGTATATGTACTACGTATGCGCGAAACAGTGCATCTAAATGTAATGTGACATTACTATTACCTAAACATCACTCGTGATTATTGCATCACTCCAAGACATGCTGCACACGTTATATTACAATTACAGGGATTGTGCGAGAAGCCGGGAAACAAAACTCGTCCAGGATTATATATATCATCACGGGTGCCTTACGGCGCCCGAGACCGCCTAGACGGCCCCAGGGTACCTAGCGGAGGGGTTTTAATCCCACCTCGTCGTAGCCGATGGTATGAGTCTACACCGAACAAGTGGCTAGCTCGTCGCGATGTTTTGAATAGACTCAATAACTCATCTAGAAACAGTTTCACAAGTTGGTATAGTGAAACCGGGACTGACAGCTTAACGTGCTCTCCGAGGCACTATAGTGGTGTTGTCAAACAAATGTACATAAATTTTTGAATAAAAAACTCATTGGTACACACTGGGATTCGAACACTCGAAAAACACTAAGGTCCCTGTGTGTGTTGTGTGTTTTTAAAGTGTTTTTAAGTCCAAGGCCTAACCAACTCGGCCATCACGTATATTTGCGATACGCACCGCTATATAAGTTTAAAAATAAATTTACCTGTGGCTCTCGTGGTTACACTCCAGCGACGAGTTCCCTGGGTACATAAGGAATGCAATATCTTCGTTAACCACTAACATGCCACGCAATTACTATTCAGACATATAACAATACTACGATGCACACACGTCACAACGCGACAAATCTGACAATTATTTGTAGGCGCCTAAATACATGGCGAACGAAACACTACACAACAAATAATTTACAATATTCAATAATCTAGAAGGCCGCACAAATTAAATTATCTCGGAACAAAACACCACCTACAATTCAATGTCTTGTTTGTATGGTATTCTCGCTTTTCGCGAATGCCAGTGTCTAGTTATGAAAAAGGCACTATCAACTGGAGTTAAAATAGTTATTATGACTAGTTACATTATATTAGTTTTCTATTTTAGAAAAACTGTATTAGTATAAAACGAGACAAAAATTGAGAATACATAAAATTGGTAATATGGTACGATTAAATGGGGGTACATACTTGTACTATTATTAATTTCTTCTGTGGTACAGCACAAATTAGGATTGACTGGCGTCACAAGGGCCAAAAGTTAACGAACTCAGCACGACACAGACATCTGAAAAAGAAACATTTAGGAATTTAGTACAAACATGTACGGAATTTAAAATACTACTTTATCCCCTGTTATATAGTTATATAAAAAACATAAAGATGTACAGTCAGAGATGTCAACCAGAACCAATGAATCTATTGTTCCTCATGCCCGGTTCACATTGGTCAAGCGCTTAGCGAAGTTGGTAAGTACAGTGAGTAAGGACAGTAGTGTGAACCGATCGGACAGTAGCGAGTCAACTTGGCCTTCAACTTGGCTTTCAAGTGGATCCAAATAGAATGCCTTTCTATTTGTTGGACAGTGACCGCCGCCCCTCCACCCCCGCGAGACTTGACTCGCCACTTGGCGTAATGTAAACGGTAAAATTTAGTACAGTGCATAAATGAGCGGCTCGAAGACGTGTTGTGTTCGTTCGTAGCGTTTTGAGTTCAACAAAATGGCGGGAAAATGGTCCGATATCACAACGATGCAGTTTGAAATGAATATATCAGCTATGAATGTTTATGGAACTTCATAAGTGTATCTGATTTTTGAATATTGTTTTCCACTTTTTTCAAAAAAAAAAGTTTAACAATGAGGTCTTAGAGTGCGTTTGGTTAGGCAGCTATTCATTAACAAAATAACGACAAATATTAATTGAACTTAGACACGATGGAATGGAAATCTTAATATGAAAATTACTACCGAACCGAACACACACTACATAACCAACTAGTGTAAGACTAGGTGGTTAGCTGATTCCATTGACCTGTCAATCATTATCTGCCATACAAGAGAGCCACCAAGGCGACCAACTTCACCGACCATATCCATGCCTTAAATATTTATTGTAAATAAAAGCTAAGTAACCAATCACATATAAGTGAAGGTATAAGGATCGGTATTTTTAAGGGCATAAACACTAACTGTAAAGTCAATCCCCTCAGAGACACCCCGGAGAAAAAGAAACCAGCAAGTAAAAAACTCTAGTGCTTCACACAAACTAAAAGAGGGGTACAGCTATTGATTGACTTATGCTATATAGCATATATTATATATATGCTCAATAATAATAGAGAGAATTCTGCGTAATAGCGCACGTATTTTTCGATGTGACTCGTCCATTTCGCCGGAGAAATGCCACTTGACTGTCCGTAGTGTAAACAGTCACTGTCCAGATTTTAGCTACTCGCCACTGTACTTGAACTCGCCACTTCGCTAAACGCTTGACTAATGTGAACCGGGCTTCACTCTTTCCAAAAAATGGTGGGGCAAACAGCAGTATTTTTTTAAACATATTTGTGATTGGCATCTCAGACTGTCACCGGAGGCCCTTGGGTAGAAATTATTAATAATAGAACTCTTATAGTTTTAATTTAAATTTCTTTATGTATTTAGCTAAGGCACATAGGCCAGAAAAGCTAGACAATGTCAGTAGAGTATTTAGGTTTGTGGGGAGGGGTACATCAGATGGGAGAATCTCATACAATGAGCAAGTATTGGACAGTTAAAAAATATATGTTCAAGGGTTCCCAACTCAGAGCCACAATCACATAGAGCGCTTTCACGAACTTTAATTTTGTTGAGATGGATTGGGGAGCTGTTGTGCTCCAGCCTCAGTCGAATAATTGTAGAAGTAATTTGTTTACTAAAATTATTAAAAGTAAAAAACCAAGGTATTAAGGTAATATTTGGTTGTATTTTTCTATAGAATTTGGCTTTTTCAAGATCTTTATTCCAGGATGTCTCCCACAGCGAAGCGAGATCTGATTTAGCTAAGGGATTCAGATCCTGTGTGTATAGGGCATAGTTGCCCATCAATCCAGTGACTGTTGCTTCCTTAGCCAGTCCATCAACAATCTCATTCCCTTCTATGCCACAATGTCTTGGAACGGAAGAATGACACCATAGCCAGAGTTATTACATTGGAGGAGAAGAAGTCTGATTTTAAGGATAAAAGGGTGAGGATTATTTGAGGAATAGTTTGATAAGGCATTTAAACATCTTTGGGAATCTGAAAATATTATTGATTTTACAATTTTATGTGAGTATACATAAGAAACAACTTCGTATATAGCAAGGGATTCCCCAGTGTATATTGAAGACAGAGGAGGATTTCTTAAATTAAATATAATAGAATATTTAGGTATCCACACTGCGGACCCAACACGGGGTTCAGAATCATATTTTGAGGCATCGCAAAAAATTGTCAGTCTATCAGACCAGTGCTTTTTAACTTCTCTATTAAATATGCTATCCGCCCTGAGTGATTTTTTGTCAATATAAAGATGGACTATTTTTGGGAAGTTGAGCAATGAGTCATGGGATGTCAAAGGAAGGAAAGTGGAGGTAGATAAAGCTTACGCAATTTCATGTAGCTAACCAGTAGGCATGGGAGATCCTTATTTATCCAATAAGCAGATTCAGAGAGGTTATATAGGTAGAGATTTAAATTTTGATGTTAGGGGATGGGATGGGGTAGAGGCTATTTTATATACATATCAGTCAGAGAGGTACTGTCTTCCGACAGTTGTAGGAGATTAGGCACATTCATTTTGTAGGGCCACAATAAGTGATGACCTCATGGCACCAAGAATGACACATAGGCTTTTGTTTTGTATTTTGTTTATTTTATTTAATGCAGCTTTGTTACAGGGAGTTAAAAGAAAGGAAACATAGTCCAAATTATTTCTAACAACGGAGTTGTACAGAAGTTTCTGGCAGAAGTATGGGTGAGACCCTGTGAGTGGGGGACCATGCCCCTGACAAGCACCTAAGAATATTAAGAGATCTCTCACATTTATCTGCAATGTATTCAAAGTGAGGAATACTTAGTCCAAAATGGCACCCTGAAATTTTAATGATTGAAGTTGAGGAATGAGATGTTCATTAATTTTTATATTGAGGGGAGGGATTTTGTATTTTCTAGAAAAGATAACTGAACTGAATTTCTGCCTGAGCAGGGGAAGAAGGACACTATCATAACCAGAACTTATATCAAGAAAAACCCCTACAACTGATTTATTATTTAAGAATGCAACTCTAATATCAGTGGACAAAACTCCAAGGCTGTCTGTTATACCCTTTTCTTTTCGAAATCCAAACTGAGTTTTAGGAATAATGCCTCTATTTTCTATTATCTACTCTAAGCGGTTTTTAACCAGATGTTCCAGGATTTTACATATAACTAGAGAAAGAGCCATAGGTCTATAGGAAGTAGGGAGAGAGGGATCTTTATTAGGTTTTAATATGGGAATTATGATTGGATTTTTCCAAGGTTCATGAGCAATACCATTGGAAAATGTTTTATTTATTATTTGAAGAAGGATATTTTGGAAGCTTAAACTAGATAGATAGATTGATGTATTGACACTACCATCTCAATATATTTATGAGAATTTATTGTACGTAAGGAAAAACTTAAATATGTTTAGTAAAAATAGCGATAGACATAATTTAAACTTAAGAAACATAGATAAAATCGATATACCAAAGTTTAGACTGCAAAAAACGAATAAATGTTTCGTCATTAACAGTATAAGGTTATTTAATAAATTACCTAAAAGCATTATAGATCTGAGTGAAATAAAGTTTAAGAATTGTATAAAACACATTTTAATCAATAAGGCTTACTATAGCGTAAAAGACTATTTTAACGATAAAGACGTCTGGAACCGTCCTGTGGCCCTAGTGTGAGTATTTTTAACGTTTACTTTCGCGTTAACTATACTACTGCGTTAACATTTTGACCAATCACACGACCGCATTTCTAGTTCCCAAAATTTCCGCTTGGAGCGCTGAACTATTTCCCATACAAATTTTAGTTAACTCAAACGCAAAGTAATAGTTAGAAAACTCACACTAGGGGTACTGATATGCAATTGAGGTCTCGCAACTAGTGAACAAATTACTTATTTTTAGAATTATATTTGTAGAAAAAACATTAGCTTAGTAGTGTCCGATATTGTAATAATTTAATATTACATAATTTATTTTTATTACACTATGTAAATTTTATCTTTGGATAAGGTAATCATTGATGATTACCTGCTTATTTATACTTAATTTATACTACAGTACTGTGTAGTTCTGTACATTGGTACAGTAACAAATAATCTGCCATAGGGTGTTTTGCGCATGCTGATCGGTGGGGTGCATTTTGAGTATGCTACTATATATATATATGCTATATAGCATAAGCAAATCAATGGCTGTACTCCTCTTTTAGTTTGTGTGAAGCACTAGAGTTTTTTACTTGCTGGTTTCTTTTTCTCCGGGGTGTCACTGAGGGGATCGACTTTACAGTTAGTATACCGGCCCTTAAAAATACCGATCCTTATACGTTTACTTATATGTGATTGGTTACTAACCTTTTATTTAGAATAAATATTTAAGGCGTGGATATGGTCGGTGAAGTTGGTCGCCTTGGTGGCTCCCTTGTATGGCAGATAATGATTGACAGGTCAATGGAATCAGCTAACCACCTAGTCTTACACTAGTTGGTTATGTAGTGTGTGTTCGGTTTGGTAGTAATTTTCATATTAAGATTTCTAAATTTAAGTTCTAAATCTGATATCGAGGTATAATAAATATTTGTCGTTCTTTTAATAATGAATAGCTGCCTAACCAAACGCACTCTAAGACCTCTTAGATTACGAAAAATATATAATCTGACGTTTTTAATGAGGCGATGAAGCTAAAAAAATCAACAAACTGTGGAGAGTCCAGCTGCTGTATATTTCCCACTCCGCGCCTCTTTTTCCTTCCCACTCTTTATCTTCGCACCGTCTGCCGCCATGATGCTAACTCAACTGATCACAAACACGAGTTTATATTAGTATATGTACTACGTATGCGCGAAACAGTGCATCTAAATGTAATGTGACATTACTATTACCTAAACCTAAACATCACTCGTGATTATTGCATCACTCCAAGACATGCTGCACACGTTATATTACAATTACAGGGATTGTGCGAGAAGCCGGGAAACAAAACTCGTCCAGGATTATATATATCATCACGGGTGCCTTACGGCGCCCGAGACCGCCTAGACGGCCCCAGGGTACCTAGCGGAGGGGTTTTAATCACGTATATTTGCGATACGCACCGCTATATAAGTTTAAAAATAAATTTACCTGTGGCTCTCGTGGTTACACTCCAGCGACGAGTTCCCTGGGTACATAAGGAATGCAATATCTTCGTTAACCACTAACATGCCACGCAATTACTATTCAGACATATAACAATACTACGATGCACACACGTCACAACGCGACAAATCTGACAATTATTTGTAGGCGCCTAAATACATGGCGAACGAAACACTACACAACAAATAATTTACAATATTCAATAATCTAGAAGGCCGCACAAATTAAATTATCTCGGAACAAAACACCACCTACAATTCAATGTCTTGTTTGTATGGTATTCTCGCTTTTCGCGAATGCCAGTGTCTAGTTATGAAAAAGGCACTATCAACTGGAGTTAAAATAGTTATTATGACAAGTTACATTATATTAGTTTTCTATTTTAGAAAAACTGTATTAGTATAAAACGAGACAAAAATTGAGAATACATAAAATTGGTAATATGGTACGATTAAATGGGGGTACATACTTGTACTATTATTAATTTCTTCTGTGGTACAGCACAAATTAGGATTGACTGGCGTCACAAGGGCCAAAAGTTAACGAACTCAGCACGACGCAGACATCTGAAAAAGAAACATTTAGGAATTTAGTACAAACATGTACGGAATTTAAAATACTACTTTATCCCCTGTTATATAGTTATATAAAAAACATAAAGATGTACAGTCAGAGATGTCAACCAGAACCAATGAATCTATTGTTCCTCATGCCCGGTTCACATTGGTCAAGCGCTTAGCGAAGTTGGTAAGTACAGTGAGTAAGGACAGTAGTGTGAACCGATCGGACAGTAGCGAGTCAACTTGGCCTTCAACTTGGCTTTCAAGTGGATCCAAATAGAATGCCTTTCTATTTGTTGGACAGTGACCGCCGCCCCTCCACCCCCGCGAGACTTGACTCGCCACTTGGCGTAATGTAAACGGTAAAATTTAGTACAGTGCATAAATGAGCGGCTCGAAGACGTGTTGTGTTCGTTCGTAGCGTTTTGAGTTCAACAAAATGGCGGGAAAATGGTCCGATATCACAACGATGCAGTTTGAAATGAATATATCAGCTATGAATGTTTATGGAACTTCATAAGTGTATCTGATTTTTGAATATTGTTTTCCACTTTTTTAAGTAACCAATTAAATGATACTTCCGTCATACACATGGATATTCCTTTCGATCTTCAATAGCCAGTTCTTTAAGTACCAAAGCACTAGCACCAAGGTTTGCCCTTCTAGCAATCCATTTGCGCTCCCATATTCGTTTTGGTTTGCTTATTTCGTATAACAATTCTTCTTAAGTCTGCTCAAAGTCAAAGTCAAAGTCAAAATAATTTATTTCATGTAAATCTTTACAGATATTTATGAATAGTCAAAAAAAAAAAAAGTTTAACAATGAGGTCTTAGAGTGCGTTTGGTTAGGCAGCTATTCATTAACAAAATAACGACAAATATTAATTGAACTTAGACACGATGGAATGGAAATCTTAATATGAAAATTACTACCGAACCGAACACACACTACATAACCAACTAGTGTAAGACTAGGTGGTTAGCTGATTCCATTGACCTGTCAATCATTATCTGCCATACAAGAGAGCCACCAAGGCGACCAACTTCACCGACCATATCCATGCCTTAAATATTTATTGTAAATAAAAGCTAAGTAACCAATCACATATAAGTGAAGGTATAAGGATCGGTATTTTTAAGGGCATAAACACTAACTGTAAAGTCAATCCCCTCAGAGACACCCCGGAGAAAAAGAAACCAGCAAGTAAAAAACTCTAGTGCTTCACACAAACTAAAAGAGGGGTACAGCTATTGATTGACTTATGCTATATAGCATATATTATATATATGCTCAATAATAATAGAGAGAATTCTGCGTAATAGCGCACGTATTTTTCGATGTGACTCGTCCATTTCGCCGGAGAAATGCCACTTGACTGTCCGTAGTGTAAACAGTCACTGTCCAGATTTTAGCTACTCGCCACTGTACTTGAACTCGCCACTTCGCTAAACGCTTGACTAATGTGAACCGGGCTTCACTCTTTCCAAAAAATGGTGGGGCAAACAGCAGTATTTTTTTAAACATATTTGTGATTGGCATCTCAGACTGTCACCGGAGGCCCTTGGGTAGAAATTATTAATAATAGAACTCTTATAGTTTTAATTTAAATTTCTTTATGTATTTAGCTAAGGCACATAGGCCAGAAAAGCTAGACAATGTCAGTAGAGTATTTAGGTTTGTGGGGAGGGGTACATCAGATGGGAGAATCTCATACAATGAGCAAGTATTGGACAGTTAAAAAATATATGTTCAAGGGTTCCCAACTCAGAGCCACAATCACATAGAGCGCTTTCACGAACTTTAATTTTGTTGAGATGGATTGGGGAGCTGTTGTGCTCCAGCCTCAGTCGAATAATTGTAGAAGTAATTTGTTTACTAAAATTATTAAAAGTAAAAAACCAAGGTATTAAGGTAATATTTGGTTGTATTTTTCTATAGAATTTGGCTTTTTCAAGATCTTTATTCCAGGATGTCTCCCACAGCGAAGCGAGATCTGATTTAGCTAAGGGATTCAGATCCTGTGTGTATAGGGCATAGTTGCCCATCAATCCAGTGACTGTTGCTTCCTTAGCCAGTCCATCAACAATCTCATTCCCTTCTATGCCACAATGTCTTGGAACGGAAGAATGACACCATAGCCAGAGTTATTACATTGGAGGAGAAGAAGTCTGATTTTAAGGATAAAAGGGTGAGGATTATTTGAGGAATAGTTTGATAAGGCATTTAAACATCTTTGGGAATCTGAAAATATTATTGATTTTACAATTTTATGTGAGTATACATAAGAAACAACTTCGTATATAGCAAGGGATTCCCCAGTGTATATTGAAGACAGAGGAGGATTTCTTAAATTAAATATAATAGAATATTTAGGTATCCACACTGCGGACCCAACACGGGGTTCAGAATCATATTTTGAGGCATCGCAAAAAATTGTCAGTCTATCAGACCAGTGCTTTTTAACTTCTCTATTAAATATGCTATCCGCCCTGAGTGATTTTTTGTCAATATAAAGATGGACTATTTTTGGGAAGTTGAGCAATGAGTCATGGGATGTCAAAGGAAGGAAAGTGGAGGTAGATAAAGCTTACGCAATTTCATGTAGCTAACCAGTAGGCATGGGAGATCCTTATTTATCCAATAAGCAGATTCAGAGAGGTTATATAGGTAGAGATTTAAATTTTGATGTTAGGGGATGGGATGGGGTAGAGGCTATTTTATATACATATCAGTCAGAGAGGTACTGTCTTCCGACAGTTGTAGGAGATTAGGCACATTCATTTTGTAGGGCCACAATAAGTGATGACCTCATGGCACCAAGAATGACACATAGGCTTTTGTTTTGTATTTTGTTTATTTTATTTAATGCAGCTTTGTTACAGGGAGTTAAAAGAAAGGAAACATAGTCCAAATTATTTCTAACAACGGAGTTGTACAGAAGTTTCTGGCAGAAGTATGGGTGAGACCCTGTGAGTGGGGGACCATGCCCCTGACAAGCACCTAAGAATATTAAACGATCTCTCACATTTATCTGCAATGTATTCAAAGTGAGGAATACTTAGTCCAAAATGGCACCCTGAAATTTTAATGATTGAAGTTGAGGAATGAGATGTTCATTAATTTTTATATTGAGGGGAGGGATTTTGTATTTTCTAGAAAAGATAACTGAACTGAATTTCTGCCTGAGCAGGGGAAGAAGGACACTATCATAACCAGAACTTATATCAAGAAAAACCCCTACAACTGATTTATTATTTAAGAATGCAACTCTAATATCAGTGGACAAAACTCCAAGGCTGTCTGTTATACCCTTTTCTTTTCGGAATCCAAACTGAGTTTTAGGAATAATGCCTCTATTTTCTATTATCTACTCTAAGCGGTTTTTAACCAGATGTTCCAGGATTTTACATATAACTAGAGAAAGAGCCATAGGTCTATAGGAAGTAGGGAGAGAGGGATCTTTATTAGGTTTTAATATGGGAATTATGATTGGATTTTTCCAAGGTTCATGAGCAATACCATTGGAAAATGTTTTATTTATTATTTGAAGAAGGATATTTTGGAAGCTTAAACTAGATAGATAGATTGATGTATTGACACTACCATCTCAATATATTTATGAGAATTTATTGTACGTAAGGAAAAACTTAAATATGTTTAGTAAAAATAGCGATAGACATAATTTAAACTTAAGAAACATAGATAAAATCGATATACCAAAGTTTAGACTGCAAAAAACGAATAAATGTTTCGTCATTAACAGTATAAGGTTATTTAATAAATTACCTAAAAGCATTATAGATCTGAGTGAAATAAAGTTTAAGAATTGTATAAAACACATTTTAATCAATAAGGCTTACTATAGCGTAAAAGACTATTTTAACGATAAAGACGTCTGGAACCGTCCTGTGGCCCTAGTGTGAGTATTTTTAACGTTTACTTTCGCGTTAACTATACTACCGCGTTAACATTTTGACCAATCACACGACCGCATTTCTAGTTCCCAAAATTTCCGCTTGGAGCGCTGAACTATTTCCCATACAAATTTTAGTTAACTCAAACGCAAAGTAATAGTTAGAAAACTCACACTAGGGGTACTGATATGCAATTGAGGTCTCGCAACTAGTGAACAAATTACTTATTTTTAGAATTATATTTGTAGAATAAACATTAGCTTAGTAGTGTCCGATATTGTAATAATTTAATATTACATAATTTATTTTTATTACACTATGTAAATTTTGTCTTTGGATAAGGTAATCATTGATGATTACCTGCTTATTTATACTTAATTTATACTACAGTACTGTGTAGTTCTGTACATTGGTACAGTAACAAATAATCTGCCATAGGGTGTTTTGCGCATGCTGATCGGTGGGGTGCATTTTGAGTATGCTACTATATATATATATGCTATATAGCATAAGCAAATCAATGGCTGTACTCCTCTTTTAGTTTGTGTGAAGCACTAGAGTTTTTTACTTGCTGGTTTCTTTTTCTCCGGGGTGTCACTGAGGGGATCGACTTTACAGTTAGTATACCGGCCCTTAAAAATACCGATCCTTATACGTTTACTTATATGTGATTGGTTACTAACCTTTTATTTAGAATAAATATTTAAGGCGTGGATATGGTCGGTGAAGTTGGTCGCCTTGGTGGCTCCCTTGTATGGCAGATAATGATTGACAGGTCAATGGAATCAGCTAACCACCTAGTCTTACACTAGTTGGTTATGTAGTGTGTGTTCGGTTTGGTAGTAATTTTCATATTAAGATTTCTAAATTTAAGTTCTAAATCTGATATCGAGGTATAATAAATATTTGTCGTTCTTTTAATAATGAATAGCTGCCTAACCAAACGCACTCTAAGACCTCTTAGATTACGAAAAATATATAATCTGACGTTTTTAATGAGGCGATGAAGCTAAAAAAATCAACAAACTGTGGAGAGTCCAGCTGCTGTATATTTCCCACTCCGCGCCTCTTTTTCCTTCCCACTCTTTATCTTCGCACCGTCTGCCGCCATGATGCTAACTCAACTGATCACAAACACGAGTTTATATTAGTATATGTACTACGTATGCGCGAAACAGTGCATCTAAATGTAATGTGACATTACTATTGTTGCAGAGAATGATGCGCAGAGGTATGCGAGTGGTTTGGCCAAATAAAATATAGTTTACTTTCACACAAATATTTATTAGAACGGAGAATAGAAAAATACATGCTACACGAACAATCTGACGTTCACAAGAGACCGGATATAGCAATGAACAAAATAGAACACGACGGATACATAGACTACTGGAACGTTTTAATGTTGCTATAATATTTTACTATAAAATATTATAAGCAAGCATATTCAGTGCTTTGTAAAACATACATGAAGCTGAATACTTTAACACTTCCCCTTATGCTTTACAAAGCTCAACACAATAGCACAACAAGAATATCTTATTGTTACTTACAGCTATGAAGGATAAAAATACATGCATCATTTACATTACATTTAACTTATTTATAAAACTTAAATGTCTACTAGAATTCAATGCTTTTGTTAGTATATCAGCAATCATTTTGTCACTCTGTAAATAAATAACTTCCACAAATTTATTTTTAATTAAATCTTTAACAAAATGATATCTCAAATCAATATGTTTTGTCTTTTTATGGCTATATTCTCTTATTTCTAACAGTCTGTGTGCACTTTGATTATCATTATACAATTTAATATTACTACAACTAATATTTGTTATTTCAGACAAAAAATTTGTTATGAAAAGCAAGTCTTTGCACACATCACTAATAGCAATATATTCAGATTCAGTGCTAGACAGTGCAACACATTTTTGTTTTCGTGATTCCCAGTTTATAGAATTATTACCTAATTTTATTATAAAACCGGTATATGATCTACGATCCACAATATCATTTGCCCAGTCGGCATCTGTATAGGCACTCAATTTAAAATCACAGCTTCTATTAAAACATAGCCCATGATTTAAAGTACCAGCTAAGTATCTCAAAATACGCTTTGCCGCAGCCCAATGACTTGTGTTGTAACAATGGCTGAACTGACTTAAATAACTGCATGCATAAGCAATGTCTGGCCTAGTACATACAGATAAGTACATGAGACTACCCAGTAACTCTCTATACTTGTAGACATCATCATCCAGACTGTCATTTTGAGGCTTATTTAGTTTACAATTAACAGCTATAGGGGTGGACACAGGCTTACAGTTATCCATCCCAAACCTCTTTAATATACTTCTAATATAAACAGCTTGATTTAAGTTCAAAGTACCTTTTGTTCTATCATGATCAACTTTCATACCTAAACAGTTAGTTAAAATTCCAAGGTACTTAACATTGAATTCTTTCTGTAATAGCTTAAACAGATTATTATACACATCATAACTGCTCGAAAATACATAAAAATCATCCACATACAATGCAATAATACATACACATGTTGATTTCTTGTACGCATACACACAAGGTTCACAATCACTTTGTTTAAAACCATTACCAGTTAATAATTGATGCACTTTTTCATTCCACATTCTACTAGCCTGCTTAAGGCCATATATACACTTATTCAACAGACACACTTTATTTTTGTCTATAATAAAACCTTCAGGCTGCTCCATATATATACATTCATTTAAATTACTATTTAAAAATGCAGTAGTGACGTCAATGTGGTTAATCTCCCAATTATACTGCGTAGCCAAAGCAAATAAAATCCTCATTGTACTGTGACGCACAACAGGTGAGAATGTATCACTATAATCAGTGCCTGGGTTTTGTGAAAAACCTCGAGCAACTAATCGAGCCTTGAACTTTTCATCACCATTATCACTATATTTAATTTTGTAGACCCACTTGCACTTAACCACATTTACATTAATAGGTCGATCTACCAATCGCCAAACACTATTTCTCATGAGAGAGTCGTATTCATCATTCATCGCAAGATTCCATTCATTTTGGTTAGATGACGACATTGCATCACCATAACTCAGCGGCTCATAAACTTTCATAGCTAATAATGATAAATCGTAATCATCATACCTCACAGGTAGCCTAGAGCGTGTAGAACGCTGAGGCCTGGCAGCCACGGTTCCAGGAACCACCGGACTAGTTACCACCACTTCCTCTGAGCCACTCGAAACAGCATCATTTTCTGATGACTGTGGACTTGCACAACTCTCATACTCAGCACCACTATGACCACTACAGTCTAATTCTGAAATGATTGAAGCATTATCTTTATTAATGTCACAATTTAAAAACAATTGATCACTTGAGTTAGTATCATTCACTTGAGGATTATTTACAACAATACTATCGTTCATGTTATTTTCATTCACATGACAATGACCAGAATTTACATAAATATCATTCACATTAGATTGACTAGAATTTATATTACTATCATTACATACAGTATTCATTTTAGAACTATTTATATCACAAAAAAACTTATCCTCTAAAAACTCTACACTCCGTGACCATACTATACGTTGGGGTTGATTTGGGTTCACAAGCCTATATCCTTTACAATGTTCACCATAGCCTACAAAAACACACAAAGTCGACCTAGGATCTAATTTTGACAATTTACTCTTAGGTGTGAGTGTATAAGCCAAACAACCAAAAACACGGAGGTGGTCAAATGTGACCTTATTACCGGACCACACCTCCTCAGGTATAGATCCTCCTAAAGCAGCTGTAGGACTCCTATTCTTTAAATACACTGCGGTCATTACCGCCTCACCCCAATAACGAGTGGAGAGACCAGATTCCTGCAACATACACCTCACTTTATCCATAATAGTTCTGTTTAGTCTCTCTGACACTCCATTCTGCTGTGGACAATAGGGTACAGTAGTTTGGTGAACAATGCCTTCTGATTTAAGGTAAGAGGTAAACTTGGTATTACAGTATTCACCCCCTCCATCAGACCTTAGACACTTTATTGGCAAACCAGATTGTTTCTCGACCATAGTCTTAAACTCAAGAAAATAAGACATTACCTCATTCTTATTCTTCATTAGGTATATAAACGACTTCCTTGAATAGTCATCCGTGAAAGAACAGAAGTATTTCGCACCACTCCAGCTGCAGACAGGCACAGGCCCACACACATCCGTGTGCACCAACTCCAGCAGACTACCAGCACGCTTTGCATGACCAGCAGGAAAAGACTTTGCAACCTGCTTCCCCTCAAAACATGCTGTACACTTGTTATCTCCAGTAACATCAGTCTGAAAAACAAGATTTTTATTTTTCTGCAGAGCAAACAAACCTCTATAACTGAGGTGCCCAAGCCTTTTGTGCCAGGTATCTACCGGCACCGCAGCAACCATCGCACTCTGTTCCTCCTGCACTTCATCCTGCAGGAGTGAGGAAGAATGCACCATTTGCGAAACTTCATTACACAACACATCACATTTCATCTTGTATAACCCATTCACACAAATACCTTTTGCAACAAACTTACCAATAAATTTACACTTATCATAGATATGGCACGCATCCGCTGTAAACACAACTGTGAAACCCTTTTTTGTAATTTTACTAACAGATAACAAATTCATCGAGAGATCTGGGACATGCATAACATCAGTCACATTGTAAACTTCCCTATGAAGATTTAAATTGACATTGCCATAGCCAGTGCTATACATAATTTTGTCATTAGCTACACACACAGAAGTATTATTTAACTTAAAGTCTTTTAGATATTGTTTTTGTTTGCACATATGTGAAGTGCAACCAGAGTCTATAATCCAATTTTCACTTTTAGTTTCATAGTCCGAGACAGATACCATTAAAGATTTTTCACTAGATTTAAACTTTTTATCTCTTTTTAATTTGAAACACTTCTTTTGCACATGCCCTTGTTTATGGCAGTAATGACAAATAACACTATTACGGTTTGAAATAAACGCAACACTTTCACTATTTATACTATTGTGTGCACTATTTTTGCGAAATTCTTCTTGTAGCAGGCGGGAGCGGACGAGTTCACTAGTGAGCCCACCACTCAGCACCGCCGTCTCCACGTTGGAAACCAAGACATCGTATTCTTCCGTCAAACCGCTAAGTAAGATTTCGGCAACCTCTGCGTCCTCTATAGTTCTGCCAATGTCCGTCAGCTGTTGCACCAGCAACATCACGCCGTTGATATAGTCAGTCATACTGCTAAATTCCGACAAACTTATTCTGTGGAGTTTTCGAAGTAGCAAGACACGCCGATATAGGCCTTTATCTTCCAGGACGGTGGACAATTTATCCCAAACCTCCTTTGCACTTCTCAACTCCCGAACATACTGAAAAAGCGATGAATTCAAACCAAGGCAAATTCTCGCCAAGGCGCGCTGACAACGTGTCACATCCACATCCGTACCCTCGATGCACCCCCAAACGCCATCCAGCGTTAATAGCATCTTCATAGTAAATTTCCAATTTGTGTAATTACTCACTCCGTCCAGTTTTTCTATACTGACTCCCGTCAGACCGTTGTTTGAATTCGGGACATTTACCGGCGACGCCATTTTTGTCGGTCGGCAAATTCGCGGCTGTAATTTGGCCAAAACACAACAATACCACTGCTTTTTGCTTCTGGGACCAAAACCTGTTGCAGAGAATGATGCGCAGAGGTATGCGAGTGGTTTGGCCAAATAAAATATAGTTTACTTTCACACAAATATTTATTAGAACGGAGAATAGAAAAATACATGCTACACGAACAATCTGACGTTCACAAGAGACCGGATATAGCAATGAACAAAATAGAACACGACGGATACATAGACTACTGGAACGTTTTAATGTTGCTATAATATTTTACTATAAAATATTATAAGCAAGCATATTCAGTGCTTTGTAAAACATACATGAAGCTGAATACTTTAACAACTATTACCTAAACCTAAACATCACTCGTGATTATTGCATCACTCCAAGACATGCTGCACACGTTATATTACAATTACAGGGATTGTGCGAGAAGCCGGGAAACAAAACTCGTCCAGGATTATATATATCATCACGGGTGCCTTACGGCGCCCGAGACCGCCTAGACGGCCCCAGGGTACCTAGCGGAGGGGTTTTAATCCCACCTCGTCGTAGCCGATGGTATGAGTCTACACCGAACAAGTGGCTAGCTCGTCGCGATGTTTTGAATAGACTCAATAACTCATCTAGAAACAGTTTCACAAGTTGGTATAGTGAAACCGGGACTGACAGCTTAACGTGCTCTCCGAGGCACTATAGTGGTGTTGTCAAACAAATGTACATAAATTTTTGAATAAAAAACTCATTGGTACACACTGGGATTCGAACACTCGAAAAACACTAAGGTCCCTGTGTGTGTTGTGTGTTTTTAAAGTGTTTTTAAGTCCAAGGCCTAACCAACTCGGCCATCACGTATATTTGCGATACGCACCGCTATATAAGTTTAAAAATAAATTTACCTGTGGCTCTCGTGGTTACACTCCAGCGACGAGTTCCCTGGGTACATAAGGAATGCAATATCTTCGTTAACCACTAACATGCCACGCAATTACTATTCAGACATATAACAATACTACGATGCACACACGTCACAACGCGACAAATCTGACAATTATTTGTAGGCGCCTAAATACATGGCGAACGAAACACTACACAACAAATAATTTACAATATTCAATATTCTAGAAGGCCGCACAAATTAAATTATCTCGGAACAAAACACCACCTACAATTCAATGTCTTGTTTGTATGGTATTCTCGCTTTTCGCGAATGCCAGTGTCTAGTTATGAAAAAGGCACTATCAACTGGAGTTAAAATAGTTATTATGACAAGTTACATTATATTAGTTTTCTATTTTAGAAAAACTGTATTAGTATAAAACGAGACAAAAATTGAGAATACATAAAATTGGTAATATGGTACGATTAAATGGGGGTACATACTTGTACTATTATTAATTTCTTCTGTGGTACAGCACAAATTAGGATTGACTGGCGTCACAAGGGCCAAAAGTTAACGAACTCAGCACGACACAGACATCTGAAAAAGAAACATTTAGGAATTTAGTACAAACATGTACGGAATTTAAAATACTACTTTATCCCCTGTTATATAGTTATATAAAAAACATAAAGATGTACAGTCAGAGATGTCAACCAGAACCAATGAATCTATTGTTCCTCATGCCCGGTTCACATTGGTCAAGCGCTTAGCGAAGTTGGTAAGTACAGTGAGTAAGGACAGTAGTGTGAACCGATCGGACAGTAGCGAGTCAACTTGGCCTTCAACTTGGCTTTCAAGTGGATCCAAATAGAATGCCTTTCTATTTGTTGGACAGTGACCGCCGCCCCTCCACCCCCGCGAGACTTGACTCGCCACTTGGCGTAATGTAAACGGTAAAATTTAGTACAGTGCATAAATGAGCGGCTCGAAGACGTGTTGTGTTCGTTCGTAGCGTTTTGAGTTCAACAAAATGGCGGGAAAATGGTCCGATATCACAACGATGCAGTTTGAAATGAATATATCAGCTATGAATGTTTATGGAACTTCATAAGTGTATCTGATTTTTGAATATTGTTTTCCACTTTTTTAAGTAACCAATTAAATGATACTTCCGTCATACACATGGAGTCTCGATATTCCTTTCGATCTTCAATAGCCAGTTCTTTAAGTACCAAAGCACTAGCACCAAGGTTTGCCCTTCTAGCAATCCATTTGCGCTCCCATATTCGTTTTGGTTTGCTTATTTCGTATAACAATTCTTCTTAAGTCTGCTCAAAGTCAAAGTCAAAATAATTTATTTCATGTAAATCTTTACAGATATTTATGAATAGTCAAAAAAAAAAAAAGTTTAACAATGAGGTCTTAGAGTGCGTTTGGTTAGGCAGCTATTCATTAACAAAATAACGACAAATATTAATTGAACTTAGACACGATGGAATGGAAATCTTAATATGAAAATTACTACCGAACCGAACACACACTACATAACCAACTAGTGTAAGACTAGGTGGTTAGCTGATTCCATTGACCTGTCAATCATTATCTGCCATACAAGAGAGCCACCAAGGCGACCAACTTCACCGACCATATCCATGCCTTAAATATTTATTGTAAATAAAAGCTAAGTAACCAATCACATATAAGTAAAGGTATAAGGATCGGTATTTTTAAGGGCATAAACACTAACTGTAAAGTCAATCCCCTCAGAGACACCCCGGAGAAAAAGAAACCAGCAAGTAAAAAACTCTAGTGCTTCACACAAACTAAAAGAGGGGTACAGCTATTGATTGACTTATGCTATATAGCATATATTATATATATGCTCAATAATAATAGAGAGAATTCTGCGTAATAGCGCACGTATTTTTCGATGTGACTCGTCCATTTCGCCGGAGAAATGCCACTTGACTGTCCGTAGTGTAAACAGTCACTGTCCAGATTTTAGCTACTCGCCACTGTACTTGAACTCGCCACTTCGCTAAACGCTTGACTAATGTGAACCGGGCTTCACTCTTTCCAAAAAATGGTGGGGCAAACAGCAGTATTTTTTTAAACATATTTGTGATTGGCATCTCAGACTGTCACCGGAGGCCCTTGGGTAGAAATTATTAATAATAGAACTCTTATAGTTTTAATTTAAATTTCTTTATGTATTTAGCTAAGGCACATAGGCCAGAAAAGCTAGACAATGTCAGTAGAGTATTTAGGTTTGTGGGGAGGGGTACATCAGATGGGAGAATCTCATACAATGAGCAAGTATTGGACAGTTAAAAAATATATGTTCAAGGGTTCCCAACTCAGAGCCACAATCACATAGAGCGCTTTCACGAACTTTAATTTTGTTGAGATGGATTGGGGAGCTGTTGTGCTCCAGCCTCAGTCGAATAATTGTAGAAGTAATTTGTTTACTAAAATTATTAAAAGTAAAAAACCAAGGTATTAAGGTAATATTTGGTTGTATTTTTCTATAGAATTTGGCTTTTTCAAGATCTTTATTCCAGGATGTCTCCCACAGCGAAGCGAGATCTGATTTAGCTAAGGGATTCAGATCCTGTGTGTATAGGGCATAGTTGCCCATCAATCCAGTGACTGTTGCTTCCTTAGCCAGTCCATCAACAATCTCATTCCCTTCTATGCCACAATGTCTTGGAACGGAAGAATGACACCATAGCCAGAGTTATTACATTGGAGGAGAAGAAGTCTGATTTTAAGGATAAAAGGGTGAGGATTATTTGAGGAATAGTTTGATAAGGCATTTAAACATCTTTGGGAATCTGAAAATATTATTGATTTTACAATTTTATGTGAGTATACATAAGAAACAACTTCGTATATAGCAAGGGATTCCCCAGTGTATATTGAAGACAGAGGAGGATTTCTTAAATTAAATATAATAGAATATTTAGGTATCCACACTGCGGACCCAACACGGGGTTCAGAATCATATTTTGAGGCATCGCAAAAAATTGTCAGTCTATCAGACCAGTGCTTTTTAACTTCTCTATTAAATATGCTATCCGCCCTGAGTGATTTTTTGTCAATATAAAGATGGACTATTTTTGGGAAGTTGAGCAATGAGTCATGGGATGTCAAAGGAAGGAAAGTGGAGGTAGATAAAGCTTACGCAATTTCATGTAGCTAACCAGTAGGCATGGGAGATCCTTATTTATCCAATAAGCAGATTCAGAGAGGTTATATAGGTAGAGATTTAAATTTTGATGTTAGGGGATGGGATGGGGTAGAGGCTATTTTATATACATATCAGTCAGAGAGGTACTGTCTTCCGACAGTTGTAGGAGATTAGGCACATTCATTTTGTAGGGCCACAATAAGTGATGACCTCATGGCACCAAGAATGACACATAGGCTTTTGTTTTGTATTTTGTTTATTTTATTTAATGCAGCTTTGTTACAGGGAGTTAAAAGAAAGGAAACATAGTCCAAATTATTTCTAATAACGGAGTTGTACAGAAGTTTCTGGCAGAAGTATGGGTGAGACCCTGTGAGTGGGGGACCATGCCCCTGACAAGCACCTAAGAATATTAAGAGATCTCTCACATTTATCTGCAATGTATTCAAAGTGAGGAATACTTAGTCCAAAATGGCACCCTGAAATTTGAATGATTGAAGTTGAGGAATGAGATGTTCATTAATTTTTATATTGAGGGGAGGGATTTTGTATTTTCTAGAAAAGATAACTGAACTGAATTTCTGCCTGAGCAGGGGAAGAAGGACACTATCATAACCAGAACTTATATCAAGAAAAACCCCTACAACTGATTTATTATTTAAGAATGCAACTCTAATATCAGTGGACAAAACTCCAAGGCTGTCTGTTATACCCTTTTCTTTTCGGAATCCAAACTGAGTTTTAGGAATAATGCCTCTATTTTCTATTATCTACTCTAAGCGGTTTTTAACCAGATGTTCCAGGATTTTACATATAACTAGAGAAAGAGCCATAGGTCTATAGGAAGTAGGGAGAGAGGGATCTTTATTAGGTTTTAATATGGGAATTATGATTGGATTTTTCCAAGGTTCATGAGCAATACCATTGGAAAATGTTTTATTTATTATTTGAAGAAGGATATTTTGGAAGCTTAAACTAGATAGATAGATTGATGTATTGACACTACCATCTCAATATATTTATGAGAATTTATTGTACGTAAGGAAAAACTTAAATATGTTTAGTAAAAATAGCGATAGACATAATTTAAACTTAAGAAACATAGATAAAATCGATATACCAAAGTTTAGACTGCAAAAAACGAATAAATGTTTCGTCATTAACAGTATAAGGTTATTTAATAAATTACCTAAAAGCATTATAGATCTGAGTGAAATAAAGTTTAAGAATTGTATAAAACACATTTTAATCAATAAGGCTTACTATAGCGTAAAAGACTATTTTAACGATAAAGACGTCTGGAACCGTCCTGTGGCCCTAGTGTGAGTATTTTTAACGTTTACTTTCGCGTTAACTATACTACCGCGTTAACATTTTGACCAATCACACGACCGCATTTCTAGTTCCCAAAATTTCCGCTTGGAGCGCTGAACTATTTCCCATACAAATTTTAGTTAACTCAAACGCAAAGTAATAGTTAGAAAACTCACACTAGGGGTACTGATATGCAATTGAGGTCTCGCAACTAGTGAACAAATTACTTATTTTTAGAATTATATTTGTAGAATAAACATTAGCTTAGTAGTGTCCGATATTGTAATAATTTAATATTACATAATTTATTTTTATTACACTATGTAAATTTTGTCTTTGGATAAGGTAATCATTGATGATTACCTGCTTATTTATACTTAATTTATACTACAGTACTGTGTAGTTCTGTACATTGGTACAGTAACAAATAATCTGCCATAGGGTGTTTTGCGCATGCTGATCGGTGGGGTGCATTTTGAGTATGCTACTATATATATATATGCTATATAGCATAAGCAAATCAATGGCTGTACTCCTCTTTTAGTTTGTGTGAAGCACTAGAGTTTTTTACTTGCTGGTTTCTTTTTCTCCGGGGTGTCACTGAGGGGATCGACTTTACAGTTAGTATACCGGCCCTTAAAAATACCGATCCTTATACGTTTACTTATATGTGATTGGTTACTAACCTTTTATTTAGAATAAATATTTAAGGCGTGGATATGGTCGGTGAAGTTGGTCGCCTTGGTGGCTCCCTTGTATGGCAGATAATGATTGACAGGTCAATGGAATCAGCTAACCACCTAGTCTTACACTAGTTGGTTATGTAGTGTGTGTTCGGTTTGGTAGTAATTTTCATATTAAGATTTCTAAATTTAAGTTCTAAATCTGATATCGAGGTATAATAAATATTTGTCGTTCTTTTAATAATGAATAGCTGCCTAACCAAACGCACTCTAAGACCTCATTGTTAAATTATTATTTTTTTTTGACTATTCATAAATATCTGTAAAGATTTACATGAAATAAATGATTTGATTTGAGATTTACATATAAAATGCTGGTATACAAGAAGATATAAGAAAGCTAGTTCGCAGTGAGATTAACTCTGTTATAGAAGAGGTTAAGGATCAATGTATAACTACAACTGACATGATGAAATCTGAACACGAGGACTTGAGAGAGCATATAAAGCAACAGGATAATATTATAAAGAATTTGGAAAAACACAATGACAATTTATAAAATAAAATTATTAATAGCAACAACCGTATTGAAGCCATAGATAAAATATCTCGAAACCACAATCTCGAATTACAGGCTGTCCCTGAAAACACTAATGAAACACATAATTTATTAAAAAACTGTGTGAAACAGTGGAGGTGCCAATAAGCGATTTGCAAATAGTTCTCGAAGAATAGCCAAAATGAATACTGCATCTAACCGTCCAAGAAACATTCTTGTAACACTCTCTTCGCCACGCCTACGGAACTCAATACTGTCTGCAGCTCACCGGTTTAATAAAAAACACCCCAAGGATTTATTAAATGTGAATCACATTGGTATAGATGGTCAGACTAGAATCTATGTGTCAGAACATCTGTCGCAGGACTGTAAAGCCCTCCATGCCACTGAAAAGGTTGCCAAAGAGAAGAATTATAAGTTTGTATGGGTCATGTATGGCAAAGTGTATGTGCGCAAGGATGATGGAGCTAATTGCATACTTATAAAAAATGTTGATTCGCTAGTCAAAATAATTTAACTTAATTACAATTTTACTTTAATTTCTTACAAGTTAGATAGGTACTTACTATTTTTAATTTAATATTTAGTCTTATTGAAATCTTATATACAGGGTGACTTTGAATGGATGTACTTTTGGCTAATATGAGGTTCAGCTGATCAAATCGAACCACTTTTCCCATGGACCCATGTGTCGCAATTCAAATGAAAAAAATGTTGGCTCCCCCATACAAATTAGTAATGTTAAAATGACCAATTTGTATGGCAATTTTTTTTTTCATTTGCGACACATGGTCCATGGGAAAAGTTATTCGATTTGATCAGCAGAACCTCATATTAGCCCAAAGTACATCCTTTCAAAGTCACCCTGTATATATATATTAAAGAAGTCTGTTAAAATCTCCAATTTGTATTTAATATATATATTATTAATATTAATTTTATAAATATACCTGCCTATAAATTCATCTACATATTGTTAATAATCACTATACCTACTTTATTTGTTTATTTAATAACAGAAATATATACGTGGTGGCCGAGTTGGTTAGACCTTGGACTTAAAAACACTAAGGTCCCTGGTTCGAATCCCGTTGTGTACTAATGAGTTTTTAATTTAAAAATTTATGTACATTTGTTTGACAACACCACTATAGTGCCTCGGAGAGCACGTTAAGCTGTCGGTCCCGGTTTCACTATACCAACTTGTGAAACTGTTTATAGATGGGTTATTGAGTCTATTCAAAACATCGCGACGAGCTAGCCACTTGTTCGGTGTAGACTCATACCAGCGGCTACGACGAGGTGGGATTAAAACCCCTCCGCTGGGTACCCTAGGGCCGTCTAAGCGGTCTCGGGCGCCGTAAGGCACCCGTGAAGATATGTATGTGTGTAGAAATAAAAGTCTAAAGAATTCTACGAGTATATTCATGATATTTCCAATTTGTATTAAATACCTATATTATTATATAGTTAATAATTGCCTACTACACTTATTTTATATATTTTAGTAGAAAAAAAAAGTTTATTGTTATTTTATTTTTACTCATTGCATCTGATTATTGTATATCTTACTTAACTACCAAAATGTCAACCGTATTCGATCAGAACTTGAGGATTTTTATATGAATGCCCTAAACTCTACCTATGACCTAATATGCTTGACAGAGACAAATTTTAATAGTGGCATTTTTAATAATGAGTGGTGTGATGATAGATATATTTAGGAGGAATCGATCTAGCTCTTCGGTTGACAAGGCTGAAGGTGGTGGGGTTGCAAGAGCCATTTTAAAAATATATAATGTTCTACAGCGGGTTGAGTGGGAAAGTGATGCCGAGGATTTTTTTTCAACAATTGACTTCTGTTGAAAAAAAAATCACGCGGTTGTAATGTGGAGATTCAGGCGGTACCTGAAGTATCTAACGAGAATGTCCTAGGTATATTTAAAAAGTTATGTGAAGCAGTCGGCACTTCCTTGGACGATAGTAGTATCCATGCTTGTCGGAGGGTAGCCAAACTTAATCAAGCCTCAGATCGCCCCAGGAATATATTGGTAACTCTTTCAAACCCCCGAATGAGGGATGGCTTATTGTCAGTTGTTCATAGATTTAATAAAACCAACAAAACATGCAAACTTAACTCGGAACACTTAGGTATAACCGGAGAAAGACGCCCTGTATATATTGTGGAACACTTATCGCCAGAACACAAGATACTTCATGCATCGGCCCGTAATCTGGCTGAAGAACTTAAGTATAAATATGTTTGGGTAAAATATGGTGAGATATATGTACGTAGGGACGAAACAACAAGTGCTATTCACATTAAAAATAGTGAAACCTTAGATAAACTGTGTAAGATTTAATAGATCTTATTATAATTTATTTTTTTAAGCAGCATTTGATTGTCTTTTTCTTTCTTAATTTCTATGTTAACGACAACTTGCTTTGTCATTTTAGATATGTAAAGAATTTTCGTAAGTAAATTTAAAGTTTATTTTTTATAATTTAGAATAAAATGGAGCGCAGGTGGCTATGCCTATGCTACTTTATCTTTCATATTCTAGATATTTTCCATTTTTCATTGACATCCTATGTCTAGTATAGAAGTTAAGAACTCCAATCTGTTTAGAAAATTTTAAATTCATAAAGTAGTTTTTGATTTTTTCTTTCAGAATTTCAGGGAAATTGGAGCGCATGTGGGTATAGCTATAGTATTTTAGAGTTTATTTTCTAGCTAATTACCAACTTTTATCAAGATCCTATTTCTAGTATAGAAGTAGTAACCTAGCAGACTTTTTTCAGGATTTCAGGGAAAATGGAGTGCAGGTGGCTATATCTATACTATTCTATGTTTTGTGTTCTAGCTACTTACCAATTTTAGTTAATATTGTATGTCTAGTATAGAAGTTATAAACCTAGCAGCCTTTTTAGATATGTAAAGAATTTTCGTAAGTAAATTTAAAGATTTTTTTTTGTAATTTAGAATAAAATGGAGCGCGAGTGGCTATATCTTTGCTACTCTATATTTTGTATTCCAGCTATTTACCTATTTTAGTTAATGTTGTATGTCTAGTATAGAAGTTATAAACCTAGCAGCCTTTTTAGATATGTAAAGAATTTTCGTAAGTAAATTTAAAGATTTTTTTTTGTAATTTAGAATAAAATGGAGCGCGAGTGGCTATATCTTTGCTACTCTATATTTTGTATTTAGCTATTTACCAATTTTAGTTAATATTCTATGTCTAGTATAGAAGTTATAAACCTAGCAGCCTTTTTAGATATGTAGAAAAAAAAAACAAAAGTACATGAATATTTTTTTTAGGATTTCAGGGAAAATGGAGTGCAGGTGGCTATGTCTATACTATTCTATGTTTTGTGTTCTAGCTATTTACCAATTTTAGTTAATATTCTATGTCTAGTATAGAAGTTATAAACCCAGCAGCCTTTTTAGATATGTAAAGAATTTTCGTAAGTAAATTTAAAGTTTTTTTTTTATAATTTAGAATAAAATGGAGCGCAGGTGGCTATGCCTATGCTACTCTATGTTTTGTATTCTAGCTATTTACCAATTTTAACTGATATTCTATGTCTAGTATAGAAGTTATAAGCCTAGCAGCCTTTTTAAATATGTAAAGAATTTTCATAAGTTATTTGAGATTTCAGGAAAAATTTGACGATGATGACTTTTTTATATTCTAGATATCATTCTAATTGATTTAAATCGTGTTTTAGTATTGACGATATAACGAAATATAGTGGTTAATTAATGTAAAATAAAATTGTTAATGTATAAGATTTTTTTTTATAGTTTTTTCTTATGTTTCTTCATTATTATATTAAGACTATGTACCTGTTAAACATTTAAATATATTATCGAATACATATAAAAACAAATATTTATTTAAAACCTATTTAAAGTGGTCGGGTTATAAAGGCTGCTAGATTTTGGCTGCCAACTTCACACCCGTCTCCACTTGATACATTGTTGAAGTTGATGTATATAGTTTTTGTTCCATTTATGATTTGTTCAACTCTCTCATATTTGTTCAATCTGTATTTCTTCGTGTCTTGATACAAAGATGATGATATTTATGTTAACGTCCTTCTAATTAAGAAGTGTGCTGGTGTTAAAACTCTGTCGTCATAAATGTCAAAAGAGTCAGTTATTAAATACACAAAGTATACGTGAGTTTTAAAATTGATTTGATTTGATAAAAAATAATTTGAATGTTTAAAAGTTTTTAAATTAAGATGGCTGTAGCCAACTAACAGTTTAAATGGTGTAAACACTTTGATATAAATTAATATGATATTTAAATAGTGTTAAAGAATTGTTAAATATGAAAATAAACACCTATAAAGTGATAAATCAGTAACACCTTTCACGTGCATTGGCTTGTAGTAAGACAGACAAAGACTGTGATATAGCTTTTGGCTATTCAAGTGCCTCGTCCTTTATTATTAATATTAAACATGATAATGATAAGACCGCTGTAATCAATGCCTGCATTTTCAAATAGAAAACCAGGCGTCACACGATGTTCCGGTAATTTATCCATGATCGGTGAAATGTTGACAAAAGCATGTAATGCAAATTTTATGAATTATGAGTTTTGCTAAAGTATGCCCTCTGATGGGCCAAAATATTTCTCATAGACGATAATAAGAGCGGAGGGCTTAAATGTATCAGTCAAATATGTTCACTTCAAAAGATAATATTTGTTAAATGATGTGTGGACTGTATAATGATAAAATGGTTTGGACTTTTGACATATGAGAAATGTACATTCCTAACCCTACTCGAAGTATGTCTAGTAATCAAATGAAAGTTGCCATCACTTTATACTTTGTTTGATAATATTTGATTTTATTCGAGTAATATTGAGTATTAAGTTTTTATAAGTTTGATAAGTGTTACTTTGACCTCTAATAAATCCTATACTAATTTTAAAATAATTTTATATAATTATGATAATTATTATCTATGATAAGTAAGTACCTATATGTTATGTCTAACTTACTATTTTATTAATTTAAGTATGCTTTAATACCTATGTTATAATGATTAGGTAATTGAAAAAGCAATGATGACTATTTAATAATGTTGTAACAGTAAAAAAATATTTATCTTGAATTGTTCCTTTATGCTAACACTCAATAATAAGTATTTTGCAACTTACAGTGTTTTTTCGTTAGGAGTGTTAATTGATACATTTTGTCAATTTACTGATAATATGATTTAATGTTGCGCCTCAATGATACAAATGATAGACTTGGACCTTTAGACCTGGATTCAAATGAATAAATGAGCACTGCTGGTTTGTAGTACCAAGTATTATTTTGGTTTAATATACCATGGTGTGGTATATGTAAGTATAAATGTTGAATTATCCTCTGAACTTCTCTTAATGATACAATGATATGATTATTATTATTTTTAATATAAAAATCGCATGTTCTCGATTTAAATGAATCCATACCATTATGCTTCATAGGTATTGATAAAACTGTGTATTGGTCTTGTCGTTGACTTGATAAAGGTTTGTTCATACCTGGTAGGTGGTTTCATAAGGTGTTGTTTATACCGATATTGCTTAGGTATATATTTAGAATTAGCTTTGTTATGATCAAATTCTTCTATCTCCTGAGTTAAATGATCACAAACATTTGATATAAAATTACATTGTTTTAAATTATATTGAGACCTTTGTTGATTATTAATAAATCCTGATACAATCCATCCTAACTTTGATTTTATTAGAGTGGGCGCATTTTTACCTAATTTTATGCGTTTATCTAAAATTAAATCCCAAAAGATATCGGCACCTAACAAAATGTCTATATCAGAAGGGATATAATATGTTGAATCAGCTAATACTATATCTGGCGGTAGATTTATATTACATGGTATTGGTGTTTGCGGAATTTTGTTCGATATTGTTGGTAAGATAATGCTCTGTAAATTTGTTTGATAATTTGTTATGAATGATTTTATATTTAAGTCACAATATTGTGTGCTATTTGTTGCTATGTTGTTTACGCCAACTACAGTGTGATTAGATAGATGGCGCTGCAGTTGCAGTTTGTTTGCTAAGCTTTCAGTGATAAAACTGCATTGACTGCCTGAGTGTAGCAGTGCCTTGCTTGTATATATGATCCGTCTTTGTTCGCAATGTATACGATTGCGGTAGATAAGACTACTTGACGATTATTGATATTCGTCCATAGCGCGGATTGTACCGTCGTGTCTATGGCTGCTACTGATGATGTGTCTACATGAAGCAGGGAGTTATGTTTCTCGCTACACTGCTTGCATGTTGTTGTTGATTCACATTGTTCTGTTCGGTGATTTGATCTTAGGCAATTATGACATAATTTAAATTTATTTACCTCTATTAGCCGATTTGCTGGAGGTAATGAACGAAATTGAGTACAATAAAATAAAGGATGTGTACCTTTATATAAGTAGCATTTGTATGTATTGTTCTTCTGTGTTACTACACCCCCGTAGGATGATGGTTTTGTAAATATTTTGTTATCTGATTTTTGTAGTGTATTTGGTCGTATCGCATCTAATAAATCTGCTCGACTGCGAACAAATTGAAAAAATATGAATAAATTTATGTATTTACTGCTTTATATTTTTCCCATTCGAGTAATGATGTTTGATCTAACTTAGTGGAGGCTAGGTAAATGATCAATGTATCCCAATTGTCAGTGGGCTCCCCTAAGGTATTCAAAGCCATTAAATTTTTGTTAATGTTGTCTATCATGTTACGTAATAAAAATGATGATTCTTTGTTAATAGTTTGTAATGAAAATAGATGTTTGAGATGATTTTGTTTAAGCACGCGCGTGTTATGATACCTATCGCAGATAAGCTGCCCCGCGGCCTGATAGTTAGACGCAGAGAACTCTAACATCGATATGGTTAATGCAGCACTACCTTCCAATGACGATCTTAAATAATGAAATTTGTTGATTGTGCTTATATGTTTGTTATCATGGATCAATGACAGGAAAGTTTCGTGAAACTCCACCACTTCTCGTACTGTCCATTAAATCTCGGTAGGTTGATAGTCGGCAGCTTGATACCGCAGGACTCCGTCTGTCTGACCTGCGCAGGCGCGACCACAGCCGCTGGTGACTGATTTTGTATATCTTGATCGAGCATGCTATTTACTGAAACAGTTGAGTTAGAATGTGAAATAATGTTTTGGCTGCAATGTGCAGTTTGATTAGTGGTGTTCGACTCTATGATATTGCGAGCTTTTATAATAATATTAAAGTACCTTGTTTCATACTCTTCGCGATGTTGTATTTCCTGATCTAGGTCAGAGCCTTCACTGCATTCAATAGTCCCCTGAACACTATCAAAGTCATCCAGGAGTGATTCTGATCGTGTGAGACGCAATTTCAGCTCGTCTAGTAGATGTTGTGAGGGTACTAACGATTCAGGGAAATTATTGTTTATATAGTTAATAAAAATGGTTAACCTGCTCTTTAGAGAGCTGCGCTGCCTTGTAAGACCTGCGAGCTCCGACATGATTATGATAATAATGTATGATTATAAGTCAATGATAAAATAGTAACGTCAAGTCAAGCAATGTCTCTGATCATGTACCAGCACAGCTTTACTCTGACGTTATGGATTCTCTGTTAATCTTGAATAAATCTGATAAAGAACTTACTTCTTGGTTTTTATTCGTTTAATGCTGTTTCTGTTGTTCAGAATAATAATAATAATTGCTTGCTTGTTTATGTATAATATGATATTTATACTCGCCAAACTCACGTCTTGCTTGGGAAGGTCCGTGAATATTTATGATTATGCGTATTCTTGATGATTTAACCGAAATCCACTTCTTGCTCGGAAGAAATCGGGAAATTTTATGATTTTTTCGCCAATTATGCTTTTTGCTCAATGGACCACTTTTTATGTTGCAATAACCGCTCGCTATGATCAGCTGCGAGCAGTACACCGCTATATGCTGCGGTTTATGATGATTTTAATGATAATATTGATATGTTGTGAGAAAAGAAACCACTTGATTCTAGTAATTTGACAATTCTATTTATTTGCTTATTATTTGATTGATTTACAATTTTGTTTTTCTTTTTATAAATAATATTCTTGGCCAGTGCCAACACATACATCTTGAAAAATCTACAGCTGATATGTCTGATATGTCAAATGGGTATACCTCACATCTTTTGAACCCATTGATAATAACTTCTGGAGTCGCTTTGGCAAGCAATGGTGCGAATCCAGCACGGGTGTTTTGTCGATTTCCAGTATTATGTTTAAAATCACTCACTGTGTTCTGTCAACCACTTTTTAAGCATTTGAAGACGGAAACATCTGCCGGTTGAGTAATATGCGTAGAGTTGGGGAAAAGGGCGTAAGCTATAATTTTGTTTTCTGCGCAATATTGAGACACTTGTAATGTCATATGAGATCGATGTCCATCTATTAAAAGTAAAACTGGTTTTTTACGTTGTTCGACTTTAGCCATGGGTCAAATATATTGGCAATATATTCGTAATATAAAGGCCCAGTCATCCAACCCTTCGAAGATTTACCTATCCCCCAATTTACCGGAACATTTGTTGATATTTCTTTCGAAATTCGAACTAGCGGATAGACAATCATTGATGAAACTATTTTCCCAGCAGCATTTATAGTACTGTCCTACCATTACTGTCAATTGTTCCTTCTCCTTTCCAGGCTTAACTTGATAGAAGTTTTTCATACCTACAGGCCCCAACACTTTGCCTGACTCTGGGCAAGTCTGAAACCCTGATTCATCTGCATTGAAAATACGATTGGGGTCTTGAAGTATATCCGAAGCATTTTCTATTTCTAAGTAGTCTTTAAGGGATTGGTGCCAGATTTTAATGTCTTCTGAAGATACATTAGCGCTTGCAGTAGAGATGCTTCCGACTTTATTTCATTGATTTCTGGGTGGCGCTTTAAAAACAAATCAACCCATTCCCTGCCCGGGCGATTATTTTTGAATGGTGTCACCCTTTCATCATTATCTTAAATTGTTTTAACCGTTTCTAATAAAGTTTGTTTTTTTACAGGTATACCCCGCTTGGCACACGCAGTTATATACTTTACTATCAGATCTTCCTCGTTTCTTGTAAAATACGTTTCGCGTCCCATCTTTCTTACTTCTGGAACTCTACCTTTTAATTTATTTATCAGAGTACTATGTGGCACACCAAAACGGCGAGCCACTTCTCTGATTTTAAATCTTCCCTCTCGAACTGCAGCTATACCAGATTGCATTGCTGAATCGGGATAGCGCAAAATTTTAGCATCTTCAATTTTTTTCTTACCTAAAGGGGAAAAAATGGGTATATTATTAATAGTGGCTTGGTGAAAAAAAACTATAGGTATAGATACTGCCCGGATAGCACGGCCAAGCCAAGAGATGAGTCGCCAGCCAATGACAAAAAACCGCTAGTAGGTCTAACATCAAGTTAGAAAAGTTATGCATCCCAGAGTTCCATGGAGAGATAGAAAAGTTTCCCATGTTCCTGGAATCTTTTAACACTATGGTGCATAACAACCCTGACCTAGATGACACTTTAAGAGTCAGATATTTAGTGTCCAAACTGAAGGGTAGATCTGAAAATATCTGGTTAGGTATAAACCCGACCGCGGACAACTATAAACTTATCTATGAAACTCTTATAGATAAATACCAGGATAAGAGATCTATCGCTGGGTCATATTTTAATAAAATTTTAAATATAAAACCAATTACTAAACCCGCTTCTCAAGATCTAGAAAATGTTATTGATTAGGTATTTTCGTCATCTATCGCCGCCCTAAAGCAACTAAATATTGATAATCTTTTAGATTTTATTTTCGTTAGGTTTGACAACTAGACACGGAAACCGCTAAGTTGTTCGAGATGAACATACGCAAACAGTCGATGCCTAATTACGATGAGTTTCTTTCTTTCTGAGCAAGTGAAAGTAATTAGGAGGTCGCACTCCGAACCCGCACCCGCTAGCTACCCCCAACGCCGACACAAGTCCGCTAAACCGCAACAGTTCACACATACTTTTGTTGTGAACAACAATAACAACAGTGAGGTTATTTGTGTATTTTGCAAATCACCTTCACATAATAAACTATATTTTTGCAACACTTTTAAAACTTTAACACCGCAAGAACGCTATAACTTTATTGTCACTAATTATCACTGCCTAAACTGCCTAAGTACTAGAGGTGGGCGTTTTTCAATCAACGATGCCGGCATCGGATGCCAGTAAGAGATGCCGCGCAACGATGCGGGTTGACTTCCAGTTTCGGTGCCGAGAAAACGGATGCCGCATCGCATCGTCCGCGGCATCGGCATCGGCGCAACTCGCGTTTCGTTTTCAAGCGACCGCACCGCATCGACCGCGGCACCGGCATCGGGCGCAACATCTCGCGTTTCGTTTCCAAGCGTACCACAGCGCATCGACCGCGGCACCGGCATCGGGCGCAACATCTCGCGTTTCGTTTCCAAGCGTACCACAGCGCATCGACCGCGGCACCGGCATCGGGCGCAACATCTCGCGTTTCGTTTCCAAGCGTACCACAGCGCATCGACCGCGGCACCGGCATCGGGCGCAACATCTCGCGTTTCGTTTCCAAGCGTACCACAGCGCATCGACCGCGGCACCGGCATCGGGCGCAACATCTCGCGTTTCGTTTCCAAGCGTACCACAGCGCATCGACCGCGGCACCGGCATCGGGCGCAACATCTCGCGTTTCGTTTCCAAGCGTACAAGATGTCGCGTTTTGTTTTGACTCACGAAATGTTAATTAGTTTTTTATTCAACTCCTATACGTATTTATTAAAAAATCATGTTTTTGATGTCATGTATTTTTTATTTTATTTCACTATATTATAATGTGCCCATGTCCGTCGTATATTAAATATTTATTATTATTAAAATTTCAGGAGGGGGGGGGGGGGTGAACACTCACAAAAAAAAAAAAATGTATAAATTTATACTACTCCTATTTCCTCCATTTCAGGAGGAGGGGGGTGACCCCCCCCCCCCCCCTAAAAAAAATCTAATAAGTCTAAGTCATTAATATTGTGTAAACATTGTAACAAAGGACATCATACTTTGTTGCATACGCCGAACTTAATGCGCTCCGTAGTACCTAACACCACGCACCCCTCCGAGACTCCTGCGCAGGCGCCGCAGCCTCCGCCCCACTCCGTGCCTTCGCCACCGCGACGCGAGCGCCACCAAACTACCGCAGTTAACACGGAGGTCGAAAGTGTCGCTGAGACGCATGATCATGTTGTCTCATTATGTAGTAGCTTAGCATCGAGCAAACAACTAAGAAAGACAGTGTTATTAGGTTCCGCTATTATCCATTTCAAAGATAAGAATGGATTCTGTCGGTATATTCGCGCGCTAATTGATATGGGTTCACAAAACAACTTTATATCTAAACAATAATGCAAAAAACTGGGGTTAAAAATAGCTCAAAATAGCAATAATATTTTAGTGAAAGGTATAGGAAATAGCTCACAAACAGTTCTAGGTTTTACTAACTTAATATTGTACTCGCGCTACGATTTAAGTTACTCCTTACCTATTCAACCGCTAGTACTTAATAAGATCTCAGATAACTTACCTGAGAATGAGATCGATTGTAAGTCGTTAAACTACTTATCTACGCTCGCGCTCGCCGATACAGAGTTCCACATGCCAGGCTCTGTCGACATGTTACTTGGATCTGAAGTCTTCGCCGAAATATTACGTAACGGGAAGATATTAGGTCCGCCGGGTAAACCGGACGCCATAGAAACTGCATTTGGTTACATAATAATCGGATCAGCTGATTTTATGCAACCATTATAGTAATAATAATATTAATACCCCCGCATTTCTGTCTGTTAATAATACAGACTCGCTTGATACGTTAATGACAAAGTTTTGGGAAATGGAAGAAGTCCCTTTTCAAACATTTTTGTCGCCCGCTGAAAAACAGTGTGAATTGTTTTATACAAAAACTATTTGTAGGAACACTTCCGGCCGCTATATCGCTTCGCTACCATTTGACAGGGATCCTACCAAATTAGGAGATTCTCTGGCTACTGCTACCCGCCGTTTTAATGCTTTAGAACGTACATTTAAAAATAATTTGAATTTTCGCTTACAGTATGATGATGTAATAAAAGAATACCTAAACTTAGGATATATCTCGCCTGTAATTCATAATAAGGAACCAGGCTCTTCTTATTACATACCTCATCACGGTGTCAGCCGTGATGATAAAATAACTACAAAAAGACGCCAGTGCCAAGTCTACTTCTGGTTTGTCACTGAATAAACCGCGGACCTACACGCAGGGCTAAACTTTCAATCAGACTTGCCCGCTATTATTCTGAAATTTCGCCTGTTTCCTATAGCTATTTCCGCCGACATTAAACAAATGTTTTTGAATATAGTCGTTAGACCGGAAGATAGGCGCTATTTACGTATGCTATATAGATTTTCAGAAAACTGTGACATCACGGCTTACGAATTTAACCGAGTTTGTTTTGGCCTAAAGTGTAGTCCGTACTTAGCCATGCGAACTGTACGACAGCTGGCTATGGATGAAGGACATCACTACCCGCTCGCCGCGACTGTGGCTGCGCAAGATCTGTTTATGGACGATTTAGGGACTTCTGTTCGTTCAGTGGACGAAGGTTGCAATCTCGCTCGTGACATGATAAACTTATTTAAATTAGGAGGTTTTGACTTGGTTAAATTCATTAGTAGCTCGCCCGACGTTCTCGCTTCTATTCCAGAATCGCATCGTTTATCAGCTAAAATAGAATTTTATAAGGACGAGAATTAAAAAATTCTAGGCTTGGACTGGTGTCTGATAGACGATTTGCTATCTATATCCGTCAAATATACTCCGCAGATTTGCACAAAGCGTACGATGTTGTCAACAATCGCTAGATTGTGGGACATTAACGGTTATTGTGCTCCTGTTCTTTTATTCGCTAAGTTATTAATTAGATCGCTTTGGCTCGCTAAAATAGATTGGGTTGAACGTCCACCGCACAACATTCGCTCGACTTGGGCTAGATTCCAACAAGAACTCCCTAGTCTCAACAACTTTAAAATTCCTAGATTTGTTGGTATAACAACGCAGACTTCACGCATTCTAGTGTTAGGTTTTGCTGACGCCAGCGAGAGTGCATATGGCGCGGTCGTATATATTTGTGTATGTCATTCGGATGCACAAAACGAAGTCAACATTTTGTGTGCTAAGAGTAAAGTCGCTCCCATCAAGGTAGTCACCTTAGCTCGCTTAGAACTTTGTGCAATTTTACTATTGACAAAATTAAATAAATTTGTAACAAATACTCTCGCTTCCAAAAACGTCACGCACGAAGTATATGCTTTTACGGACTCCTCAGTGGCCCTACACTGGGTTCATTCTTCTCCGCATAGGTTTAATACGTTTATTGCTAATCGTATTTCCCAAATACAAGACAATTTGTTGCCACAAAATCTATATCACGTAGACGGCAAACAGAATCCCGCGGACTGTTTGTCACGTGGTTTAACGCCCGCCCAGCTGGTAGACCATCCATTGTGGACTCGTGGACCTACTTGGACACGTGATCCTGTGGCTACTTGGCCGCTCAGTCACTTTGAATTCGACACCAATTCTGATTCTAATCTTCTGGAATATAAGACAGCCGCTATTAGTTCATTTATAACCGCAACGGAACCGCAACCGCTTCTTTATTCTATTTCCTCTCGCTATTCTTCTTGGACGAAACTATTACGTATAGTCGTCTATATTCTTAGATTTACTAAAAAAATCCCGCGTTCAGATTTTATTGAACATTCACATTTAAAAGCCGCCGAATTATTTATATTACGCAGTGTTCAACAAGTGCACTTTAATAATGAAATTGTGTCTTGTTTAGGTAATAGTAAGGTCTCTAAATATTTACTGCCGCTCTCACCTTTTGTACGTGAAAACTTATTACGAGTAGGAGGTCGAATTAATAAGTCAGCTTTAAACTTTGATAGTAAACACCAAATCCTATTACCAAAAAGAGATCACGTCACAGACCTACTGATAGACTATTACCATACAAAATACATGCACGCTGGCCCGCATCTGTTACTTTCCTTACTTAGAGAAAGGTACTGTATAATATCAGCTCGTGATATAATTCGCAAACGTTTTCGTCTATGCATTAAATGCTTTAAAACTAACCCGCAACCGCAATAATGGCAAGCTTACCCGCAAGTCGCGTTAATAGGGCTAAACCCTTTTCCACTAGTGGAGTGGACTACGCTGGACCTCTCCACATTTTAATGTAGGTATCGTGGTGCCAGAAAGGAAAAGGCGTATTTATGTCTTTTTACGTGTTTTGTTACTAGAGCAGTGCATCTAGAGTTGGCTGTAGATTTAAGCACTGACTCTTTTATTCGAGCTTTTCATCGCTTTATATCTCGCCGTGGTGAATGTTCCACATTGTTTTCCGATAATAGCACTAATTTTATGGGTGCTAAAACTCATTTTGATGAGTTACATAAATTTTTAAAATCTAAGAATTTTAATTCTTCGTTTTCAAATAAAGCCGCTATGCATGGTGTCACCTAGAGCCTGAACCCGCCGAATTCACCTCATTTCGGAGGTGCATGGGAAGCACAAATCCGTAGCGTAAAATTGCATTTAAAACGAGTTATAGGCGAAACACTGCTTACGTATGAAGAACTTCTCACCGTTCTTACGCAGATCGAATGCGTTTTAAACTCTCGTCCGCTCACCGCCCTTAGCTCGGATCCTAGTGAACCAACCGCTTTAACACCTGCTCACTTTCTAAATTCTGGAGCATTGAGTAATTTTCAGACGCTTAATGAATCCGAGGATATTCCGCTTATCAAACGCAAATTTATGCTGGACAATTTAGTAAGTAGTTTTTGGACTCGCTGGAGTCGCCAATACTTGTCAAACCTACAAGGTCGACAGAAATGGAACACACCCTCAAATCCTATTAAAGTAGGATCTGTAGTGGTGTTGAAAACCGACAGCGCCCCGCCTTTACAATGGCCTTTAGGTATCGTAGATGCTGTCCATCCCGGTTCTGATGGAATCGTTAGGGTGGTTACATTGCGTACACGTTCCGGCAAGTACAAGCGCCCGGTAGTCAAAATTTGTCCATTACCGCTTTAATTTCATACTTTACTTTTACATACCGCTTTATTTATGTATTTTACCGCTTTCTACCGCACCATACCGCTTTATACCGCACCTTAACAATTTCTACCGCTTTATACCTCATCTTACCAATTTCTACCGCAGCTTACGGCTTTCTTCCGCATCCTATCGCTTTCTTCCGCATTTTACCGCTTTCTTCCGCATTTAACTGCTTTCTTCCGCATTTTACCGCTTTGGCTTTCCTTTCGTTTTTAGAGAAGCTTAAAGCTCCTCTAGGTGGGGGGGATGTTGGCGCCATAACTATGCAGACTGATTGTCAATGCATTCGCTGAGGAACGAAACCGTTCCAAACGCAATACTGTTACCGAGACAAGGACCGTATGTCCGGTAACTAAGAGAGTCGCTCACTACCGCTCGTCGAGACAAGACGATCCGCTACAAAAACCGCTCCGAGCACGCGTCTCAAACGTGCTCAGACAACTCAGTCACGTGTCTCGGTGCATTCCTTTCCTAATATGGTTGCACCGATCGATGCGTTGGCGATGAATCACGGACCACACAAGTGGATCCCTACCTCATCGCACGGAGAGCTTTAGAGATAACGGCCAGTTAGAACGGAACTCGGACTGGTTACCGTCGACCACTGTCCCGCGATTAATTCGCGGGACAGTGGTCGTATTATGATTAATTTAAATAAAGACAATAAGTAGTTCCGATGTAGTGGTTTTATTTATATTAAAATCTATACACTCCCTCTACAGGATTTAGGTCTCGACGGGACCTGGCATCCCTAGCTCGTGTGCGTTCCTGGCCGCACTACAAGTAGAATCGCTAAAGTGGTGACCCCGACGTGATCCTGTAGAGGTCGAGTTAGTGTTAGTGCAAAACCATGTCGACTCCAAGCTCGGAGACCGACGCGACTCTCGCCGCATCACCGTGTCAGCTAAGATTCCAGACTTCTGGTGAGATTCGCCGCGCCTATGGTTCCAGCAGTACGAAGCCGTAGTAGCAAGCCAGCGCCTCTCCGACGAACAACCTGGTCGTCGCGAAACTAGCGAAAGACGCAATAGAGCAGGTGAGTGACATACTCTCTTCGCCACCTGACTTGGGCAAATATAAAGGCTTAAAGGACAGACTTCTCTCTGTTTACGAAGAGTCGGAGAGCCGGCAGCTACAAAGGCTTCTCCATGAGACCGAGCTGGGCGAGCAGAAACCGTCGCAGCTCCTAAGACGCATGCGGGAGCTAGCCCGGGATAAGTTCCTCGACGATGCATGATGTGGATGGGAAACCTCCCAGCATCGTACGGGCAGTGATAACAATAAGCGACAAAAGGGAGCTAGACAAACTGGCGATGCTCGCCGACAAAATCATAGAAACATCGCGTCCCGTGGAACTTGCAGAAGTTGCTGAGTCAGCCTCGCCGAACGACCTCGCTAAATAACTGGCCAGCATAAGGTTGGAAATTGCGCAGCTACGCGGTTCGCGTCCGCCCCATGAAACCAGACCGCGAACGCGTTTCGGGCGCCGAGAATCATCGTATCGGCGTCGTGACGCGCTAGAAGACCACACACACTATTTTTCCGGAAACCGCGCGGCGCCGGTCGTTTGCTCCTATCATCGACAGTTCGGCCAGCTGGCCCGGAAGTGCCGCGAGCCATGCGAATTCCGGCGGCAGCAGCGTGCGGAAAACTATGATCGGTGCATTCTGCGGCGGACGGATGCATCGCCCTCGCCAACCACCGCCTCTGTGTGACCGACCGTCAAAGTGGGTTACGCTACCTGGTGGATACGGGAGCAAATGTTTCAGTGCTTCCGGTGTCTAGAAAATAGTGAACATTTATTATTGCAGACGTAAATCAGCCAATTTTAGGTGCAGACTTTTTATCGTATTATACGCTAATCATAGATTTAAGTTGTAGGAAAATAATTGCCTCTGAAACTAACTTAGGGGTTCATACGAAAGTCGTAAAGTGTCGCGAAACTTTAATAAAGACTATTAGCATCAACCATAATTTCCACGGGCTTTTAGAGAAATACCCGGAAATCACCAAGCCAGTGTCGTTTAAGAAACCCCCGCAGCACAAGGTATTACATTACATTGAAACTACGGGCCCTCCAGTTTACGCGAGGGCAAGACCGTTACCACATGATAAACTTTTACCGGAACCACTTGCCCAATGCTGCCAACTACCAAGCTATACTGGATAGTTATTTAACTCAACAGCACAACTCTAAGAAAAAAGACAAAACTCCCATTATATGGACGGAAGTAGCCGACGAAGACTTCCGGAAATGTAAACAAAGTCTAGAGGACGCGATAACGTTATCTCACCCGACGCCTGACGCAAAGTTAGGGTTAATGACCGACGTTTCCAGTACCTGCGCAGGAGCAGTCCTACACCAATACGTAGATAACGAATGGAAACCATTAGGATTTTTCTTCAAAAAACTCAGCGATACTCAGAAAGTGTACAACACATATGACCGCGAGCTTTTGGCTATCTATATGGCGATAAGACATTTTAGATATTTAATTGAATGCCGAGGAGTTACTGTCGGCGATACCGGCCACATATTGGTATCAATTATAATAAGTTTAACTGCCATATTTACAATCCTTCATGTCACTGATTTGACATGTTTACAAATAGAGTGCTTTTGGCAGCTGTCGTGAAGGTTTGTATCTGTGGTGGATATTTAAGTTATTTAGGTTAATTTCTCGTTATTAATACAGTCCATTATTTCATATTTATTCCTCTTTCTATTCTACACCTAAACACCATCCTTGCATCGCCATCATTGTCCTTCGAGCCGGATGTACTGAACTTTCCTATCAAACATTGAAATATTTTCACAATGTTCACGCGCTCACAAACCGCTAGGATGGAATCCACCACCGATCAACCTTCACCCACGGCATCACAAACCGATATAATTTCACAGACATCTAGCTGTAGCATGAAGCTAAAAAAACGCGCCCCGCGCCAATGGAGTAAGCATGATACATAAATTGTTTCATAATAGTGCGATACCGGTGTCGCCAATTTCTGAGGCGAACAAATGAAGAACGGAGAAAAAGGTGTGGCTTCAAATGGCAGCTCAACGCTTCTGACACTTAAAAAACTGCTTGAGAAAAAAAGAGATACAAGCAAACACGAATGTGTGCGCGTGTCTATGTAGTGTATTTTTTTTTTATTATAAAAAACTAAATATTTAATTGCATACTTAATAGTTTCGATAGTGTTGCCACCGACAACAAATATTATTACTTATCGATATAAACCAAATATTTTGGGATTTATAGAGATCATCAAAGATTAATAATTATTTATCGATATACAATTGTAATACACACACATATCATCACGGTAACCAGCGGAGGGGTTTTAATCCCACCTCGTCGTAGCCGATGGTATGAGTCTACACCGAACAAATGGCTAGCTCGTCGCGATGTTTTGAATAGACTCAATAACTTTGAAAAATATACTTTGGGCTAATATTATCAAATCAAACAACTTTTCCATGGAACCATGTATCGCAAAAGAAAAAAAAATGGCCTTCTCCATACAAACTAGTAACGTTAAAATGAGCAATTTGTATGGGGAAGTAAATTTTTTTTTTATTTGGGACATATGGTTCCATAGGAAAAATTGTTAGATTTTATCAGCAGAACCTCATATTAGCCCAAAGTACATCCTTTTAAATCCACCCTGATAGACACTTTCGCATTTATAATACTAGTGGATTAAAAAAATGTAGGTATATAATAATATAACAATAAGTTAAAATACTTTATTAAATTAAATTAAAACACATGCACAACTAACTTCATATACCTACTAAACTCAATCTCAACATTTTTGACCGACCTCCAAGGGAAATTATACTCAAACTACAAAAGGCGAAAAACAATTAAATCGTAGCTTGATTCGTCAAAATGTACTGAACATACACGGGTATTCATGTTGATTACCAATTTTCTTCTCTTTTAATTGCCTCTACCCATTTACGTTTTAATGCCGGATCTTTCGGGAAACTGTATCATGTATAGAAAATATAATTAGTATTATATAAAAAAAACAATAATTGTATAATATCTCATAACCATGAAAGTATATACAAAAATCGAGTTTATCAACTATAAAATCACATCACTAAATAGTAACTGACAAACCTCGTTGGACGGTTCTGTTGTCGCCATACCTTTTGATTAAATTAAATTGAAAAAAATATAAATTATTTTAAAGTATCGAAATTCTCGTTAAAAATAAAAACACATCACTAGTTCTTCAACTTCTAACTGTTGCACATAGTTTGACAGTTACCGTCAGCTTTTGATATTTTAATTATGGGTTTTATTATTATTTTTTATTAAGGTTTAATATAAGAAAAACATATTAAATACATACTTGAAATACGTGACACTAGGTACTTTTTTTTAATAGTAGTTTCTACACAGCTTTAATGCACAATTAACCATTTTTCCGGCAATAAAAGCGGAGCTCTTTTCGACTTTCTCCGCCGAACGCACAAATCAGACTGAGGATGTAAAAAATGTGAAAGTGTGTGTGAGTGACAAATTTGTCACTCGCGCGGCACCTTGCAAATTGAATGATGCTTACTCCAGTAGGGGCGCGCGGACGGGCACGGTTTTTACCTTCATGAGCTGTAGGTTATCGGGCAAATCGTCTTCGAGTGCGACTATCATCGCACAAAGAAAGATTGCCGAGGCTCGATACAAACGTGAACTAGCTAATTTACAATTTCAAGCTATACAAGCGCAGCGTGAAGCCGCACAGGCGGAATACGCCGCCGAAGTAGCCACGCTTGACGCCGAGCTTGAAGAGCAGGGCACGACCTCAGCATGTCAATACAACGACAACGTTTTGTCATTACCTAACCCCGCTCCTGAGCATTATTTCAGTTCGAACTCTGCGCATAACGTACAAGGCCGAGTGCGAGAGAATAGCGCTGATGCGTTTCCCTGCGATGGTGTACAAGCCACCGCGGAACCTCCGCCTCGCCTTCCTCTTGCCGAGCCACCCACCGCGTGTCCTACAAGCCCTCGTTGCGAGCCCCGCGCGACCATGGACGCACACCGCCCCCGGATTCCTCCGGGAGAGCCCCGTGCGCCACCGCCTGTGCACTGCACGTACGAGAACCACGCACAGGGCCGGTCGACAGGAATACGAGCGATGAGTATGCAGCCTTTGGCTAGCGAACGGACGCCAGCGGTTAGTAGTGAATTTTCTCAATTAGCTAAAGCTATCATGTCGGTCGCCAACAAACCTTGTCATCATCACGTCAGACTGTCCACTTTTACCGGCAACGTAAAAGAATGGTTACTTTTCAAGCGAACCTATGATGACACCAAATCCTCGTACACGTCCACAGCCTAATGTCAGTAGGCTGCGCGAAACTCTGCGTGGTGAAGCGTTCGAAGCTGTGTCCTCTTTACTATTAACATCGAACGATCACGAGTTAATAATACGTTCCTTAGAACTACGTATCGCTCGACCAGAGCAAATAGTAATGAATGAAATCATTACAATAAAGAACTTACCTAGGCTTGGTAAGCATACGAGCGATATACACATTTTCACTAGTAAAATAAAAAATTATGTCAGTGTTGTAAAATTGTTACAACAAACGCCGTATATCTATTCCCCCGATCTGACAAATATAATTATTTCTAAATTAACGCCATTATTACAGAATAAATGGTGCGATTTCGCTGCTGAGAACAGTGTGCATGGAAAGCCCTTGCTAGAGTCATTAGCAGATTTCCTGGAGAATGAAGCCGCCAAGCAGGCGAGCTACGGACCAAACGAGCTTTGGACGTCACCCGTTCATCCAGAAAACATGAAAAATATTTCCCATCACGGCGCTTACCCAAAACATCCTGCACACGTAGTTAAAAGTAGTGTAATTAGAAGTCATAACATCTCAGTAGATGCACAATCGACGCAAACTCATTTATCATGCTTATTCTGTAAAAATAATCATAATATTATTCATTGCGATAGTTTTATGAATCTATCGATCGATGATCGTTGGTCTTGGGTGCGAAAAACAAAAGTCTGCCCTAAATGCCTAAAAAACACCAAACATAACTGGCGTAACTGTAAATACAAACCATGTAATCTAGATAATTGTAGAAAGTCACATCATAAGTTGTTGCATTCGTTATCATCGTCATCTCCACAAACTTTGGGTCAATTGAACAGTATTGTGACGAACGTACTCGCCACTAGTTCGGGTGATGATAATATCAATAGTTTGCAATCTTCGACGTCTTATTCGTGTTATGATGTACATAATTCTATTTATTTAAAAGTTTTACCTGTCGTATTGTCTGGCCCTTCAGGCGAAATCGAAACCTTTGCCTTATTAGACGATGGTTCCACTACGACTTTAATCGATGCCGATTTAGCTAACCAAATAGGTGCTAGTGGTCCTATAGAGATAATACGAATGCAAGGCATAACTGGAAGCGTCGACGGCATCCAGGCTAAGCTAGTTAATTTCAATATTAGAGGTAAGAACGGTAATCAGTCATTTACCATTCGTAAAGCTCGCGCCGTCTCTACATTAAATTTAAAATCGCAGTCGGTTCAATTAAATAATCTATCAAATCATAATCATCTTCATGACATTTTAGATTTCATTATTTACGACAAAGTAACGCCTAAATTACTTATCGGTATTTCCGATCGGCCTTTACTACAAAGTAAAGAAACTAGAACCGGCAAGTCGTCCCAGCTTGCAGCGTCGCGAACCGCGTTAGGATGGGTTGCATTCGGTTGCACTAATAATTATAAAACTAAACCGAATCATTATGTAAACAATTGTATAGTAGTAAGTCAACATGACCCATTAAATCGTTTAAAAAATACTTCTCGACGTTCACCTAACGGTAATTTTAAGACTGTAAATATTAATTACAATTTCGCATCTTCTCGAATGTACAGTTTGCATAAACAACTTAATAAAATATATGCAGAGCTCTATCATATAAATATAGATGCTTACATCGAGAAACAATATGCGAAGCCTAGTAGTGGTTTTTACATTGGTGACAAAATAATGCCACGTATGTACTCTCCACAATTTGAGATCATTAAAACCAATAAGATAGGTAGGCTAAAATTAGGACGCATGATTTATCAAAGCAATTTCCACAATATTAATCGTGATTGTCAATGTTATTATTTGTGGTATGTTGATAGAGAAGTCCTAGGATATAAAATATCTTGGTCATGGTTAATATTTAGAATGACTTCCTTTTCCTATTCAACAATCTTTGTGAAATACAAAAATACCTTTGTATCAGATTTACAAAAACCTGTAAAAGTTAAAATGAAAATTCTATCTATGTATACAAAATTATGTATTTATAAAATTATTTTAATACCCGTCCAGCTTGCAGCTGTTATTGTACATATCCAACATAAGGCGGGTTATAAGTTACTAGGTTGGTTATTATGTAAAGTTAAAGAATTGAGATTTTTACAACTTATTATTGTAAAAGTATATCCTAATATGCTAAACTTAGATTTAATAAAACTATGTTTACGCGCCCCGGGATGATTTTGTAATCCGTTAAAGAATTATTTTCTTTTTAAATTAACGTATTATCTCTAGCTTCTTACTAACAAAATTATTTAATCTACAAAATGTTATGAAATTATATTAATATATTAGGTTTTTTTAAAAAACCAATAAGAACTTTTTGTTCTTACAATATAACTTATTGTATATTATCTCTTATATCCTTATCTGTCATTGTTGTAGATTCAGTGGCTGGTATCGTTTGTTGTATTTGACAACAAGAGTCCACGAAAATCTGCGTGTTTGGGAGAAAGGTCGCCAGCAGCCTCACACAATTCCTGCACGAAGAGGGCTATGTCTATTATTGGCACTTGATATAAAGACGGCTGAATTGCACATTTTAAGTGCATGCAGCAGAATATAATAAGGACAAACTATTTTACTTTCGCCTAAATGAAGAGCTGCTACCAAAAAGCAGACTGACATATTTATTATGCAAACTAAATGTCTAAAGTTGGCTTCATACTCATATCTCAGCGATGGAGGTTGCCTACGTCGTGACTACAGCTTGGTGATCATCATCATATAACCAGGTTGTTTACTGCAATTATATTGCATCTGGACTGGGCAAGAGAATGTCGAGACTAATATAATAAATACAGAATAACAAAGATATTTATTAAAGATATAAAAAGGTATCTGGACTCATTTAATCTAAAAAGATTTTGCGATTACTGTACCCTGACTTACCAAATTCTGATTTAAAATATTTGGTGATCATAGCTGAAGGTAACATGCTACAATGAATATGACTACGTGGAAGAATTTTATACACTTTTCCTAGCGCTGATGGAGTTGTTCGAGTGGCAGAAGTATTGATAGCTGCTGGCACTTTGAAGAGACCTGTCAGAAAGTTGAAACTCCCTATGGTTGAAGATGTGGATCGGTCCGCCTGATAAAGGTTTTGATAAGACATGAATGCCTTATGAAGAGGGCTATGTCGGCGATACCGGCCACATATTGGTATCAATTATAATAAGTTTAACTGCCATATTTACAATCCTTCATGTCACTGATTTGACATGTTTACAAATAGAGTGCTTTTGGCAGCTGTCGTGAAGGTTTGTATCTGTGGTGGATATTTAAGTTATTTAGGTTAATTTCTCGTTATTAATACAGTCCATTATTTCATATTTATTCCTCTTTCTATTCTACACCTAAACACCATCCTTGCATCGCCATCAGTTACAATTTACACAGACCACAAACCATTAACTTTTGCTTTCACCAAGAATTCACCCGAGAACAGCGATTCTCCAAGAAGGTTACGTCATTTGGCCTTTATTTCGCAATTTAGTACCGATATACAACACGTAACGGGCACAGAGAATGTGGTCGCTGACGCCTTATCTCGGGTCGAGGAGATCGGATCACCGACAAAGACGACTGCTCGGGATTGGCAGGACAGCAACAAATCGATGACACACTACATTCCTTGTTATCAAACGAATATTTTTCTATTAAAAAAGTATATATGCCTGATGTCGACATTCCAGTTTATTGCGAAATTTCAAAAAATAAAGTGCGACCGTACCTCACAGAACAATTCCGGGAAACAGCTTTCAAAGCTATACATGGAATTAGTCACCCAGGTGTTCGTAGTACAAGAAAGTTAATAACGAATCGATTTTTCTGGAAAAACATGAACACCGATCAACAACTGGACTCGTGCGTGTGTTTATTGTCAAAGATCGAAGACGCAGAGACACAGTCGCTCCGCTGGGATCGTTTGAAGAATGCGATCGATTCGAACACATTCACGTCGACATAATCACTTCCGACGGCCACAAGTAGTGCGTCACAATCATCGACAGAGCATCTAGATGGCCGGAAGCCATACCAGTCAAGGACATTACCGCCGAAGTGGTAGCACGAGCTATTTACGTAGGATGGATAGTTCGTTTTGGCTGTCCCAAGAAGTTAACCAGTGACCAGGGTAGGCAGTTTGAAAGTAACTTGTTCACCAACCTAATGAAGTATCTGGGGATCAACAAGCTACGAACAACGGCGTCCCACCCTCAAGCTAATAGTATGGTGGAGAGATGGCATCGGACTCTGAAAACAGCGCCGACGGCTCGTATTAACGAAAATCACTCGTCGTGGTTATATGAGTTACCAACAGTGTTGTTCGGCCTTCGCAGTGCGGTGCGTAGTGATAGCGATGTAAGCGCAGCTCAGCTTACATACGGGTGTGCCTTACGACTACCAAGTGATTTTTATGACAATATAAGTGATACTAACATTTTCCCTAGTGAATACGAATATTTAAATAATTTACGAAGTGCTATAGACAGTTCTAAGCGCACTCTCATTACCCGTAGTCATAATAACAAGACATTTGTACATAATGACATGTTTACCTGTAAGAAACAACGCAGTGAAACACGGTTTTCAACCTACGTATGACGGCCCTTACCGCGTTTTAAGTAGGAGCGACAAAGTGTTTTAGGTACAGTTGCCTAACCGCATAGCTAGAATTTCGGTGGACCGATTAAAGCCCGCTTACGCGCTAGCCGAACCTACACTCTCAAGGCTTACATCGAATACCGGGCGTAGCACCCCGACTACGGTTGCTACGCCCGCACCGAGCTCACATACAAGGAGCGGCAGATCAGGGGGGTAACCACCGACTCCGATACCGTGAGTTCTCGTTCGAGTTGGGATCAAAAAAGAAGTCATTTCATACAAATCATATTTACAAACTTAATAATATTATATATATTTTGTTGTAATTAATTAGGTACTCGAACTAGTTATGCATTGGTTAATTCAAATAACGATGTTTCACTTTTCGTAGTACCAAAAACATCCTTCTCGATCTAAACTCGAACGAGATCTCACGGTATCGGAGTCGGTGGTTACCCTGCTGTTCGTCGTCCGGCACGTTTCATGCTGGGATTCAACGGATTCAACGGAGTCAATATAGTCCTCCCAATTAGGATCATATTGATTCACTCGGCGCTGCCGCACGCCATTCATAGCCGATCGCTCAAACTGGAAAGAAGATGGTTATAATGGGAAAAACAGAGAGCAAGGAAGAGGTCATCATCGCCCAGAACGGAAATGCTACCGTGGAGAGGACCAGCTGGAGGGTAGCGACATAACCCTGCTAGTGATGGTCGTGGTGTTAGTTGCGATCGTAGTATACCTACTGCGCAACAAGGCGAGGCACACTTTAACGAAGTTTGTTAGGCCCCATACCGTTGAACGTAATAGTGTAGTGTTTTTTTATTTTATTTATTATTTCTACAGTGATATACTCGTATATATTTTTTCCCTCTCAGTGCTATTTAACCCAGTGTACCTCGAATAAAAGGTTTCTTTTTCAAAAATATTTGACATAACTTTTTGTGTGGTCATTTGTATCTTGTTATTTTATTTTTGACTTTCGAGTGTCAAATTGTAACGTAGGGTGACAATGTATTTATATTATAATTATATATTCATGTTACGTAAACCATAATTTTCGTCTTTTAGTACTTACTTTTAAACGCTTAGGTAAAGACCACATTTTTGTAAAAAAATAAAAAGGGGGGGAATAATGTGGCGATAGCGTGTTACTATGCAGCCACAACATCCCCGACACGTCACCCTCAATCACGTGTTTTGGCCGCACTACAAGTAGAATCGCCAAAGCATTAACAGAAAATCTTGAGGATGAACATTATTTTCTCACCCCAGGACATTTCTTGGTAGGAAGGTCATTATTATCGTGACCTCTACCTGAACCAGAAAACATAAGCTTACCCGATAGATGGAGGCTTATTCAGCAGACGAATAAACAATTTTGAAAGCAATAGTCAACAGAATATCTACAGCAGTTGTCATGAAGGTAAAAACCGTGCCCGTCCGCGCGCGGGGCGCGTTTTTTAGCTTCATGGCAGTTGCAAACACGATCTAAATGGCGTACATTAAAGCCAAATCTCAACATCAACGACATCGTACTTATCAAGGAAGACAACCGACCACCTGGAAAATGGCATCTTGCCAAAGTACATGAGGTACACCCTGGGAATGTCGGTCTTGTTCGTGTTGTTTCTTTGAAAACACAAAATAATATTATAAAGCGACCAGTCAGCAAATTCTACTTCCGATGCATGAAGATGGTTTAAATTATTTAAGATCAGTAGAAAGGCAGCCGGAAAAGCTATGCACAACAATTTTCAAATGGGCATTTTTGTTGTGGATGACTTTCATAATCCCATTCACACAGCAAGGTTCTCCAACGTACAATATTACGGCTCTGAATGACAACGAAAGCCTATATTTTGATAAGGTGGCCAATTTGAAATATATTAGAGATGAGTGGAAACTAATTGTATATTATAATTTGTCCTCTTATTGGCAAAGCATAGCAGATACGGAACGTAAATTAACAACTTACAAATCATGTGCAAAACAACGGGTAACCAACATCAAAGCATCGTATTACAATTAAATCATGAACTCGACGAAATAAAGTATTATAACAATTTATTAAGGAATCCCGTCCCCAGACGACAGAAACCGGATTAATCAATGGTGTTGGATACCTGGCTCATTCGCTATTCGGTGTACTTGATAAGAGATTTCCTCCCGATACGCAAAAGACATAGAAAAAATATCATACAACGAAAACCACCTACAGAACCTTATCCGAAATCAGACATTAATAATAGAAGCCGAATCAAAAAATATTTGAAATAATGAAAACATCATGCAAACACAATTGGCAGCTATCAATAAGGACTTAAACAACCTATCGAAAACCCTTAACGAAGTTCAGTCGGAAATCAGAAATGGTTTATATATTACGTCATCAGCAATATCCGCTAACATTATTATTTCTGCATTACGGCGTACACACAATATGTTAACAAATATGATAACAGACATTGCGCGATGATATCGGCGAATTGATACTCATCTGTTAAGCCTAGAACAATTTGAAGAACAAATTAACATTATAGCAAGTCAGATATCTTCAGATCTCAAATTACCCATAGCTAAAACTAATACTGGACAAATATACAAATTGTTAAAAGTATTTGCTAGTATTTACAAAAATGTTCGAGTTATTGAAATAAGCATCCCATTAGTGAGCGACGAGGAGTATGGACTAAACAAGATGATACCAATTCCTAAAATTAGGAACAACAATATTTTTGAAACCACACCAACATTTCCTTATGTAGCTCTTAACATTAAAAATGATATGGCTATGTTTTAACAGAATTGGATTTGCAGTCATACAACTTACAGTATACACTCTGGACTTAATACATTTTTATGCACTTTGAACAAACCTATTTATAAAATAGATCTAAAACAATCAATCTGTTACCTTTTCATAATAAACACAGGTGACATATCATTCACCTGTAATTACAAGCAGTCAACATGTAAAAATAAATGTCTGTTGGTTGTACTCGAGACTTGCAACGTTCGCATTTTTTGCACAGCTGACATGTCATCGGTCCCACTGACTAACAATGGACTTATTAATATACGGTTGCACGTTGAAAAGCTAAAGTTGACACCTTTACTATTCATGCCCATAATCATTATTTAAACAAAATAAACATACAAACCAATATCGAAGTCCCAGAGGTATCCATTTTGTAGTATTTGTATAAATAAAAGTCCTTCTTGAAATCACATTCTTTATTAATTATCACAAGCCAATAATAATCTCCGAGATCTTACTTCCTAGTGATGTGCCTTACTTTTAGTGATGTCCCGAATATAACATCCTTCCTTATAAAAATAACAACACTAAATATTTTAATTTTTCATACTATAATCTTTTTGCCACTGAGGTGGCCTAATTTGTCTCTTAGGTATTACAGTGACAATGATACTGGTGATACAGGATGATCTAAATCAATTGCATTGGTTATATCTCTTTTCTCATTAATATTGGGCTCCACTAGTATATCTACATTTGGAGTAATCTCTTGAATATTAGTATCCTTAACAATTGACTCCCTAACTTACTTACTTGGCGCTATATATTTTGGATATCAAATGATATCTATTTCTCCTAAATAAACCTTTTTCTGTTTGTACAATATATGATCTTGGTTCCATTAGTATCTTAAAAATCTTACCATAGAGCCTTAAATCTACAACCCAAACCCTTTCTCCTATAATTAATGGTCTCAACTTCTTAACACTACGTCTTTTATCATAATAATATTTATTTTTTGTTTCCTAGCTTTACCTAATTTTTGAAAAGAATTATTGCACCTTTTCACCTTTGCAAAAGTATTTGACAATATTGGCAACAGCTCCCTTAATTTTCTATTATATAATAACTCACTTGGGCTGTATCCACACTCTAAAGGTGTGTTTCTATAAGCCAATAATGCCATATGCACATCCCTATTTTTCTTAAGTAACTGCTTAGCCACTTTAACAGCTGATTCCGCACAGCCATTACTTTGAGAAAAATATGGACTACTTGTAATATTTTCAAAGTTATATTGTCTGGAAAACTCAGAAAAATTACTCTTAAACTGTGTACCACAGTCACTTCTAACTACATCTGGTATACCATGGCTAGAAAATGCCTCTTTGCAACAATTAATCACTGTATTCTCAGTTAAATCTTTAAGCTTAAATAATTCAATAAACCTAGAATAAAAATCTACCATAACCAAATACCAGTGATCATTCCATTTAAACAAGTCTAAACCTATTTGCTACCAAGGTCGTTCAGGTATTTTTTCATAAATCATTGGTTCTTTATGATTGGTTCTTTCCTCTATACACTGAGAACAATTTTCTACCATTTTTTTTTATATCAATAGGTAGTCCCAGCCACCACACACTGTATCTAGCACGAGCCCTACATCTAGTTATACCCAAATGACCTTGGTGAATAAATCCTAAAAACAATGTCTGTAAAGATTTAGGTATAATTACTGGGCCAACCCTCCAAAGTATACTTCTTTATCATTGTACACACAAAACATTCCTTTTGCTCATTGTACACCTGTTGCAGAATTTTATCATTATACAAAGTAACACTGTTTATAATAAAACCAGAGTCTTCTAAATGAAACTCATTAGCGCTATCTTCTAATGGTTTTCTTGACAGAGCATCAGCAACAACCAAGCTCTTCCCTGGAAGTTATTGAATTGTATATTTAAATGGCATAAGTTTCATCCTCATTCTCATCAATCTAGGTTCATCTATTGGTTTTGTATCTAAAATCTGTAATAGTGGTTTGTGATCTGTCTCTAAATGTATTGTAATACCTGTAATAAAATCTTTAAATTTCTTTGTAGCCCATATTAAAGCTAAACATTATTTTTCTATCTGCGCATATCTCCTCTCTGTAGGTGTTAAAGTTCTACTTGCAAAAGAGACAATTTCTCTTTGACCTGCCTCATTCTCTTGCAGTAAAGCGGCGCCCAAGCCATAACTACTGCTATCAGCTAATATTATTATTTTATTATCTGGATTGAAATGGCACATAATTGGTGACCTTTGCAATAAATCTTTAAGTTTATTAGAAGCTAAATTCTGTTCTACTCCCCAAACAAATAACACACCTTCTTTTAATAAACTATATAATGGTTCCAACAAATTCGTCCTGTGTGGGATGAATCTGCCTACAAAATTAATAAGACCTAAAAATTGCATGAGTTCCACCTTAGATTGAGGAGCTTCAAATTTATTAATTGCTGATACTCTATCCGGACCTTCAGCATTAATAACATGACCCAAATATTTAACCTCCCTTACTCCAAATTTACACTTATCTTTGTTTAAAGCTATACCAGCATTATTTAACCTATTTAAAACTTCAATAAGTTTATTATTGTGGCCTTCAATTGTGTGACTGTAAACTAAAAGTTAATCCAAATGGCAAACGTGTATACATGAACCTCCCAAATGGTGTCATAATAGTTGTCAACTTACTTGATTCGTCATCCAGGACAATCTGATAGAATACGGAAGCAGCATCAATTTTTGAGAAATATTTAGCATTTGTTAAACGGCTTAAGGTGACCTCAACCTTAGGAATTCTATCTAATTCTAATTTCACTTTGATATCGGAACTACTCTTGGTATATATTGCATATATGCATGAAGGTAAAAACCGTGCCCGTCCGCGCGCCCCTTGCATGAAGGTAAAAACCGTGCCCGTCCGCGCGCCCCTACTGGAGTAAGCATCATTCAATTTGCAAGGTGCCGCGCGAGTGACAAATTTGTCACTCACACACACTTTCACATTTTTTACATCCTCAGTCTGATTTGTGCGTTCGGCGGAGAAAGTCGAAAAGAGCTCCGCTTTTATTGCCGGAAAAATGGTTAATTGTGCATTAAAGCTGTGTAGAAACTACTATTAAAAAAAAGTACCTAGTGTCACGTATTTCAAGTATGTATTTAATATGTTTTTCTTATATTAAACCTTAATAAAAAATAATAATAAAACCCATAATTAAAATATCAAAAGCTGACGGTAACTGTCAAACTATGTGCAACAGTTAGAAGTTGAAGAACTAGTGATGTGTTTTTATTTTTAACGAGAATTTCGATACTTTAAAATAATTTATATTTTTTTCAATTTAATTTAATCAAAAGGTATGGCGACAACAGAACCGTCCAACGAGGTTTGTCAGTTACTATTTAGTGATGTGATTTTATAGTTGATAAACTCGATTTTTGTATATACTTTCATGGTTATGAGATATTATACAATTATTGTTTTTTTTATATAATACTAATTATATTTTCTATACATGATACAGTTTCCCGAAAGATCCGGCATTAAAACGTAAATGGGTAGAGGCAATTAAAAGAGAAGAAAATTGGTAATCAACATGAATACCCGTGTATGTTCAGTACATTTTGACGAATCAAGCTACGATTTAATTGTTTTTCGCCTTTTGTAGTTTGAGTATAATTTCCCTTGGAGGTCGGTCAAAAATGTTGAGATTGAGTTTAGTAGGTATATGAAGTTAGTTGTGCATGTGTTTTAATTTAATTTAATAAAGTATTTTAACTTATTGTTATATTATTATATACCTACATTTTTTTAATCCACTAGTATTATAAATGCGAAAGTGTCTATCAGGGTGGATTTAAAAGGATGTACTTTGGGCTAATATGAGGTTCTGCTGATAAAATCTAACAATTTTTCCTATGGAACCATATGTCCCAAATGAAAAAAAAAATGTACTTCCCCATACAAATTGCTCATTTTAACGTTACTAGTTTGTATGGAGAAGGCCATTTTTTTTTCTTTTGCGATACATGGTTCCATGGAAAAGTTGTTTGATTTGATAATATTAGCCCAAAGTATATTTTTCAAAGTTATTGAGTCTATTCAAAACATCGCGACGAGCTAGCCATTTGTTCGGTGTAGACTCATACCATCGGCTACGACGAGGTGGGATTAAAACCCCTCCGCTGGTTACCGTGATGATATGTGTGTGTATTACAATTGTATATCGATAAATAATTATTAATCTTTGATGATCTCTATAAATCCCAAAATATTTGGTTTATATCGATAAGTAATAATATTTGTTGTCGGTGGCAACACTATCGAAACTATTAAGTATGCAATTAAATATTTAGTTTTTTATAATAAAAAAAAAATACACTACATAGACACGCGCACACATTCGTGTTTGCTTGTATCTCTTTTTTTCTCAAGCAGTTTTTTAAGTGTCAGAAGCGTTGAGCTGCCATTTGAAGCCACACCTTTTTCTCCGTTCTTCATTTGTTCGCCTCAGAAATTGGCGACACCGGTATCGCACTATTATGAAACAATTTATGTATCATGCTTACTCCATTGGCGCGGGGCGCGTTTTTTTAGCTTCATGCATATATGGCATTGGATTTTTTATTAAAGTAATACGAAACACATCTTTAAAAATGCCCAAATCGGTAAATAATGAAGGATATTTAGACAAAACAAACTTATTTTTAATTAATTCTTGAATACCAACAGTGTTAATATGAACAACATCCATAGTCTGTAAAGCAGGTTTACCCAATATTGGTTGACTTAAATTTCTAATGACATAAACCTTTCCAAAATACACCTTATTTTTATATACTAATTTTAGATCTAAGCTTCCCTTAACATCTAGTTCGTGTCCATCAGGTCCTTTCACGCTGCCTGAATAGTAATGCGAACTGCATTACTATTCAGGCAGCGTGTTTCAGATTTAACACACTGTTCGGGCACTGCAACTAAATCTGCTCCTGTATCAATAAGAAAATCCAATTTACAACAAAAATCATTGTTATTATATAAAATACCTCAACGGTAACAATATACGTAAGATTACTTTGTACCTTCTGACTTGGTTCAACCAAATTCATTCCCAAAGGACCCTCGTTTGTGTTGAACATTTTTTAAAATGGAGGCCGCACACGACATGTTCTTGCAAAATGGCCCTTGCGACCACATCTAAAACAGGTAACCACTTCATAATCCCCTTGATATTTTCCTTTATTAAATTTTACTTTGTTTAACTAATAAACTTGCTGCTGTGGCTCCATATATAATTTTGACTCCTCTTGCTGAACCTCAGCTTGCCGTGCCATTTGAATCCAGTTTTAGATCACTTTTAAGTTGTAGACGCTCACTACATTTTCTGTCCTTTAAACCGACCATAATTCTATCTCTTATTAACTCTTCCCTTAATTTTTCAAACTCGCAATTCTCTGCTAGGATATAAAGACTGGTTACAAATTGATCAACATTTTCATCCATTTTTTGATTTCGAATATTAAATTTATATCTTTCATAAATTACATTCAAATCAAATCAAATATTATTTATTTCATGTAAATCTTTACAGATATTTATGAATAGTCAAAAAAAAAAAAAAAGTTTTAACAATAAGGTCTAGAGTGCGTTTGGTTAGGCTGCTATTATAGATTAATTAATAATAGGTGTCATAAATAAAAGTATTAAAAAAACCAACCAACCGAACGCACGCTACATAACCAACTGGTGTAAGACTAGGTGGTTAGCTGATTCCATTGACCTTCCGATTATCATCTGCCATACAAGGGTGCTACCGAGGCGACCGACCTCACCAACCGTATCCACGCCTTAAATATTAGTTCTTATATTATCATTATATTGGCTGTATTTAAATGACCATCAATCGCATTAACATAGTTGTATGGATTCTTTTTCGGGTCAAAATACTCTCCCAATTTTCATAACCTAACATAATTCCAACTCTTCATAACCTATGTTTTTCCCGAATTGTAATATAATTTCCTCCGATTTTTCCCCCCATAATATATAACAGTAAATTTTTTGTTTCATCATCCTTTTTGTTATCATTTCCTGATATAGCCATATATCGGATAAATCTTTTCTCCCAGGCATTCCATGATTCCGGCGTTTTAAAATTAAAACCACATGGCGGTTAAACCGCCGAATGCACTTTTATAACTCCTTGTTGTGATTTCGTATCCATCTTTATTAACTTTTTTTAACCGCTGCCACCATTGTGTATTTGTATAAATAAAAGTCCTTCTTGAAATCACATTCTTTATTAATTACCACAAGCCAATAATAATCTCCGACATCTTACTTCCTAGTGATCTGTCTCACTTTTAGTGATGTCCCGAATATAACACATTTTAAACCAAATAGTAAATTCGACAATATCAGATGGTTCGTTTAACGTGAGTAACGAGCTCACTTACCAGCAATTAGAAGAATAATTAAAAGACCTAAAGGTGCAATCAAATAAAGACCTCACTATACATGATATTCATCAATACTCCATCATGTATGTGGTGGTGGCTCTCCTGCTTATCGTGGGAATCGTCGTGACATATTTGAAAATAAAACGATGTCGCCATCGACACCCTGCAAAAACAACGCCGAAACACGTGGAGCTCGCCGAGGACCGCTACCCGCGGATCGCGGTCGAGCTTCTCCGCCCCACCGAACCCCGGATGTGCAGTGTAGTATTAGTGATAGTGTACCTAAACATAGTGATAGTGTGCGTAAATCAGTGAGAAAGCAAAGTGCGGCTACGGGCACTTCAGGATTATTTAATTTGTATGACAGTTAATTGTGTAGTTAGCAAGCAATGACAAATCTTATTATATCAGTATTTAGCATTATTTTTATCAAATTTAATTTATAAATCTTATTTTTATATTATTATTTTGCCTTAGAGCATTAATATATTTTTTAATATTTTGTGTTTTTATAGGTACTTTATAGTTTAGCATTTTATATCATTTATTATATCAAGCATGTAGCAAGCATTTTAACTCTACCTAATAGGGTTTATTGTTTATTTAAATGTCTTAGTTCTTTAAATGGGCAAGATGTACGATCTACGTATCGTACTTTATTTAAATCATGACGCGCCGACTGCGGCCGCAGCAAGTTATCTAAATAAATTAGTCGTTTTACAGCGCTCAAACAGGCTGGTCGTTTTGCATTTTCTTCTAACAGTTTTTCCTAGCAGTAGCAGTGATCAGTCAGTTAGCATTAGCAGTTATAAATCAGCATTATAACATCAATCAATAAGTGTAACAGGTTAAACCATACATACCTTGTGGATCGCCTTGCCTGTCCGTGTCTTCTTTATGCGGATGATTTAAAGATTTTTAAAATGATAAGGTTAACAGAGGATTGTTTGCTTCTTCAGCGAGATCTCCAGGCCGTCGTTGAGTGGTGCTCACAAAAGTGGTGTCGTTTTCCGGTAAAAGAAAACAGCAAAACAGGATCCACTACGGATATTCTATTAATGATAAAATATTGAATCGTAGTGCTGTTGTAAGGGAGTCTTATTTGACGATGGTCTCACTTTTCGACAGCAATATAATAATATTGTTGATAGATCGAATGCTGGGATTTGTTTTGAGATCAACCAAGGAATTCAGGAATCCAAACTCGGTAATACTCCTTTTCAACAGCCTTGTGCGTAGTGTGTTGGAGTATTGCTGCCCTGTCTGGGCTCCATATTACACGGTACACTCAGACAGGATTGACGGCGTTCAGAGAAGATGCCTCAGAGCACTCTCTTATAGATGTGGGTATGGACGTTCGCTGGTTGATTACTCTTCTAGGTTAAATAAATTTGGGGTCCTTTCTCTTAAACGTCGTCGTATGCGATATGACCTTTTGTGCCTGCACAAAATCTTGCACTCCGACATTGACTCGGGTTTATTGCTGTCGTCCATTAGTATCAATACTCGCTATAAAGCCAGAAATCCTAATACATTCTCCCTTCAAACTTACACTATCAACACATCCTTCTACAATCCGTTGGTAAGGATGTGTCGTACCTATAATGATAGTCGGGTTGCGGGATGTAGAGATTGATATATTTGACAGTAGTTTTGCTCATTTTAAAAAGTCCATTACACCGGATGTCCTAAGCCGTATTTAGAATAATATGGCTTTTTAATTTAAATTGGTTTATTTTGGTTAAATATCTCTGTAATTAATTGTGTGTTATTAATATGTGTAATTTTTAATTAATTTTATTTTTTGTATTATTAGGTATTGTTATTATTTTTAAAGTATAGTATTCTTAATGTTTATTATTATTAATTCAATTTTTATTGTAAATTTAATTTGTTATTATTAATTTAATCCTAATTTTTATTATTATTAATTAAGTTCTATATTTTATATTGTATTGTGTAAATCTGTAGGCAATATTGTAGCTTATGTGCACTGAATTGGATCCTAGCCTAGAAATTTGTTTTAACGCACGTATCTTAACTTGTAATGGACTGGGATCTGCTGGTGCACCAAACATTAAATAAATAAATAAATATATGTTCGGGAGACTTTAACATCCCAGTCTGAGTTGGACTAAGATTCAAGGTTTCCTAGCTATGACACCGAGTGAGGCAAGTGATATTAAATCGCGATTGCTTCTTGAAACAATGTTTCTTTGTAGTTTAGACCAATATAATTGTACTCCCAACCATAACTCTCGTTTCCTGGACCTTGTTCTCTCATCACGGAGTCATGTAATGGTTTCTGAGGAGGAGGCACTAGTTGTGATGGATAGGCATCATCCTGCATTATTAGTTGAAATAGTTCTGACTTAAAAGGATATGTAGTGAAAGATTAGGTTTAATAAAAGGCTTATTAAACCGAATCTTTCACTACGCTTAAACTTTAACAAATGTAAAATAGAAAATATTAAATCTGAATTGGATAAAATTGCTTGGGGTGAGATCCTATACTCCTGTGATGTTAATGTCGCCACTGGCAATTGAATGTTTCTATAGTAAGCTATATGATATAATCTCTGCAAACACTTCAAGAACTAGGGATGTATCTCATAAGTACCCAGTATGGTTTTCTCCATCGCTTAGAAAGTGCTTGGCTGAGAAGAATAAATTTCACAAGTTTAAAAAATATAACAACCCCCGTGACTATGATACTTTTAGTCTTCTCAGAGCTAGGTGCAAACGACTGCTACATGAAAATTATAAAGTTTTTTTATCCTCTGTTGAGGATCTTTATGTAGCAATGTTAAACACTTTTGGAGATTTTTTAAAAGTAAAAAAGGAACACATTCTATACCACTTTCAGTCAAAAATGGTGCTAAAGTCTCCTCTCACCATGCTGAAGTTTGTGATCTATTTTCAGAGTATTTCGCTTCGGTATTTGATTGTGCCTCTCCTGATAACCACCCTTCCAACATACTATATGTTGGCATAAATAGTCTACGCACACTGTCTAACATATCAGTTGATTGCAGTCAGATCTTAAGTGTGATGAGAAAGCTTGATAAAAATAAAGGCGCCGGCCCAGATGGAATTCCACCATCATTTATAATGAATATAGTGAACTGCAGTCAGCAACTTAGCGTACCCTTATCCATCCTATTCAACAAATCTTTACAATCTGGTGTATTCCCTACACTGTGGTTAACAGCACATGTTGTTCATATTTTTAAGGCTGGAGATAAGTCTTCTTGTGAAAACTATAGGCCTATAAGTATTCTGTCATGTTGTGCTAAGATTTTTGAATCAATTGTTTATAAGTTCCTATGTCATCATCATAGGCCTGTAATATCAAATAAGCAACTTGGATTTGTAGCGGGCAGGTCTACGACTAGTAATCTTCTTGAGTATAAGAATTTCCTATGTCGTGCATTTGCTAGGAGGAAGCAAGTGGACTCCATATATACAGATTTTTCCAAAGCGTTTGACAGAGTTGATCGCGCAATTCTTTGTCAAAAATTATCAGCCTATGGGGTCCATGGCAGCTTGCTTAGATGGTTGGAATCATACCTACAAAATAGAAGTCAACTTGTTGCCATAAGAGGTCATCTCTCTGCACCTGTGGTAACCACATGAGGAGTTCCCCAGGCATCACACTTGGGCCCTTTGATGTTTGTGCTCTTTATCAATGACTTGGCAGAATGTCTTGAGTGTCCCTGTTTATTGTATGCTGATAATTTAAAGGTGTTCCAAACTGTTAAGGAAGATAATGGTGCTGTCCTTCTTTAAAAGGATCTAGATACCATTGCACTGTGGTGTTGAAAAAACCACATGTCGCTTAACGTAAACAAATGTTTTGTGGTTACGTTTACTTGGAAAAATGACAAGATTACTCATAATTACAGACTAAATTCCCGAGTACTAGAGCGCAAACGGGAAGCAAAAGACTTGAGGGTTTTATTTGATGAAAAACTAAACTTTCGTTCACACTACGACTACATAATTAATAGAGCAAATCAAATGTTGGGCTTCATTTTCAGAACAACCCAAAAATTTAAGGACCCTGACAGTTTGAAATATTTGTATTTCTCACTGGTCCGTAGTATTTTGAAGAATAATGCGGTGGTATGGGCTCCTATCTATAACACCCATAGCTATAATATTGAAAGGATTCAGCGTAAATGCTTGAAGATGTTATGTTTAAAGGGGGGTCTTGGTCGGAGTATTGGTTCTTATGAGGATATATTAGATAGATTCAAAATAAACTCTCTTGAATCTAGGCGCAGGCATAGTCATCTCGTTTGTCTTCATGGAAATCTTCACTCCAGAATTGACTCGCCTTCGCTAATCGGACAATAAATGTCCGATTTGATTCTTAACGCGCGTTATAGAGCCAGGGACTACTCCAGAAGGATGTTTAACTTGCAAACTTTCAAAAATAATACCTCATATTACAACCCAGTTGTCAGAATGTGCCGTCTTTACAATGATGTCCGCTGGTGATAATTCGGTTGACATTTTTGACAAGGATGTCAGTGGGTTTAGGAGAGTCATGCATTGGTCATAGGTGTGTGGGTCTATTATTGATATATGTATGTATGTATATATATTATGTATTTAATTTATATATATATATAGGCTTATGTGAGCAGAAAGTGCCTTTTAAATTGTTATAGCTATAAATAAATGTCGATCTTTTCATTTCATTATGAATAGGTAATAAGTGGGTAAATAATTTAATGTAATTGATATTAATTAAATGTATGTTTATGGTGTTTATTATTTTTTTTAGTGTTTGATGTTTAATTTTAATCTACTGCAGGTTAAATATAATAGTTAATTTACTAGTTATTTTATTGTACTTTATATTCACTATTTATGTAAACATGATGAGTGTGTATGCCTTAGGGCTACAAACCAGATTGTAACTTTTGTAGGTCGTTAAGCACATTTTATAAATAAATAAATAAAATAATAAGGGATACTATCAAAACTCGGAGAGGAGTCATTGAGCTTGCTAAGAACACAGTCAAATTCAGTCCTCTTGACGGGTTCGTTCATAGGATCTTGGATATTAAGGGGGACAGATAGGGGATTTACCTCCCCTATCTGCCTACATATCACATATCTGCTGGACATCAAGGAGGATCCAGGGGAGGGGCCATGGATTTGGAAAAACTTTGTAACCACCCTGATGGGTCATTAAAGGATGGGGTGTTGTTTGAGGACATGGCTTCACGAAACTTTTTGATATGTCTCCAAATAAAGGATAAAAAGGAAATTGAGGAAAAAGATTCTCACAGAATTTAAAACTTTTTTTTAGAGGATAAAAGTTGAACAGCTATTTAAGCAGCTATTTTCTCATAATTAATAAAATTGGAAAGAGTCATAGCTGAGTTATATAATCTTTCTGTTTCCCTGCGGGACTTTTTGTACACTGTGAACCTCACCAGAGAAGGGGGGGGGGGAGGGCAACACTCTTAAGCTTCTATTTACCTTTTTAGGTATACATTCATCCGCAGCAGAAATTAATGATTTCACAAATTGATCATAAATAGACAAATAGTTATTATCATTTACTATATCTAACAAATTACTTTTCTGTTCTGTAACTTGTAAAAATTTTATATTTACGAAGGGATCAAAATCCAAAGTTGTGGGAGAAGGAATAAGAGATAATATTAAAATTGGATAATGCTCATTCCCAAAAGACTCAGATAAGACTGTCCAGGACAACATTCCCAAAAGACTCAGATAAGACTGTCCAGGACAAGGAAGTGGACAAGGAGGGAGAACATAGGGACAGGTCTAGAGCACTTGCGTGTTGAGTGGGATTAGGACGGCGCTGTGAAGAACAGCATCTCATTAATCAAAAACATGACATATGTCATACAAATTCAAAATTGATAAATTCTTATATATTATATTATTCCGTGTTTATTTTATTTTACTTCATTGCACATATATCTTAAAGTTGCAGTTATCCTGACTTTGCTTTAAAGGCGGTATTTTACGTTTAACTTGATCCTCATTTTTTTGCATTTTAGGTTTAGTTTCAAATAAATATTACACACACCGGCAGAATTAGGGAACACAAAAAAGGGAGAGTATAAAATAGTTAGCTTTATTTTTAAACAAATAATAATTAAACTTGAAACAACTTGCAACACCATACTTAAAGTTTAATGAAAAACAAATCTTAACTAAACAAAATGCATTTTTATTAGATTTCGTAGTGACAGAGAAACAGTTACAATTTTTGATTTTATGACGGTTTAAATTTAAATAATATTAAATCATTTATTTGCCAGAATATGGGTACATGTTGTTGAAAAGTTGTTTGCTTGATCCTACATATTCTACCACACAATGGCGTGCAAAATATATATAGATTTTTTAATCTTTATATAATATTAAAGTTAAACCACAGAATAAATAACAGTACAAGCAATTAAATTTACACTAACACTATAATTACGCCATAATTATATTTACACTAACACTGTAATTAGCACACATCAATATCAGCACGGTCAGCATTACATATAGACCTGTCTTCTAAAAATTCTTTTACTGAGTAGTACAACTTATGAAGCAATAATTTATGCTTCATAAGTAATATATAATATATATTTCAACCTTTTATTTGATTGGCATATAATTGCATGATTGGCTTTTTTATTTGATTGGCATAAGTGTAATCGTACCGTTGGAGCGTATAATTTATTTTTAATTTTTCCTTTTGATCCATAAACTTCTTCATTTGTTTTAAACGTATCAAAATTCTTTCTAACGAAAATACAAAGTTCCAGGATGTATAAACACGGTAAAGGGAGTATTTTTAATTTAGCAAATAAGGGTTTACAACTGTCGAGCGGGTGAGCTTTACATAATGCCCTAATACACTTTTTTTGTGTAACAAATGCTCTGTTGACCTCCACTGAATTGCCCCAAAGAATTAATCCGTAACGTAGTAAACTTGATACATGACCATGATGCGCTAATTTAGCTGTAATTTTTAAATGAATATTTAATAACGAGTGTTTCCCCCCTGTGCCCTGATTAAGGTTTCCATCCGTCTGATCATACTGCGAATGATGTTGTCAATGATTTCTTGGGGCAACCTCTGCCATTCTTCAACTAATGTGTTTTTCAGCTCGCCCAGATAGTTAGGAGGTGGCATTTTGATTTGACACTCCTCTTTAGCAAGTCCCAAACGGGTTCAATTGGATTCATATCCGGGGACCGTGCTGGCCACTCCATCACCGTAACACCAACATGGTTTAGGCCTGTACTGAGCGAGCACTGTGAGTCCTAGCATTATCCTGCATTAAAATATAGTCGTTACCAAAAAATGACACAACATGTTCCTCTAAAATCTTCCTGATATACCGATCATCCAGATTCCCGCCGCCGACTACCACTAACTCCGTGCGAGCTCCTAAACATATCCCTCCTCAGACCATAATTGAGCCGCCGCCGTATGCCACTGTATTTTCAAAATTAGACTGTAAATTATATTTGCGTCTCCATACTCGCTGCCTTCCATCAATCTGATTTAACAGAATTCTAGATTCATCAGTAAAGAGAACCTGTCCCCACTCGTCAAAGTCCCAATGATGATGTTCACGAGCAAAGTATAGTCGGTTTGTGCGTTGGGGTCTCTCAGGTTTTGGTGCTTTGGCGGGTATAAATGAGCCTATACCAACTTCCTCGAATCTTCTGCGAACTGTCCGCTCACTCACTCTTACTCCTCGAACCTCCTCCAATGCATTTCGGGCCTGCACCGCCGTAAGTCTCGTGTTCCGACGAACTTGAAGTTGTAGAAAACGGTCATCACTCCTTGAAGTGCACCTTTTCCTGCCTTGTCCTCTTCTCCTCACTAGAGAATTCGTCAATCTGTACCGTTTGATGCTACGATGAATCGTTGATAACGATCGACGAAGTCTTGTTTCAATCGATCTGTAGGATTGACCATTTCTTCTCATTTCATCTGCTCTGATGATTTCTGATAGCGCTAAATCAGGCATACTTAGATGTTCGTAACTTATCAATAAGCAAGAAAACACAAAACACATTTTCAAATTAGACGTTTTTAAAAAATATATGTATAAAAATATAAAAAAGCAATGTAACCGGCCAGTGCCACGAAAAAGATATATTAATTCATCCTTTTTTTTGTGTTCCGCTAATTCTGCCATTGTGTGTATTATATAGATCGTTTTTACAGAATATGCGGAGTCTATTAACATAAAAAAAATATTATATATTAGTATATAAACATTAATTTTTAATTACCTATGTTGGGAAAGTTGCGGTCCATGAATAATAATACTAATTCTATAGATAACACAACTTTAATAATGAATTTAAGTAAAAATACAATAATGCGCGGACGCTTCGCTCGGAAGCGAGAAAAGTAATAAAGATGTAACGTTCACGTTTCGTCCGGTGTTGCTAGCTTCAACATGCCCGCCGGCGTTGGAAACCCATTTCCAACAATTAACTAGTTAACAGGCAATGGACATATCTTAGAAAATGATCTTCTCTTGATGCCATGGACAGTAAGTACATCTGCAACTCTATTGACGCCGTCCTTCCCTGGATATAATTTTATGACTCGACCCATGATCCACTTTATCGGAGGCAAATTATCATCCTTCAAAATAACCATCATTTCTTCTTCTAGTTGCATATTCTGTTTGTTTCATTTCACTCTTAGCTGTAATTCTGATATATACTCCTTGTACCATCTGTCCCAGAAGTGCTGACGTAACTGTTCAATGCGCTGATATCTTTCTAATTTGTGACAAGCTACATCTTTTAATTCTAGACTCAAAATAGAAGTAAGTGGTCTGCCAACCATGAAATGAGCAGGGGTAAGAGGAAGGAATTGATCAGGATCTGAGGATAAAGGTGAAAGTGGACGTGAATTCAATATCGCCTCGATTTGTGTTAATGCAGTATATAATTCCTCAAAAACTAAATTTGAATTTTGTAACACCCTACGCAAGTGGTGTTTGACAGACTTGACGCCAGCCTCCCATAATCCTCCAAAATGTGGCGAATATGGTGGTGTAAAATGAAAATTTATAGAATCCTTAGCCACAGTGTGAATTATTTCATTAGCTTTAATGTTTAAAAATTGTCTTAACTCATTTTTTGCTCCTACAAATGTAGTGCCGTTATCGGAATATATGTCAGTAGGTTTACCGCGGCGGCTGATAAAACGGCGTAATGCTAGTAGGAATACGCTCGTGGAAAGATCGCTAACTAACTCCAAATGTATGCATTTAGTTGAAAAACATACGAAAATTGCTATATAAGTTTTAGATAGACGGCTACCCCGACCTTTTTTATTGGCGGTCATTATAGGTCCCGCGTAATCTATTCCCGTACATTGAAATGGAAATCCTGGTGTAGTACGTGCCTTCGGTAAATTACCCATGACAGGACTAACTGGTTTAGCTCTAAAACGATAACAAATAATACAATCATGAACTATTTTTCTGGCTTGATTTCGACCACGTATGGGCCAAAATCGGTCTCGTAATGTATATAATAACAGCTGAGCACCACCGTGTAATAAATTAATGTGTTCATGTTTAAATAAAAGTTTAGATAATAAATGTTTAGAATCTATAATTATGGGGTGTTTGTTATCATATGAAAAATCTGAGTATTTTAACCTGCCACCCACTCGTAAAATATTTTCCTTGTCTAAAAAGGGACACAGTGTGACTAAAGAACCCTTATCTACAACTTCATTGTTCTTAAGTTTATTCATTACATAGCAAAAGATTCCATTTGAGCTAATTTAAATAAAGTGGTTAAACGATTGGTTTAGTTCGGATACTTCTAAATGAAAAGTTTTCTTATTATTCTTATTCCTACAATTATTTATAAAGTTAGTGCGTAAGCAAAACATCTTAAAATTCGATTATAACTTGAAAAACGACTAAAATCTATTACACTATTTACAAATATATTAACCTTCAAACATTGCGATTCTACTTTCATTTCTGGTAAGACTGTTTCATAAGTTTTAAAATTAGATTTAGGCCACTCCGACATAAAAATTGTGGGCCTTTCCACCATAAATCATTATTTTGAACAAGTTCTGGATTTATACCTCTAGAAACTAAATCGGCAGGATTATCCTTAGTACTAATATGACGCCACATGGAATTTTTGGATGTTTCAATAATTTCGGCTACGCGATTTTGAACAAATGGTTTTAATTTATGTGGTGCAGTTTGTATCCATCTCAACACTATAGCTGAATCGGTCCAGAAATTGTAACTGTCTACTTTAAATTTATTTGATTTTAACACCTTATCAGCTAATCTCACTGCAACAACAGCTCTACATAATTCAAGTCGTGGTATCGTTTTGGTTTTAATGGTGCTACTCTGGATTTCGCACATAATAAACTAACATTTATAATATTATTAATACTAACAGAACGTATATACAAAGATGCACCATATGCATCTTTAGAGGCATCGCAAAAAATATGTACTTCTATAGCTAATGAATGTTCTACAATTACACACCTAGGAACTATTATATTATTTAATAATTTTATTTTAGATATAAATAATGTCCATGCTTTGACAACATCTATTGGCAATTCATCATCCCAAGAAAGCTTATGAAGCCATAATCTCTGTAAAATTATCTTTGCTTTTATTATACAACAACTAAGTAAACCTAACGGATCAAATATCTTCGCAATTTCACGTAATATTGATCTTTTAGTTGGTTGTGATGAATCCAAATCCAATGAAACAACATAATACAAATTATCAGTATTACAACACCAACCTAAGCCTAATGTATTTGTATCATGATCATTACTTAAATCTAAATTCAAGATACCAGATGACGAACAAGCTAAGCTAGGTACATTAGAGCGCCATTTGCGCAAATTAAAACGTCCTGTAGCTAGAGTACCTATTAATGATGTTTTTATTCTTTCTAAATTCGCAAGAGAGTCGCTTCCAGTAAGTATATCATCAACATAAAAATCTTTACAAATTATATCTAATACTTCTGCATCATTGCATTTTAATCCCAATTCATGCAAACATCTAATAGCTAAAAAAGGAGCGGATGCAGTTCCATAAGTTACCCTATTAAGTTGATAAGTTTTAAGTTCATCTGTAGGATTAGATCTCCATACTATCTGCTGTAGTTTACGTTGTGACTTATGTACTTCAACCTGTCTATACATCTTCTCTATATCTGCACTTATGACGTATTGATGACCACGGAAACGAAGAAGTATAGAAACAAGGTCGCTCTGAATAGTTGGACCTATCAATTGCAAATCATTAAATGAAACACCTGTAGAAGACGGTGCACTTGCATTAAATACAACGCGAAGTTTTGTAGTCGCGCTTTTATCTCGCAATATGCCATGATGTGGCAGAAAATAATTAATAACGGTTTTATCTACAACACTTTCAGACATATGACCTAGCTGTTCATACTCATTTAAGAAGTCTGTGTACATAGTTTTTAATATTGGTTGGCGTTCAAACTTTCTTTCAAGAGAAAGAAAACATTGCTTAGCGCGTTCCAATGAATTACCTAATTTATTAATTGACGCTTTTATAGGAATGGCAACACTGAAACGGCCATCATCTAACCTATACATATTTTCTTTAAAATGTGTTTCACATAATATTTCGTCTTCTGAATATGACTTTGTAATATGTGGCAATTCTTCAAGTTGCCAGAATTTTGTTAATTGATCGTCAATATATTGACTTTGAATAAAGTTACAACGTACGCTAGAATTTGAACCAGCTGTTGGCCCTGAAACAATATAACCAAATTTTGTGTTTTGTAAAATAGGACAATTACGACCTAAACGAATTTGGCCATTGCTTATCAATTCTCAAAATACATCAGCACCGATCAATATTTCTATATTACATGGATTCTGGAATTCTGGATCTGCCAATGCAATATTATCTGGAAATGTTTTTCTACTGATTTGAAGTTTATTATTATTATTAATAAATGAAGAAATACCTGGAATAACTAAACAACTAAAGTTGACTGAAAACGAATTAATTCTAGAAACAATATGTACTTGAGTGCTTTTATGAATTTGTGTTACATAATTATTTATACCTATAACCTTAGTTGGTAGATTATACAACTTTAAATTTAATTTAGTTGCTAATGATTCTGTTATAAATGACGCTTGACTTCCTGAGTCGAGTATGGCTCGTACATCATGGAAGGCTCCAGTAATATCCTTAATTTTAACTAAAACTGTGGATAATAATACCTGACCAGTTAAATTATTAGCCGACAAAGAAACATGTTCTGTAGACATAGTAGGTTCTATAAAGTCTGGTGAAATGTTTTCAGACGCTAAGACTGTTGCTATATTTTTATTTAAATCACGGTGAAGCAAAGTATTATGCTTCCACTTACATTTACGACATCCAGTCATTTTACATTGTCGGTTTCTATGTCCGGGTCTAAAACAATTTAGACACAAATTGAGTTTTATTATATTGGAAATTCTGTCTTCAACAGATAATGATAAAAACTGATCGCAATAATATATAAAATATTTACCGTTACAAATTAAACATGATTTATCATCAATGTTATTAGTATTTAAAAGAGAACAATTAAAGTATTAACTATAAAATAATTAAAAGTAGCTTTACATTAGAATGTTTAAAGGTAGAAGTACTAGGTTTATTTAGTTCAATAGTCTCTAGTAGATCCGCGCGATTTTTTATAAAACGTTTAAATGATTCTAAGTTTATCTTATCCAACTTACCTCTTTCTTCTTCCCATTCACGAGAAGTTTTAAAATCTAACTTATTCGAAAATATGAAAATTAGTAGGGTATCCCACTTATCAGTAGGTTCGCCCAGTACATCTAAAGCTCTTAGGTTCTTAGACATAGTATCTAAAAAATTTCGCTGCTGCGAAATTGTGATGCTGACTCACGTTTAATGGGTTCGACTGAGAATAATGCTTTGACATGATTTTGAACTAAAAGTCTAGAATTATCGAATCTATCGCAAATTAGATTCCAAGCCACTTTATAGTTAATGCTGGAAAATTCTAATGATTTTATAACTTGGGCGGCACTTCCTTCTAGTACCGATCGCAAATAATGAAACTTATGCACATCTGTGATGCTATTATTATTATGGATTAGAGATAAAAAACTATCATGAAACTCAAGCCAATTATCGTAGTCACCACTAAACTTTGGTAGGGAAATAGTGGGTAATTTAACACCACACAGAGCTCCTCCATTAATATTTCCAGTGGTGGGCTCATTTTGCATTGATTCATAGGTGGCATCAAAGGAGAAACGCGATCTTGGGTTTGTACTATATTTTGAAATGATGAATTCCGCTTTAGCTAGATATATAAAATACTGATCTTCAAAATCCGTACGTTCGGCATTGTGTAGTTCAGAATTCGAAGATGCAGTTTCAATTTGTGTTTGAAGTTCATCAAAAAGATTATATACATCCGTGAACTTTTTAATTTTTAATTGTAATTCTATTAGTTGTACCTGTGATAAAGACCCAGATAAATTATCTACATAATTACAAAATTGAGTTAAGCGACCCTTACACGAGCCTCGTTTTCGAATAGCACCACTGTAATCAGTTTCATCAGACTTACTTGATTTAACGATAATATTGTCGCCTTTGTCCATTATTCCGATATTCAGCAAAAACCTAAGATAAAATAGTACTCTGAAAATTTAGTTAAAAAATAATAATATAAATAAAAATGTTGTGTCGATTCTGTTATTTAATATTATTAAGCTATGATGATGACAAATTATTCTGGCACTACTGTACTCTTTTAATCTATGACGCCTAGCGCCAATGCAATACCGTTTAAAAATACCTTCAAATTATGGAAAAAATATTATTACGAATAAACTTATTTAGATTAAATGTAAATCGAACTTGAAATATTAGGTATTATTTATGAATTAAAATTTATTTTAAGTTTACAGTTAGCCAACGTAGGCAAGTATACGATAGCAATAATTACGATTTATTTTGTTCTATATAAAATTAAATCGTCGTCACTATAACATAAATATGCACGCACTTTTATAATCACTATAAAATATAGATAATTGAATAGGTACATACACAAATAACTTTACGTGTATCTGAGGATTCTTTTGTAATACGTAGTTTTATTTATTTTATTTTTACTTTGAACTTACAAAAATGGTATAAGTTACAAATAGCACTTGTTTTTATTGATGTATTGAATAGGCTAATAAGACATAGGAATGCTAGGATGCTAGGAATAAACAGATAGGAACAGACTCACGGTACTTTTGTATTTCCTTACGTATCCACAATCTTTGTCACTTGGTTATTTTATTGATAACTTAACTTCTGGCTGCACTCCTGTGCTAAAACCCAAATAATGTCTGCGGTGGATGGTGCAGGAAGTCCAAAATGCAGAAGATAAGCAATAATTAGCCTCTTCTGGCCGTATTCCGATGCGATATCCCAACTTTGTTGTTTGCGATGGATTGATACGGGAAGATGTTTGATCTAAATATGCAGTACAATGTAGTTTTCACTTCACAAAGTCCTTCTAGCCGTACCCCTGTACAGAAATCAACTCCTGTTGTCTGCGGTGGGTAGATACGGGAAAGTGCGCCGCACTTATTATTGTTCTTCGATAGTTATTTATAAATCCGGCAGCGAAAGGACCAATTCATGTAGGGAAAGTTGCGGTCCATGAATAATAATACTAATTCTATAGATAACACAACTTTAATAATGAATTTAAGTAAAAATACAATAATGCGCGGACGCTTCGCTCGGAATCGAGAAAAGTAATAAAGATGTAACGTTGACGTTTCGTCCGGTGTTGCTAGCTTCAACAACCTATTTAAAATGATATCTCCGTTTTTGGAAAAAAAAAGTTTATCTAAACTTTTACCTGTTTGCGAATTTTGCCGAAGTTTAGATATTATGATTTTTATATACATTGATACATCTTATATAAGATTCAGTAAAAAAAATATACCATTTTAAATAAAAAATATTCTTGTTGCATTTGGCGTAGTCTATGAAAAATAATTAATAATATTCTTTTATAATAAAAATGTATTCTGCATAATATAACAATAATGTTAATGTATAATAATATAGTTTTTATATTAAAAATAAATTGTAGTAATAATTGAATCATCATGCGGACTGTTCGATGTTTGATAATTTAGCCGCAAAAATTATAAAACCTCTAATATCTATCTTTCCACAAATCTGTCTGGGAACTATGCGGTTAGTTTATATTTGTTTATTGATAATGTAAGCACATTCCCAAAGGAATAATGCACACGGCTTTAACACATTTGTATTTATGTATTAGTTTGCAACATAATAATCCTACTGTATTTTGAAGTGAATAGTTTAATATTTTTTACTGTGAAAAATGTCAGTTATAAAAATGAATGTGAAAGATTTATGTTTAGCTTATATTGAACGGAAAACATATTTCAAGCTGAAATGTTTTTACGTAATTGCTTTGATTTAACCGAAACGCAATTCATTTGCGTTAAATCTAATATACAAAAAACTTTACTGCCCCAATTCAAAACAAAGTGGACTGCAGCCTCAAGAAAGAAAGATAGATTTTTAGCTATGAATCAGGAGTGGTTAAATAACGAGTATATTATTGATTTTGAAAATTGGGAGGAGTCTATACCAGGGATCTGGATCCAAGAGAGGTAGACCTTGTAAAGATTATGAGGTTTCTGCCGAGACTACAAAGAAAAGAAAAGCTACGAAGCTTATTAGAGATTCTGGTATAGGCCAAATAAGCTTCTCTTTACTACAAGCATTAAGGTCTATTGGTGAGACAACCCAAGCAAATATCATAGAAAATATTAGGAATTTATCGCCCGAGTCATTGAACAACCTTTTAAGATGGCTTCATAATGGAGAATGTAATGTAGAAACAGTTTCAAAAGAAGAAGCTTTGGCTCTTTATATAGATTGGAATATATCTAGAGATAGTTATCAATTAATAAAAAATATGCTAGATGGCAAACGATCGAAAATTTTAGCATCTTACAAAAAAGTTATGAAAGCAAAAACAGAATGCTACCCTGATAGAATAACTATTACGGAAATAAAGACAGAGTTCCACTTCAGGGTTTACTCAACCATACTGTTAAAAGAATTGTTAAAATTGATTCCATCGATATATCAGAAACGTTTCAGATCCTGATGACATTATACGTATGATGGATCTTCTGGCCAAGCAAAATATAAACAAATATTAAATGGAGAAAGTGAATTTATTTCCGTTGCAAACCTTTTCACTGCCTCTTTAGTACCGCAATAACCGTGTAATATGGGAAAATGTTACTGCGTCCTTTAATAGATATTGTCGTCCAATTTCAATAGAATTTACTAAAGAGACTCCTTTGAAAACGAGGCAGGTTATTTCTGAAATTGAAACAGAAATCTCTCAACTGGAATCAACTCAAATAATTGTATCTGAACACGTTTCTGTATCTGTCAAGCCGAAATGATTTTGACAATGATTGACGAAACAGTGGCGCAATTCTTGACTGATACCCCGTCATCTTACAATTTAAAAAATGGTCAGCTAGAAGAAGAAAAATTACAGAAGAAGCTACAAAAGGAACAAATACAAAAAAGTTCCGAAGAAATCGGTCTCATTATTGATAAACCACGCCAAGGAAGCGGTAACTCAAATGATGGAAATACTGCGAGAAGATTGTTTTTAAATTATACATGTAGTTCTAATATCACTGGAATTAAGGAGGAATTAATTAGGAGATTGTATATAATTTTGCAAACTATGTCCAGTGGAAAGCGTATCGATTCCAAAAAAAATGGTGAATATGCAAAATTAACTGCACAATACTATGTGAAAGAATATGGCTGGTACAACGGCATCATTACATAAGGTACTAATTCATGGGGAAAATATAAAAAAATACCACTCTTTAGTACCTTTGGGACAGCTGTCCGAGGACGCCCAAGAAGCAAAGAATAAAGATTAGAAGTCCTACCGTCTGCGTCACGCAAGGAAATGTTCCCGGACAGCAACAAGCGAAGACGTAATGCGCGCTCTCATATATACTTCCGATGCATTCATTTCAAGCACCAGTCTGTCTAAAAGACGTAACGTTTTGTATTTAGAAGACGAGGCCAAGGCACTTATGGAATCCCATGATGATTAAAGTTGAGCGACATAATTTAATTATATACTTACTAGACTAGATTTTTATTGTTTTTTGAGATATTTAGGTACATACCTAATTTAAGTACCTGTATCTTATTCTATTAGCAGTGACTCTTATTTTATGCTTGTTAATTGATATTATATTATACTACATTATAAATTAAATATTATTAAAAATTGATTTTAACATGTTTAACAAAGTAAAAAGAAGAAAATAATTAATTCTTTAATTTGTCGATATTGTTATTACAATTTTTAACATAATTTTAGTAATTATATTATTTTATTATAAAAGTACATTTATTCATTAACCCTCATTCCAAACTTGATATTCCAGTTTTAAAGATATTGAATTTATGAAAATCACTTTTTCGCCCCCCTAGTGCGGCGGCTGGACTAGACTTAAGCATTGACTAGCAATACCGGGGGGAGAATGTTATAAGTTAATTGATTGTATTATTGACTATAGGTTTAGACGACGATTTGACGAGACTGTGACATAGAATGACAGTTACTTAACATTTTGGCAGGGTTTTATGACGACATCGACAAATGCTTATAAGATTATTATAAAAAAGCCTTATTATACGACCGGCTAATGGTTTTATTATACGACCCGCTAATGGTTTTATTATACGACCGGCTAATGGTTTTATTATACGACCGGCTAATGGTTTTATTATACGACCGGCTAATGGTTTTATTATACGAACGGCTAATGGTTTTATTTAAGCCAATATCCTACAGTGCCCTTTGTAGGGGTATTTTTAGATGACGTCATCATATCAGGTAAAAATGACAGCGAACACATGGCTACATAAAGTCTTTGATCGATTGCAAAAATATGGATTAAAAATTAGGAAAGACAAATGTGCTTTTTATAGTGTCGGTTACATATTTAGGGTTTATTATAAATAAAGATGGCGTTCATACGTGCCGAGAAAAGATAGAAGCAATTACTAAAGTAGCGATTCCCAAAAATATTAGCGAATTACTTGCTCCTCGGATTAGTTATGTACTATGCTAAATTCGTACCTAAAGTAAGTACTAATAACAAACTAATAATAACAAACACCTTGACAACAAAGCAACCTCACAGGGGAGCACGCACTCACAGGGGAGAGCACACTCACAGGGGAGCACACACTCACAGAGGAGCGCACACTCACAGGGGAGCACGCACTCACAGAGGAGCGCACACTCACAGGGGAGCACGCACTCAGAGGGGAGAGCACACTCACAGGGGAGCGCACAGTCACAGGGGAGCATACACTCACAGAAGAGCGCACATTCACAGAGGAGCACGCACTCACAGGGGAGCGCGTACTCACTGGGTCACCTTCCCAGTGGGAGACGGGCATAACCACCACATGAGGGTGTAGTGGGATCCATACAGGATTTCCTCCCCCACGCAAAACAAAAATACACACACAAGTAGGTAAATAAAACTATATAAGTAAGAATATATAAAAAACATATAATTATCTTTAAATTTTGCGAATCGATTAAAAGAAAAGGTAATTAACTGGTCAATGACTTGCATAAAAGTTCCCTTTCGTCAGAAATGAAGTTAAATAAATGCGTCTGACGAAAATGAATCTGGCGTCGCGGACCGAACCGATATGTTACACAATATTATATGATTTACAAAAAGGGAACACTGTGCGAACGAGTTTTTGGTTTCTATCACTCAAGTTAGATCCGGAACTGCGGTCACAGCCAGCCGGCGGACTGCTGCGGCGCGTGGCCGTGCAGCGGCGTCACGCCGGGCAGGCGACGCGGCTCGTCCTCCAGCGACGCCAGCAGCGGCTCGCGACTGCCCCCCTGCGGCGCGGCGCGGCCCGGCGCCTCCTCCGGGGGCGGCGGCGACCGCGCCGGCACCGACGCCGCCCGCACCAGCGTCGCCGCCGGGAGCACCGCGCCGCCCGCCTCGGCCGCCGCGCGCCGTGAGTCCGAGAACTTTTTGCGGCGCCGCTTGAGAGCCGCAAGCGCGTAGAGCGGGTGCAGCGGGCGCGCGGGTCGCGGGGCCGGTTCGTCGTCATCGTCGCTGTCGGGCGCGTGCTCGCACACCGAGTCCTCAGAGCGGGAGCGCCCCACCAGCCGGGCCGCCCGTGCCGCCTCCATGAGGGTGCCCCAGCGCCGCTTGCGCGGCTTGCGGCGCCCGCCCGAGCCGTCCGAGAGCGAGGACTGCGAGCCGCGCGCCAGCAGCGAGCCGCGCTCGTGCTCGCGGTGCAGCGACGCCAGCAGCTCGTCCACGGGCGCGAGCGCGCCGCCGGTCGCGATGTTGAAGCCCTTCATGAGGCGGCGCTCCTTCTGCCGATTCTTCTTGCCCCCGCCGCCGCCGGGCGCGCCCGCGTTGGCCGTGGAGGTGTTCATGCCGGCGTTGCGGAGGATCTCGACCAGCTCGCAGCGGAAGGCGCTCACGTCTTGCTTGATCTCGTTGACGTCGTCCTCGGTGACGCCGCCGCACTCGGCGCGGCGCTGCTGCACGGTGACGTAGCGGCGCACCAGGTTGCGCATGATGGCCTGGTAGCGCAGGTCGCGCTCGCCGGCCTGCTTGGCCTTGCGGCGGATGGTGCGCATATGCTCGCGCTTCGCCCGCGCGTGGCCGCACAGGCGCCGCTGCAGCCAGCGCCACGCGTACCAGAGCGACTTGGGCGTGGGGATAACGTTGAAGGGCGGAGGCACGGTGCCGCCCTCCTCGAAGTAGCTGATCCACAGCTTGCTGCGGGCGAACTTCCACTCGACGTCGGCGCGCTCCTGCACAGAGAGCGAGTCAGGGTAAGCGATGAGAGCGGGGCCGCGGCACGGACGGAGCGAGCACTCACCGAGATGAGCTGGTAGGAGTGGTTCATCATGGCGATGAGCAGGTTGAGCAGCACGATGACGTTGATGACGGAGTAGGAGCCGAACATTAGCATTCCCCAGAAGCGCGTGAAGATCTTGATGCCGTCCAGCTCGAACGAGTCCAGGTCCACGAGCCCGAACGCCGCCCAGAACAGAGTCTGCATCGTCTCGAACAAGCTGCAAACGAGAGCATGACATGGTGTCTGATTAACGAACGATACGGTCCTTACCACTATGCCGGCTGTATGATGTGGTTCAAAAATTAACTTCTTTATTACCACTACATTAATTAAATAGAACACAAAAAATATTTATTCAATAAGTTATATACAAATACAAAAATTAATCCCGCAAAAAAAAAACGAGTTGATCTGCAAATTAGAGTTAAATAACCTAATTAATACATCTCTTGATTCTGCGGATCATACTCGTCTCCTGGCAGTCTCTCATTGGGAGTCAGGTCTTTGGTTACGAGCTTTATCAACTATAGGTACAATGCTGGACCGTACACATCGCTGCCGATGCGGAGACGCCGCCGTCGGGGGTCTCGGTCATCACGGCCTCTCCTGTAGCAGAAGTGCTGGTAGGATTTAACGACACGCCAGCCTAAATGATTTATTCGGGCGCGCTCTCATTCCAGTAGGTGCACCGGTTGTGTTGGAGCCCGCTGGATTGGCTCGTGTTGATGGCAACACACATAGATGTCATGACTCTTGTGCCTTTGCGGGTGTGACGGCCATTAGTGTGGGATGCTACAAGAGTCGACACCCTTGCGCCTTCTCATCTTCCAACGACATCGGCTAGAGCTGGCGCAGCGGCTACAGGAGCAGAAGATTTCAAACGGCGCAAATAATCGACGGCGCCAGCAATCTGGGCACGCTTCCCACCGGCAGCGATTTAGGACCAATATTTTATTTATAATTTTATTATTGGTTTATAAATAAAACATTTGTTACAAAAAAAAATACAAATAACTTTAATAACTTTCTTTGTAAACTTGTTTGTCTAATAATAGGTTTTTGTGTTTGCATGGTCATTTTTAGCCCCGGACTACTAACATCTGGCCTATAAAAGACAGAAAGATAGTAGACTTTTCGTCTGTGATTTCTCCTCATAGCTCGACGCTATACCAAGTCCAGTTACTATTCGGCTGATCCATCCCATTGCTCCATACACAAGCGAACATCCTATATAATTGTAAATGGCGCGGCATTCGCGTTCAGCCTACTCTTTACCTAAAGTACAAGAATGTTCTTTTCCTCAAATATTGTGGCTGTTTTTGTTTATAAACAACATGATCCTGGAGAATTGGCTCTTCGGCCTCGAGCACAGTTTTTCCGTCCAGGGATACCAGCCCATAAACAGGAACCGCCGACATATGCAACCGTCATTGAAAAAGAGCATGGGGCAAATCGTTCCCTTAAAAACCTGTAGGCCTGTTGCTGCAACCTAGGGTTATTCTGTACTCGTCAGTGAATAGAACCACCCGCTATTGCGCATCGGTCCTATTGAGATCCTATAGGGAAAAATTATGACGCGCTTGCATTTAATTTAGGTTCAGTTGCAGTTTCTTTTTTGGAGTCAGATAAGATTTCTTCAAGTCTATTCTTACTATCCATTTGGATAGGAATAGGTAATATACATTTAACGACATATTTTTTTTTAAATATATAATAAATTTTATGTCTTTGAACATATTTACAATCTAACAAATATGTTCAAAAACATAAAAGAAACATTAGGGTGCAGACCAGAACCCGGCACACGCGCCACCACTGAAATGACCTTTAAAGGAGAGGAAATCCGCTGGATACGTATACTACTACATTGCAGGGCCAAATACATAGCTGAATCCAAGGCCTGCGCAAACATCATATAAAAAAACATGGAAATGTATCTCCAGGGTGTCTCTGAGGCGATCGACTTGTGATCAGCGTTTGCGCCCTAAAAGATACCTTCCATCTATCTACTTGTCTAACAAATAGAATCCAATGGTAATATATTTATATTTTGATTAGTTAATTTAATTTCCGCCGGACGGAACGCCAAGCCTTACTTATTACGATCAAGTCAAAGTCAAGGCAAAAATATTTATTTCATGTAAACCTTTACAGGCATTTATGAATAGTCAAAAAAGTATATATAAGGTCCTGTATGCACTTGGCCAGGTCGCCATTCCTCCCACAGACAAATGTTGAGAATATAATACAAAATAAACAAATCGTAAACTATTAAACTATTGTCCTTGCGGGAGAAAAAAAAAAACAACCAAACCAAACACACACTACATAACCAACCAGTTTAAGACTGGGTTGTTAGCTGGTTCCATTGACCTGTCAATCGTTGACTGCCCTGCAAAAGTGCCACCAAGGTGACCAACCCAACAGACCATAGCTACGCCCAAATATACAAACTTTAATATAGGTTATCAAAATATACCTACAAGTAGATAGATGGAAGGTATCTTTTAGGGCGCAAACGCTGATCACAAGTCGATCGCCTCAGAGACACCCTGGAGAAAAAGGTACCGGCAAGTAAAAAACTCTGATGTTCCACATGTACCGTATCATCGGAGGAGCATGGTCCTGCATGGTTATTGACTTACACCTATGCTTATAGCATGTGGTATATACTCTCATCCTACCGAAGAGCACGAGTAGAACACCCCAAGGCAGATATACTATCTTACAATATTAAAAGTACAGAATTACAGAATTACAGAACACAACATTTCTTTGATGCCAGCGCCGGCCTATCAGCAGAAGATTTTTCGGGATCTCCGCTTATTATATGATAACAATCAAACGTGCGTGCCCAGCGGAGATCCAAGGCCCCCACAGCAGCACCCGATCACGGACGTAACGTATGTGTCAGCCATCCTTCTGCTCATCCAAGCCCTTAGGGTGCAGACCAGAACCCGGCACACGCGCCACCACTGCAATGACCTTCAAAGGAGAGGAAATCCGCTGGATACGTATACTACTATATTGCAGGGCCAAATACATAGCTGAATCCAAGGCCTGCGCAAACATCATATAAAAAAACATGGAAATGTATTCTATAATTCTGTTAACAAAATAACTTAAAATAAATAAGACAAATTAACATAAATGTTAAGTAATAACTAATTATTACCTTGTAGAAAATAATAAATTTTTAAAATTAAAATAATAATAAAAGGTTATAGTAATAACAAGTTATTACCTCATCCAAAAATATATAAAAAATATCTATTGTAGTATAAAAAAAATATATACCTATAATAGTAAGTATTATGAATTATTACAATATGACAGTTACTATTAGTTTAGAGATTCCAGACGCAAAGAGAACTGATTCCAGACATTTCTGTCATTAATATAAAAAAAGAATAAAACATACAAAAAAATAGCTCCTTCAAATCGCTGTCCTGTGGCATGGTGCCCGCATTCCCCTCTGAATTAAAATACTTAATTTTTGAGAGAAAAAACTGCCAGTTTATACTATATGTCAGAGGAGGCAAATAATTTTGTAATAATACCTATTTGTATATAACGGCTCGTATATTATAACAATTTCGAGTCAGGAACTGTAAAAGTTGTAAGACCTTTTGGTATTGAGTCGGATAAGCAGATGGTTGTCAGCCGCGGTCCTTATCATCGGCTTTGGATAAGTACCCGATAACAACCGCGGTTTTACATCTATAGTTGGAACCTCTTGTTATATTATAATATCATTGAGTTCGAAGGCAAACAACAACTTGGCAGATTATCTGTATTTTTATTCAAAATTAAACCGAAAGTTACTAAAACTGTATCATGTATAAGTTGTATAAATATTCATCTCCCGAGATAAAATGTTTTTCTTTAGGACAGGAATTCTTTCCCTTAGTGTGTTGACCACCTTTTTCGTACGAACACTACGCGGACGGCCAGGGGCCTTATTCCGAGCTTGCAACCGCTAATCACGACAAGACGTTGCGCAAACAATAAATATGGAAATGTAAGTTCTATTCCAATGGCTATATAGTATGTTTTAGGTTGGCTATAATAATGCATCTTGAAATACACGAATTCTTCGCAAGTTTGAACATCTTATGAGCATTAGAATTTCAACTTTATAATTAACAGGATAGAACTTATATTTCAATACCCGTACTTTACGCAAAATTCAATTATTATGTAAATTTTGTCTTTGGATAAGGTAATCATTGATGATTACCTACTTATTTATACTTAATTTATACTAATAGTATACTGTGTAGTTATGTACATTGGTACCGTAACAAATAATCTGCCATAGGGTGTTCTACGCATGCTGATCAGTGGGGTGCATTTTGAGTATGTTACTATATATATATATATATATTATATATATTATATATATGTATGCTATATAGCATAAGTCAATCAATAGCTGTACCCCTCTTTTAGCTTGTGTGAAGCACTAGAGTTTTTTACTTGCTGGTTTCTTTTTCTCCGGGGTGTCTCTGAGGGGATCGACTTTACAGTTAGTGTTTATGCCCTTAAAAATACCGATCCTTATACCTTTACTTATATGTGATTGGTTACTTAGCTTTTATGTACAACAAATATTTAAGGCATGGATATGGTCGGTGAAGTTGGTCGCCTTGGTGGCTCTCTTGTATGGCAGATAATGATTGACAGGTCAATGGAATCAGCTAACCACCTAGTCTTACACTAGTTGGTTATGTAGTGTGTGTTCGGTTCGGTAGTAATTTTCATATTAAGATTTCCATTCCATCGTGTCTAAGTTCAATTAATATTTGTCGTTATTTTGTTAATGAATAGCTGCCTAACCAAACGCACTCTAAGACCTCATTGTTAAACTTTTTTTTTTTTTTTGACTATTCATAAATATCTGTAAAGATTTACATGAAATAAATGATTTTGACTTTGACTTTGACTTTGAATTCGCGACAGTGAACGTGTCAAAACTCGGAATAAAGCCCCCGATCTTTTTCTGTCACAAATAGAGGAGGCCTCATTGTACCTATTAATAGCCGGTACCAGGGGTGTTCCACTCCGCGCTTTAGGTATGAATATACAAGTACCCGGCCGTACCCATGGATGGGTTTTATTTTTGAGGGCTGCCGCCAAGGAACTTAATACTCTCTACAAGAGAAGAAAGCCAACTTCATAGTAAATAAATGCCGACAAGTTTAAAACGCCGCAGCGTTAACCCTAAGAACTAAAATTAAAAAAAATCAAAATGGCCTCCTGATATAAATATTTAAAGTTTTTTGAAGTGAAATTTAATTGTGTAGATATCTGATTTTCATCAATCAAATACGTACTCAATTAAACTTCACTTCAAAGTATTGAAATTAATTAAGCATATTGTAATAGAAAATGTAACCGAGTTAGGCTTAGTTAGTAGCTGCGGGAAATCTATGAAAGGTTCAGTATACGAGGATATTAGTCCGCACTCTGCATTTACTACACTTCCCTGTTTCCATAAGAAATTAAATTACAAAAAAACACAGGATTTCTCTAAACGACACAAGTTCATAGTCACTCAACAAATTATTAATGCAAGACAATATTTTCAAGTGTAAGCATTTGCAAAAGTTTAAAAACACATCACAAATAAATAAACAATATTCCGCTATTTCGTTATTATTATTAACTTATATTAATGGCCTCTACGCGTGCGCGTAATTTTGCCAATGTCACGTTGATAGAGGGTAGATTCAAAAAATTCGGTTGTTAAAGTGAAATTGGGATAATAGGATAGAAAGGAATAAGGAAAGGACTAGGTTAGAATTAGGAATGGCCACATGACCGTATGCAAACATACGGCATAGTGATGCCAGTGTCAAGTGAAGGAGGAAATAATCGACAGTAAAATGGGTACCGCCACTTTACTGAAGATAAAGGGATTCGTTGAGATAGCACAAACACTGAGATCACTGCGTAAATACTACACTTCTCACACTTAAGATCACATAAGAATGCTTATTCTACAAAATTGGTACACTTTTGCACAATAATATCCTATAAACTTAACTATGAAAAATATACTAGAAACACACGACTACAGTGTTCGGGCTCTCTCAAGGAATCCCGCTCTTTCGTAAAATAAATAAATATCTTTCTTTTTCTTGTTGAATGGCTTCTGGCTTTGCGCGTGATTCTGCTATGTTTAGTTAACAAGAAATTAATTTACACTGTAATTACGCCGTAGTTTAATAAAGAAAACGTTTTATTCATATATTTATACCAAAAAGTACTTCTTTTTTTTATATTAATAAAACAAAACCATGTTTTATTAAATTAAAAATTATTCAGAAAAAAAAAGTTCATTTGCTTTCAGAGTAAAAAAAAAAGTATCCGTTTTGTAGCGTCTTGTGTCCGTGTTGTTGTATATCATTCTGTTTTTCTTGTGTCCGTATTGTTGTATAACGTCTCCTTTTCGCATATTTTGCTCAGAGGTGGCGCAAATGCACATACCGTAGTTGATACCCCTTGGCTGCCGCGCACCGGCCGATTCGCACGTTTGTGTAATACTCACTAACGCGCCTCGTCGCGATATTTAATATTAACTAAAATGAGGTCTAGCTTATTGTGCCACATTCGGTTGCTTAAATAACAGTAACAAAAAGTTTTTCTTTCAACTTACAATAGGTAAAATCTGTTTCCTTTAAAGGTATTATTCGCACTTATATCATTCCACATAATCTATACTACTTGTACCTACTATTATTTCTGTTGTGCCTATACTGAAAAGCAATATTTAGTTTCATAGACAATGTGGTGTGCCTTACGGGCTTCCTTATGTTAAAACACCTATGCAGCAGACATCCCAAAATAAAATTGTTTTATGATCTACGTACTTACTACTAAGTACCTAACCTAAAGTCGTATTTTTAATTAGACGAAGTGAACTGACAGCGGCTAATGTCATTTTGTGAAATAATGTTGCCATGTTAAATATAATAGTGATGCGTTCTGTTTTCGTTCAATCACAGGAATTAATGATTATATGAATGAGTACATCGTTAATCTTATCTTACTGTATAAAAAAAGGAACTATTTTTATTTTACTGTATAAAAGTAGGTCGATATCTACTGGTATGAATCGCTGCCTACAATGTCTTGGACTAAACCAAGAATACAAGAGTGGCTAACGAGCAAAAATATCCCATTCGAGGCAAAAATGGTTAAAGCTACTCTTATAGACATTGTACGGCAGCACAAATAAGAACACTGCGACAAGTATGCTGTGGACGAGATGGCAGCGGAGCATGGTATTATTGTTTTACGTCTGCCCCCATACCACTGTGAGCTTAATCCCATTGAGCTGGTTTGGGCGCAAGCTAAAGGATATGTTGCAAGAAATAACAACATGTTTAAAATGACAGAAGTAAAAAATTTTTTCGAAGAAGGACTAAAACATGTAACCGCTGAAAAATGGAGTAGCTGCGTGGCTCATATAATAAAAGAAGAAGACAAAATGTATAATCTCGACCACATGATCGACAGTGTTTCAGACAGGTTAATAATTAATGTCACCGACAGCGACAGTGATGATTTTATGTCTGATGACGACGAATAAAAACAATTGTAATAAGCGTAATTTTTTATTTTCATTATCATTACTTTGATTGGAAACCGGTACCCTATATTCCGGCGTACCACTCACTAGGCTACCGACGCTATAAAGTAGCATGTTGATAATAATTATAATATGATTGTTTCAATCATTCACTTTGTCACAACACTATTTTTGTTTCATCAAAACCTGACAACCCAGTAAACGTCAGGTGACTTCGTCTAATTAAAAATACGACTTTAGGTTTTGTTTAAAAGAAGGCAACCCTAACGTCGTCAGAAAAGTAAAGAATGACGCGATAGAAAGAGAGGCAACTTTAGGTGAATATAAATGTAGGCAATTAGCGATTTGCGATCTGAACTGAACCTTATTATGTCGGTGCAAGAGTCGCTATTTATTTAATTGATCTTTCGGAGTGGAGCTTCTGTACTAGTACTATTATTTCTTCTGTGCCGGTACATAAACATTTGAATAATACCAAGTATATAGAGAGTTTTGAAAATTGCATTTGGCTCCATACCTACTTTGTGTAATGCAATCACAGCGAGTCTGTTCTCTTTATCACCCCACTCCATTTTAATATCGCAAAATATTGTACAATGTATTGGCTCCAAAATGAGAAAACACAATGAACAATCGTATAAAAATGACATATTCCAAATTAAAATGTAATTTATGTTTTATTATAACAGTATTTATGGCCATACTAATAAGAATTGACGAGTTGTGATTAAACCCCCTCCGCTGAGTACCCTGAGGCCGTCTAGGTGATCTCGGGCACCGCAAGCCACCCGTGATGAATTTTTAAAAACAATATCACTTATTTACTCTTTGTCGAAAGAATTATCGTCATTTTATTTCGAAATATACAAAAAAATATTTACAAACCGTAAATGACATTAATCATAAACTGTTGTAATTTCCCTATTTTTAGGGAAAATGTATTCCGTTACTAACATTGTTTGTGCGCTTGTAGGCGTGACATCGAGTGTAAATACTAGTGGCTTACGCACACATAAATATTTATTTGGTTTCAAAGTTGACAGTTTTTTTATATGACCACTATGCGTTATTATTTTAAGTTTATTATATAAATATTTATATATTTATGCACAAGAACCAAATTGAACCAGGGAACATATTTCATCTCTGTTTTGAATTTAAGCACAATTTGGACCACGGAGAAAGTCTGCGTGACGAACCCAAATGGTCATAAGTTCAGATACCATCAGATGGAGACTTGCTGAACGGAACCTGTAACGGAACGTTACTTAATGTAAGGATTGTTTTGTACAGCGAACAGCGGCGCAACCACCGACGGGATGACATCTCGTTCCAGCTACGATCGAAAATGACGCAGTGCAGTGGCCGCCATAATCTTGTTTTGTGTGCCAACTTAAACATGGGAGGCCCCCAACCTGTTCACTATGAACCCCAGGGTGCTAGGGAGGTACGATCGCCGAGGTTTTCCGATTCCTCACGCACTGAGGACCGGCGACCCCCCTGTTCGAAGTTCAACCCCCCATGTTGGGAGTTCACCCCCGCATGTTCAAAGTTCACCCCCCAAGAATGGTGGCCGCACCCCCCTCATGGGCGGGGGCAATGCTTCGCCCCCTCGCTTTGCTCCCATGGGTCGTAACCGGTGTGCAGCGCAGCTACCTGATGTAAGGTCTCGTTACCATAGAAGATCTTCAGGACGACATCCTCATGTTGTCGAGCCAATGCCATGGGACCGATCACATGAGATCCATAATTACCAGTGGATCCCGAACCCGAATGTTCCGGTACATAATGTAATTTTACTTACAGCCTCTGTTTGTGTTTGGGTGACCGAAGGACTATTTGGTTGTTCGCGCCCTTTTAGATTCGGGTGCCCAGGTTTGTATTGTTTCGGCTTGGTTAGCGAGTGGCCTATGCCTAGCTTTGAATCCTCACCGGGATACTGTTCGGGGAGTTGGTAATGTTAAAATTAATAACTTGATTGGTAACACCACTTCTCCCCGTTCTCGGTTTCCTGTCCGAGCATCACTGCTTCGGTAATAGTTTTAGAAAATATACTGGGCCAACACCCCCAGGTAAAGTTGTCCCCAGCTATGGTGACCCTGACAAGGGGTTTGTGTTTGGCTGACAGTCTGGGCCCCGTTTATTCCCATATGCCACCACCACCTCCGCCACCAGTGGTGGCGTATGGGAATATTTTTCCCACGCGTCACCACTAGTGGCAATCGACACGAATTTTATCCCAATCGCCACCACTGGTGGCATTTATTTCTTCAATGTGAATTTAAGTATATTTACAAAAATATTTAAGTTCTTATATAATAATATGTTTGTTTCATTTTCCTCTACTAGTTATACTCGACAACCTCCTACATGCAGCGGCGACGTCGGACAAACCACCGCTCCAGTCTCCCGAGGTGCCATACTCATCACCAGTGCTAGATAAAGAATATATTAATCACATATTCAAGAAGGAGATGAAGGAAATGAAGGGGTTAATATATGGAGAGCTGACGTCACTCATGGCTGACTTCAAGAAGAAAATATTGCAAAAATTATCAAATGTTGTTTCAACCACAGACAGTTTATGCTCAGAACTTGACAAGCTAAAATCAAAATTTAAAGACTTTGATGTCATGTCTAAAAAGATCAAAGACCTCGAAATGGAACTCAGTCAAAACCAGTGTCGTAGTGCCAGTTTGGAATCCGAGTTTAATAGACATCAGCAATGGCTCCCCCGGGATAACGCGGAGATCCAGGGTGTGCCAGAGACGAGAAACAAGTCCTCAACTGATGTTATTCTGCGGATAGCAAAGCATGCTGGTGTTGAACTGAAGCAGGAGGACATCAAATTTGTACCTGGAGTCCAGCCATCAAAGTCAGTGTCTGGCAGAGCGAAAAACATTGTAGCCCAGTTTAAGGAGTCCATATGGAAGAATAGACTGACAGTGGGTCTCAGAAAATGCACAGGAGTGACAAGTACTGACATTGATATACCAGGCAAAAGTTGTCGTATTTTTGTCAATGAACATCTAACAGGTTATAACAAATTACTGTTGAAAAGGTGTAAATCCAGATGTATTTCTCTAGGGAATAAATGTACGTGGATAAAAAATTGTTCTATATGTGTCCGCAAAAGTGATAACTCACCTTTTTTTCATGTGAGGTCGGAACTAGACTTGGAAAAGATTATTTAGGACTCTGGCTGGTTGATCTCATTGGATTTTTTATTATACCCATGGTTCTATTAACTGTATATTTTATAATTATTGTCATGCATAAGTTTGTAGATCCCTTTCTTATAAGTTTTAAAATGTCTTTACGTCTTGTTTTTCATATGTTTATTGTTTTTAATTTTGTTTTAATTGGTTTTAATTAATTAATGAGCTGCACGAATTTATATAATATTGCAAACTCAGTGGCTTTAGTTTTTATATATACTGTCTACGCCACGAGAGCCTTGGCTGGGGCTGGTAACAGCCACTCGTGGTGGCGCGCGTGGGAAAAAAAATGACAAAAGGGGATTTGAATATTGTGTTTTACAGTACCTACTTTTGAGACTTGCCTATGGTGATTCTTCTCTTTGTTCTTCTCCTTCTGTCTTCTCTTCTTTTATTCTCCTCTTCGTCAGTACTCGATTCACGATTGTGTAAGGTTGAACTTTAAATCCACAAAGAACGGCGACGCACTATGGGAACTTTGACTCGTTTTCATCTTATAAATCTGTAACTTCGGTGTTAATGATGATATCCAGCTGATTATTTTTCCTAGTAATCTTAGATATATGTACTTTAAAACAACGTATATTTAGTAAGTAAAAGTTTATTTCTAAAAGTCATAAAAAATATAGGAAAAAAAAAATTGAACTTCTAGATTAACATCTTAATTCCAATACATAAAATATTAATAAAACTTAAAGTTATAGCTTATAAGTCATTCAAGAGCTCCTTTGCTTCATCAAGAAGTTCGAAATATTTTTTATTGGAAGATTTTCTCAAGCTTGTAATGTATGGATCAGAGGTATATAAAAGTTTGTGTAACACGTCTTCATTGGTGGCTATCCTCGAACATTTTCTTGCATGATGAAGCCTGAACTGTTTGTAGTCTTTATTTCGTGCCTCTTGAGCATCTTCCGAGAGTTGCCCAAGAGGCAAGACAGAGAAATGACGTATAACACTTTCACCATGAATCAACACCTTGTGCACGGAAGATGGCATGTAATACCACTTATATTTATTAATATACAGCTGAGCTGTATCGAGTGCATATTGACCAAACTTCGTAGCATCAATAGCTCTACCGCTTGACATGACCTGAAGTATAACATAAAATCGTTTAATTAATTCCTCATCTATACCAGTGATTTCGGATGTACAATGGTAGTTTTGGAAGAATCTTCGGGCTGTGTTGCCGTCATTAGTGTTGCCACTCACTTGCTTTGGTTTGTCAATATTTAAACCAAGTTCTTCTCGGAACCTTCTTTGTACATGAGCTTTCTTTTGTTTTTTAAAATCTTTATTTTCTGTTGTTGTGGCTGACCACTTTTCAAAACCTAGATTGTAAGATAAATGTAGAATAAGTTCCATAAATCTTATCCAACAATGCAAAGTTGAAAGCCCATATTGATAGGAAGCTTCATCCACGGGTTTATTATGCACTTTTTCTAAATTGTTCATCTCTGTAGGTCTTGCATTGCAAATGGTACATACAGCACTTGATGAAGTTTCAGACAAAACTTGAGCCACTTTGCCGTCAATCATAGTTAAAAATAACGTGTGTTTTATTTCAATACCTTCGCCACTATGATTGATCAGGGAAGGAGCAAGAGCTGAAATTTGAGCATTAATTTCGTCGACTACCTGTGTTGTCTTCTCAGGTGTTTCTTTTGAAAATTCGATCAAAATAGGTCGGCAAAATCTTACTGATGATGGAGCAGGATTATTCCACAACACCTCATTAGTATCGACATTTATAAGTCTCAGTGGCACTAATGATGATATAAATAAATTTGAGTCGGAAATTATATCGCTCCCTTCTGGTAGGATTTGCTTGTATTCACTTTATCCACTTGATCCATCACATCCCCATTTGGAATATAACTTTAAGTGGGTTGAATTCCTCATAGTTTCATACTGTGCTTTGTTAAGATTTATATAATATTCAACGAAAATGCTAAGAGCTTCGTCCTTTGAATAGGCTGTTATGTGTGCCGGTTCACTAAGCAGATAACTGCGTATTTCACTTTTTTTTTCTGCCGGTAGTGCTCTTAAGACTTCAACGATGAATGCTTCTTCAATTTCGCCATGAGACCTTAAGCCCTGTACGTAAGAGTTCAATATGAATTCAAGTCCACATGCTTCAAGTAACTCCTTGTTTTTACGTTTCTTTGTACTCTCTGAACTATCTTCGTACGTTTTAGAAGGTCTCCCTCCTTTTCCTGTCGATGTAAAAGGTTCCGGTTCGCATGTAGTAGTTTCTAGCTTCACCGTAAATACGCCATCCAACCAATTGCTGTTTTGTCCTAAAAACTGATCTTTCTTCCGACCCGCTTTACTATAACGTATACGAAACTGAGTTATGAAGGATTTTTGAATGTTTGCTATTTGTTGCTATGTTTGCGTCAGAAGATTCCGCAAAATTGTTCCGTATATAATTTGAGATATAAACGACATAATTTGAATCACTTTCGATTAAAATAAGACTTAAGTCGCGTCTGGTACACGAGAATTCACTCATTATGTAGCGTAAGTAATAAATAAACTCTTACTAATGAAAAAAATAATGAAGAACTGTAATAATTTACGAGCAAGTGGACTATTTTATAGTGAATAATAACCGAAGACGTGTGCAAAATTATTTGATAAAAATAAATTATCACAATGTGGTTTTAAATGGTTCTTCATGGGAATGAGAGCTAAAAATTTACTGTGGGAAATATTTGATAAAAATACCGCCAAATATATCTGTTTGTTTTTATCTGCGTGTTTTCTAGGTTTTCTGCGTGTTTCTATATGTATATTTAAAAAAATAAAAAAAAATATGTTCGGAAGTGTAGTACCTATAAATCTAGTAAAATTCTTACTCTTATATTTTATTACATTTGACTATGTTACGCACTGAAACCGCAAAAAAAAAAATTTTACCGTTAAATAAGATTATATTTCCTATCAAACAAAATAAAAAATAGAACTTCGGGAAGCTTCGGTAAATGTCAAATCTCCAAATGAATTTTTAAGAAAGAAGTACATGTGAAATAATTTTCTTTTTGTCTAAGTGATATTGTACTAAAATACATTTAATTAAATTTTATAGCAAAGAACAGATCTCAAGCTTTCTAAAATGGTAATATCACACATATTCTTATATTTTTTTCATTCCTTGACTTTAGCCGCATTTTGTTACAACATGCAAATGGTCAGAAATTATAATCATATTAAAAATAAAAGAGTGACTCTTTAGCTACAATTTGAGGTATAACACATGCATCTCCGCACACTTTTGGAAAAACCACTTATGAGATGGCTCTCTTAGGCGGGTCCCCATAGTGCGACGGAGTGGTGTCGTGTCCGCTATGAGAGCGATACGTGGACGGGCCGGCGACGGTACGTATATAAAACGTCGGACAGAGGACCGGCGCGTGCGAGGCGTAAAAATGCACTGTTTGAGGCTTCTATCCCCTCCTCTCACCATAGGCGAAAACTACCTACATATCTACAAGAATATATAGGCCGGTTTAAGGCCGTAACATCCCCGCCCCTTTGAAAGCACTCGCTTTTCAACGAGTAAAAAAAAAAAACATTAAGTTAATTCCAAAGGGGTTGGCCAAAAGTAGGCAGAAATAAAACTAATAACAATGGTAACGAGAGGCAATAAAAAAAATAAAAAAGTACATATGAAAAATTTAAAGGGCAAAAGAAAAACTAATCTAAAGGGTCTTTAGGGACCAAAGAATAACACTATTGTGTTGGGAGTGAACATAAACGCACCACAGGACGTTTGTAAATGCCTGTGGAGGTTTTCACGGACGCAACCCGGACGACACCATTTGCGCCCGGATGGATAGCGGTTATGACCCCAAGAGGCCAGCCAACTGGCGGTACATTATCGGTAATGATAACTACCACTTTGTTCTACTTTGCAAAAGATGTAGGTATTCTAACCTCCATCTCTTCCAAAAACTTTGAACCATACTATCAATTAAATGAAAGCGTTTCAATAAATTTACGGGTTCGTTGGATACGTCAAACGCAGGCAAAAACTTAACAGGCGCAGTCATCAAAAAATGTGCAGGAGTCAGAGCAGAAGGCTCTGATGGATCTTCACTCAGTAAAGTGAGCGGGCGTGAGTTTAAAATGGCCTCAATTTGTGTTAGCAATGTTGACAGTTCGTCCTTACAAACCTATAACCCTATACAAATGGGTTTTAAAACCCTTAACATATATTTCATAATGGCCCCCAAAGTGAGGGCTGCGAGGAGGATTTAATCTCCAATTAATGCGAAATTTACTTAGCTCTGCGCATAACGGTTCTTTTAAATCCTTTACTAAAAACTTATATAAATCAGACAAGTACCCTTTCGCTCCGACAAAGTTAGTACCATTATCGGAGTACATGTTCTGTACTGACCCGCGACGCGAAATAAAGCGCTTAAACGCGTTAAGAAAAGCGAAACATGACAGATCTTTTGCCAATTCTACGTGAACGGCACGTGTACATAAACAAACAAAAATACAACAATAAGTTTTAATCCTTTTTTCGCCTCGCTGACGTCTGAGCGTGACGTCGATCGGACCAGCGTAGTCCACCGCGGTGTGCTCAAACGCACGCGAAACTTGAACCCTACCTGTAGGTAGGTCGGCCATAAGAGGAGTGCTTGCTTTAGGTTTAACCCTAAAACAAGCATTACATTTAATAATAATGCTACGAATTAAACGTCTAGCCGACAGTATCCAATATCTTTGTCGTAATAAAGACATCAGCTGATACGGACCCGTATGGCAATGCAAGCGATGATAGTGAGAAATAATTAAAGAAACTATATGATCTTTACGCGGTAATTTTATCGGATGTGCTTCTGTAAATAATAAATCAGCGTTGCGGAGACGACCCCCAACTCTGAGGATGCCATTCTCTAAAAAATGATATAATTTACGAATAGGTAAACCGCAAGGTTTATTATTTTTAATATCTAATATTTCACGAGAAAAATACCTATTTTGTATAACTTGAATGATTTTACATTCCGCGAATTCTAATTTGGAAGCACTAATGACAGCGGAGCGCGGAATAATTTTAATAAAACGGTAAATATAAACAATTGAGCGTAAAAGTTTATTCCATGAAGAAAATCTAAGAGCTAGTGAGTATAAAATATGCGTAAAATTTGCCTCTAAACAAGACGAGAGCGTAACAGTTTTAATTTCAGGAATATCTAAATTGCCCGGTGAAACAAATGTGTTTACAGGCCAATCAGTTTTAGGCATAGAAAGCCATGAAGGACCAGCGAACCACAATGGGTGGTTCAGCAAACGCGCAGGCGTTAACCCTCGCGACAAACAGTCGGCGGGGTTTTCAATACCAGATACATGAAAAAACTTATCTGGAGAAATTAATTCAATAATTTGTGAGACCCGGTTAGCGACAAAGGTTTGTAATAAATGAGGCGAAATATTAATCCAACTTAAAGTTACTGTGGAATCCGAATAAATACGAAAGTCATCTATAGGATGACGTAATTTATAAATGTCAATTACTTGACGCGTTAACTTTGCTGCTAAAAGTGCAGCACAAAGTTCCAAACGGGCTAAAGTTACGGTTTTTAGCGGTGCGACCTTCGATTTTGAACAAACTAAGCGAACTGTTATAGAATTATCCAAATTAACAGAATGTAAATAAATAACACAACCGTAACCTTTCTGGCTGGCATCTGCAAATGTTACTAACGTAATTGTTGAACCTTCATTGACGCCTACATGACGCGGTATATGTATTTGTGATAACAAATCCATTTCATTTTGAAACTTTGACCAAACCTCGACCACAATTTGTGGTGGGGTCTGATCCCAGTCAACCCTAAGAGCCCATAAACGTTGAATTAATAATTTAGCAAATAATATAACAGGTTGAACAAAACCTAAAATGTCAAAAAGACGAGCGACAACCGAAAGAACATTTCTTTTAGTACACGGAACCGTATCAAATGTAATGGTTTAACTAAAAGTGTCGGAAACCGGCGACCATTGAATACCTAATATTTTTAAACTATTTGAATTATTAAATTGTACAACTTCAGGCTGAACGTGTGTAATTGGTAGATCGTTTGACACAGTTTAAGAATTACTTGACCATTTCAAAATATCAAAACAGCCACGTCTAAATAAACTAATTAATTCATTTTTAATATTAATAGCGTCCTGTTCTGTACGACAAGAATCCACTATGTCGTCCATGTAACAGGAACGAAGAATAACTTTACTAGCTAGCGAAAAATTACTACCTTCATCCTGAACTAACTGCTGAACAGTGCGCATCGCGCGTAAACTAAAACAAACTGTTCTGAATTCGAACTCTTGTATAGGATCACAAGGATTAAATCTATATAAAATTCTCTGGAATTTGCGATGCGATTCATTTACTAAAATATTTAAGTACATCTGCTTCAAATCAGCAGAAAGAGCGACCTTAAATAAACGAAAATTTAAAAGTACTGCAAAAATATTCACGAATAAGCGCATCGTATTCGGCATGCAATGATGGAGAAGCGAGCAGTTTTCGTTCGAGCGATAAAAAACGTTTCTTGGCCGTTAAATATGAGTCACCTAAAATAGATGGATCTCGAGAGAAAGGTAAGGCTACTTTGTACCTACCTGTTTCGTCTCTTGTGACATTGTTGGTGAATATATTTTCACACTCTAAGTCCTCTGGCTTAGTTGGAGTTTGGCCAGAGACCTCTTCTAACTGGCAAAATTTTTGTAAAAGTGTGTCAATTGGTTCATCAACTGAACAAAAATGTGAAAGCGGCGAAGCGATAAGCGAAACCCAATAATAATAAAGATTTATTATTATTGGGAGTTTTCCCAATAATAATAAATCCAAAAATGGTTTCAAATGCAGTTGGTTTTCCGGGCGACCCTGTAACACGCCCAGGTAACAAAATATCTGCAAACAATAAACCTCCTAACAAAACGTCAATATCACCCGGGAAGTCAAATGTACCGTCCGCGAGATGTATGTGATTTAAATATGAAAGCGAAGCGCAATTAATCTGAACAGTAGGTAATTCACCTGTAATGCGATCGATGACGTAAGCATCGATTGATAAACAAATATTTTTATTAAAGCGAGAAAATAATTTAAGCGAAACAACATCCCGTATAGGATTGGCGGAACCCCCTATACCCTTAACTATACCTATAGAAACCTTGTGCATAACTAAACCTAACTTACGACTACATTCTAAAGTTATAAAATTACTTTGAGACCCAGGGTCTACGAGACCACGAATGCAATGTTCAGATCCGTCCAAGTCTATAGAAAGTACTTGTACGGTACCTAATAAACAGGTATCATGCGTTAAAGAAGTTTGAACATTACAAAGCGATGAAGTATGAGCTTGAAGAGAAGTATCAAGCGAAGAAACAGTCGGCACGGACCGTGCGCGCGGACCGTCCGACGCGGACGCGGTCGGTGGCGGCGCGGAAGTACGTGGAGGCGTGGGCGCTCCAGCGGAAGCGTTGGGTTGTTGCGGGCGGCACGGCGGCGGCTGGGGCTGGCGCCCGAGTGCAGCCGGGCGACGATTCCCAGCATGCGACTGTGAACGCTGAGTTGTCTGTCTAGGTATATTGCGAAATTTACATAATAATGAATGATGTTTATGATTGCAATATTTACATGTCGATGTCGATTGACACGACGGAGAAGAATGAAACATACCTAAACAATTTGTGCAACCACTATTGCCAACAATAAATTGATACCTATCCTGGACAGTAAATTATGAAAAGCGTCACATGCATAAAGTTGTGTGTGCGCGGTTTGTTTACAAAAAATACAAACGTTGGTGTCGTTAGCAACAAAAGCATGCGTATGTTTAGGGCCTTGATTATTACTACTTTGTTTTTTAAAGTTACCTATTGTGGAGACGCGATCGGTTATTTTACCTACCGGCGCGCGTTCTAAGATTTTGGATTGTTCTTGTAAAAAACAAATAAATTGTGAATAAGTGGGGATAACAGCACTGCGAATATTCATCTCAAAAGCGCGTGTGGTTTCGGGATCCATTTTCTTTAAAGCGATATGTAACAACATAAAATCGGATAAATCCGTTAAATTTAATAACTTTAAACTAGCGGCTGCCGCGGGAAAATTATCTAAAAATAAATCTATGTTTTTTGTTGAAGCAGTTTGAAGTGATTTAAAATCTAAAACTTGATCAAAATACGCGTTGGCTAAACTCCTTTTATCTTCAAACTTTTTAACTAAAGTATCCCAAACTAGCTGATAGTTGTCAGCTGTCGGTGCAATTCCAGAACATGATGACAAAGCTCGACCAGACAATTTCCCCATTAAGTACTGCATGCGTTCTCCGTCATCCAGGTCAACATTTAAATGAACCGAATTCTTAAAATTTTCATAAAAAAGTGGCCATTGCATTGGATCACCCGAAAATCCCAACAACTCTAATTTTGGCAGCTTAGCGACATGTTTTTTATGTGTAGAAACTGAATGGGATGCGGAAGATTCTTTATTTAAAATTGATTTATGAACGCGTTTAATATAACAATAAATATCCTCAAAAGCTCCCCAACTTTGAAAGTTAGGTATAGCCGAGGGCTTCACGGTTAACTCTAGTTCATTAATTCTATCTAAAATTGTAAATAAACTCGGAACGTATGTTATCTATAGATTCTATATTTGATAAAAAATAATTCTCTAGCAACAAAGTCATCTGACACTTTTTTTGATTTAGGTACTGTAAATATCTTGAATACGAGTAAATATAGCATCTCGTTTTGCATATAATAACTTTAAATCCCTACTTAAAACAGGATCTAAAATATCTTGCTCACTTTTAGTATTTGCAGAAGCCATACTTACCTAACTTAAAAATAAAAAAAGAAAAAGAAAATAAGAAAAATACCTAAATATATTTATAATGAAGTCAATGACCTAAGTACACTATAAAATACCTAACAATAAATTAATTTTACTGCAGAGCTGAAATATAGTTACTTGTTATGAACAATGTAATACGACTAAGTTTAAAAAAGAAAATAATGGTCTTTAATAAGGCACGATATACCTTCTTAAATAAGCTACTTAATACAGTAACGTGTTTATAAATGTATAGCGTATAATTATAATAACTAAACAGGTTTTATGAACTTATTTCAGTACCTTGTTTTGTAAAACCTATAAGTAGATGTATGTATACAAATATTTAAATAAAATACATAGTTACAAAAACACGTTTGAAAGCGATAAAGAGACAGTTTTTAAACCTACCTACTAGGTAGGTACTATACGAAATGGAAAAATGACTTGCGGTTTTATGCGATGCGAAAAAAGATTAGGTAAAATTATTATAAAACTGTTATGAAAGCGAATAATAAATAGTAATTTAAGTACCTAACGTTGAGAGCGAAAGAATAACAAAACAAAAAATAAATAAAAATATTAATAAGTTCAACCTACTACGTATCCAACGAATCAATAAAAATAAATGTTAATGTTGTAAAATATAAAATTATATTAAATACGAACAAAGTAGGTATGCAATACAAACTACAGAAAACTAATTAATTCAAATAAAGGGTTTTTAAGGAATATCGTCTCGATTAGACAAACGAGAAATCCGACTCGTATGGACCAAAAATGATGTCTACGCCACGAGAGCCTTGGCTGGGGCTGGTAACAGCCACTCGTGGTGGCGCGCGTGGGAAAAAAAAATGACAAAAGGGGATTTGAATATTGTGTTTTACAGTACCTACTTTTGAGACTTGCCTATGGTGATTTTTCTCTTTGTTCTTCTCCTTCTGTCTTCTCTTCTTTTATTCTCCTCTTCGTCAGTACTCGATTCACGATTGTGTAAGGTTGAACTTTAAATCCACAAAGAACGGCGACGGAGTGGTGTCGCGTCCGCTATGAGAGCGATACGTGGACGGGCCGGCGACGGTACGTATATAAAACGTCGACAGAGGACCGGCGCGTGCGAGGCGTAAAAATGCACTGTTTGAGGCTTCTATCCCCTCCTCTCACCATAGGCGAAAACTACCTACATATCTACAAGAATATATAGGCCGGTTTAAGGCCGTAACATATACTTTTTACTGCATGCAACAATTTATTAGTATTTTTCTTTCTAATTTAAAACACAATTTACACTGCACAAACATTTCACACTTATTATTACCACTACACTACATATTCATAACTGGTGGACATTAGTTGCTTTTTTTATTGTTTGGCTTGGCGAGGTAAGACTATATGCTGCGCAATATCATGCTGCCCAAATATTTTGTACTTTCATTTATTATTATGTTATTGTTGTGTCTCATTGTTATGCATGCTTTTTTATTCCGCCTTAATCTTTATGTACTTTCTTAACTGCAACCTAATAATGATATTGCTAACAAATATATCTAAAACGTACTCTTTATATTGCATATATAATTGTATTATATTGTGGACCTACTATTTTAGACTTGTATACATTTATAATATTATTTCTTTTATATTAAATCAAAATAACTTATTGTATTGTACTTATATACCATTTACTAAATATGTTTTGTCTGATTGTGATAATAGTATTTATTTGTTTAAAAAATATAAAATTTCCTACCTAATTCCTTGTCATGCAATTATATTTTTACATAACTTATTAATAATTAATAAATTATACTTAATTCATTTTTGTATTATTATTTATACTTATAGAAAGGTGGTTCTTTTTCTCAATCCCTTAACACTCAACCTAATCGAACTCTTGATGCGTCAGTTCCCCAGTCGCGCCGAAACAGAGGAGTACAGGGCCCTATTTCATAAAGGCGACAAGTTACAGGTGATAGGTGACAAGTGACATTTTGACAATTATGTAATTTTTGTTTCATATAACTTTTTAATTGACAAGTATATTACTATGAAAATCTGACAAGTTGTCATAATTGCGTTTCATAAACATTTTTGACACGACCAATTGTATTAGAATTGTTGACAATTGTTATAATTTCACGACAGGTATATTTTTGTTATAGTCAGTATCCAATTGGTTAAATTTGTTTTATGAAACATAAATTTTATTTACAAGTCGACATATTTGTAAAATTGTCAGGTATAATTGACATGTGTTAAGATCTGTGTCACTAAATGACAACGTCCCGTGTTCCTATTTGATATAATAATTAATAATTACAGAATTAAATTATGAAATGGCTGTTAATAAAAGTAATAGTGATAATAATGTTTTTGAAGAATTATTAATAGAGTTTTAGGGAATTTTTTTTTTAAATAGGTACAAAAAGTTAGTAGGTATTCCTTAAATTCATAAATAATTGAAAATATAATTTTAATGCACACGTTACGTTAATAATATTTTTGAGAGCTGTTTATGAAATCCGCCATTTTCAACTATGTAAATGTACTAATAAGTAATTATTATTATTAGAATCCGGACGTTAGGCATGATACGTTAGTATATTATGCTATCTTCGTGCATAAATAGGTAGGTATTTATTTACTTATAGGTTCATTCCTATGGAGGCATAAAAATAAGATGTCCTAAGGACTAAAATAGGCTTTCCAAACATGAAAACAGAAGATGGTCGCTCGTCATACAAACAACAACAAAAAGTCAGAACAAAAATATTATATAAATAATAAAATATGTACATACGTAAACGAACATGTTTAACATTTCGTTCGAAGATTCTAGGCCTTTTGTAAATTTCTTTTTTTTTTACAATAAATAAATCATTTTCCATAAAAAAATCAGATGGACAGCCTTTCTTTAAATGTTTATTTAATTTTTATTATGATCAATCTTTATAATAAACACTTAAATCTGAAAACACATTTTAGTACAAATAAATCAAAAAATTTAATTTATTTCCTTTTTTTAATGGCCTAAGATTAGCCTTTCCACACTGGTGGAAGAATAGAAAACAAAAAGCTGTATAGGCTTAGATCCCTTTGCCTTCCCAATAATTGGAAAAAAAGATAGAAAACAAGAGTATTTGCGCCAACTGTAGCTTTTTTATAACTGCAATTTCAACCGTATTTTTTTTTTAATTCAAGGGTATAAATTTTAATAGCATTTATTCGTAGTTGTAACACTAACGTTTTATCGCCTTTATCATGGAGAGTGCTCTGAAGAACTTTTTCATCTCATTCCTCCTTCTCCTTTCCGGTATAGGACTTCACGAGCGGGTAACAAAATGCATGCATATACTGTGGCAGATATACCAACCCGCACTAAAAAATATGGATGAAATTCTCCAATTAAGCAGATATAATGCAGAGAGATTAAGATGACATCAACAAGGTAGATTAACAGGCAATTAGTAATGTGAAGAAAGCTTGGATTTATGACAACTACCAAACGTCTCGCCTAACATGGCCTTTCCTGTATACGACTTCAACAAAACTCTTCTGGTAAATCTGGATGCAACTGTCATAAAAAAACTTAAAGGCTTGGTTGGCTTGGGTTAGCACAAGGCGCTGACTACTCCATGCTGTTCAGGGGACAGCAACAATTTGGGATGAATTTTAAAAAGCCATCTGAGTTGTACAAACATCTACGTGTAACAAAGCAACAAATCCTGAGTAACTCTCGGGATAATCTGATTGCATCTCTCCCAAAAGACTCATTGGCCTCTGAGATGGAGTCAAGACTTTAGTTACATAAATTATTTATGAGCGGTGCACAGATCAGCAGAAGGATGTTAGGTTGGAAGAAAAATGAATGTGATTAAGATGTTATTAAATATTTCCTTAGGGACAAAATTTGTATTCCTCCAGCCCTGAAATGGCGCACACTCATGTACGATTGGTCTCCGGCACTTATTAAGTTCTATCTCAATGCCTTTCAAATGTCCCTACTTGACCAGAGTAATCAGATAAGACATGTACATTGTGCTGGGTGCAAGACTTCAAAAAGTTCTAGAAGAAATTATTCGTGAAGCTGTAAGTCTCAGTATTGCTAGAGCCAGAAAAGGATTATCAACAAATGGAAGACTAACTACTTTTGTAAAGGAGGGACAACTGATACTGGTGTACTCTCGGTACTTGAAGAAAGTAATACTTATAGAACTCACCGTTCCGTGGAAAATAAACATTTCTAAGGACCACAACATCAAGTCCAACCAACGAAATTACTAGAAACGTATTTAAAACTCAACTTTATGCAGTGGAAGTTGGTGCAAGAGGAATTTCAGCAAAGTCTTTGCGTGGTCTATTGAAGGATCTTGGCCTTCCAAAATCAGCCGTCGGAACTTTTAAGGAGCGTGTTTCCAAGATGGCGCTAACAGGATCATATAGTATTTGGTTAAGTAGAGAGGGTAGTGAACACAGTTCAGGTGAGAGTTGAAAAGGCCTTTAAACCTACTTCGCAGTAAAATACTTGACTATTCAAAATGTACTTTTAAATATACTACAAATTTTACAGAAGATGGTCGAGTAAGCATTTGTAGAAAATACTGGAGTATGGACTATACCAGCAAAAAGAACTATCTTTTGGGATGTATTAAAATTCATCAGCCAAAAACAAAGCGTATAGTTGAAGCGTTGAGAAAGCGATCAACTGAACAATAAAACACAAAAATATATTTCCTTCAAATTACTACTTTTTTTGTAAAACGTTTTATAAATCGATGAATATCTTTATAGTCAAACTTAAACTACTTAACTATCTACATACAAGTACACACACCCACACCAACACTCACTTCCACACACACACAACAAACTACTTGTGACAACTTTGATTTTAAGAATTATTTAATTAAATAATTAAACTTAATAATACAAAATGTTGTTTTTTTTTTCACATAATTTAAATAATTATATTTATTAGAAAATAAAAGAATCTTTCCTTCATTGTGTGGGTTGTGGATTGACGATTGACCTAACAAGCCCTAGTGGGGTAATGTAAAAAAACCATTTGAACAGTGATTGAAACCGACGGTGACGGTTTAACGTGTCTTTGAAGCACGGAACCATTTTTTTCTTATCGGGGTATTAAAAAATAATAAGTTTCATTTAATTTTGATGACTTGACCTTGCTTTTGGTATAAACTTTATAAAGTTTAATGTAATCCAATATATTGGGGAAAAACCCATATATTGTTAATTTTAATTTTTATCTACTGGTAAAACTATTATTTACATTTTTGCCAATAACTTCTACGCAGTAAGTAAAATATTTCGTTTTATGAGCTAGTGTGATCAAACATGCTGTTATTTAACTTGGAAATTAGTTATTAGCTGCCTTCCTATAATACCTTGTAAAATAAGTTGATTTTGGTTCAAGAAGAAAAACCAATTAAGTAAGTCACCTAAAAAAGTATTTAGCTATTTTAACAATATTGTAAGCTGTAATTCTTAAATTTATATAAATACACTTAAAGTTCATAAAATTTTCTACCCAGCTACTAGCTCTTATATCTCTCAATGTCTTGACAAATATGTGAAAAAAGACCACAAACTTTCAAAACGCATTTCCTCAAAATATTAATTGTGCAAAAATGGCTAACTTAGTTGGTTTTTGTTCTAACACGGCGATTTACGAATTTACATAATTTAATAACCCAAGAATTTGATAAAGTGTGTAAAGTAAAGACAAAGAAAATAAATGATAAATTGAATTTTGCTACTTGGGCAACTAGGGGTATTAGGAAATGCAGGGATACTTTATATGATTTATATGACAGGAGATCCTATACATTAGATCAAAATTTTCATAACTATGTTAGAAATTATTCAAAAACATTTAAAAAGTTTGCCTTATGGTAAAATCTAATTTTATTAGCTCCAAACTAAAACAGTCTAAAAATAAATCTAAGTGTATATGGACGACATATAAAATCAACTCGATATAAATCTAGGTATAAAAATATTTATTAAAAAATCAACAGTTTTTGCAAAGTTTTAAATTGATTAAGCTGACCGTTGGCCGCATCGACCAATAGGAAGGCTTTATAAAAAAAAATCTTTAATGTTACTCTGCTCTACTTTTTATAAACCGCGTCTCTAAATACATTTAAATTTAATATTAAGTTTTATAAAATGGTTTAAGTTTTAAATATTTGATTCGTTGGACAGTTAAACCTAGGATAAAAATATATATTATGACGGCGCGTGGCAAGGCTGCGTCGCTTTAATTTTGAATAAATTTGTTTTCTTCTCTATAATTTCATATTAACTAACTTTTAATTTAATATCGAATATTATTTAATTATTCATTCGGAGTGAGCAACACCAATGTTTTTATTATTGGCAATACTTGAATGGAGAAGTCTCGGCCGCAGCGAGAATCACGCCAAAATCGATTTAATCGCCGTTAGAAAACGTTTTATCTCTTTAAGTACAAGAAAATAAACGAAATCATAACATATTATCATCATGTATGCATCTCGGCATGAATATTTTGTATATTTTTTTTAACAAAATAAAACAAAAATATATCAACAACTACTAGCGATTAAACGCTTTATTTTTAATTGTCGACACCCCCCGGAGAAACGCCAGTCGCTAGTCCTCACACCATGTGAACGGAAGGACTCGCTTTTATCGGAATGCCAATTTGCCCTTTGGAGCTCGTCACCCCTTGTTGCTCCCTAATTCTGGTCACTTGGTGAATTTGTCGGTTGCTGATCACCACATCAAGAACTCGCAAGCTGGCTGTAATGCTTTGTTTGCTTCGTTTTACAGAGCGAATATGTGATTTTCCGATGCATGCCTTGTTACAGACTCAAGGCTACTACCATGCAGCCTGAAATGGGAGATCTGCCATCGGACCGTGTGGATAAGGCTCGTCCCTTTGCTGGCGTGGGTAAAGATTTTGCTGGTCCGTTCTCTCTGAAAGTGTCACACCTCAGGAACGCTAAAATTGTTAAGGCCTATTTATGTGTCTTTGTATGTCTGTCCACCAAAGCCGTTCATTTGGAATTGGTTTCTACCCTAAGCACTAAAGCCTTAGTCGCTGCCCTTGGTAGATTTGTGTCCCGTCGTGGTTTGCCATCATTGATCCGGTCCGATTGTGGAACAAACTACAAGGGCACCGACCGTTATTTAAATGATATATAAAAATTTGTAGCAGATAATCAGAATGTAATTGGAGCTGCACTCTCCCAACGTGGAATCAGATGGTTTTTTGATCTACCAGCATGTCCACATTGGGGAGGAATATTTGAAGCTGTTGTTAAGGCTGCCAAAACTGACTTACGTAGGGTGATAGGAGAAACCGTATTAACCTTTGAGGAACTTACTACGGTATTTTGTAAAATTGAAGCCGTCCTCAACTCACACACTCTCCGTAACTCACGCCCGTTGTGCCCGCTCTCTTCAGACCCAAACGACCTCGAGGCTTTGACTCCAATTTGTGTTAGAAGGAGGTGTTTTTAAAGATTATTAAAGGGGTTTATATTGAATTGTTTAGTGTTTCGTTCGCCATGTATTTAGACGCCTACATTTGTAATACTGAGAGTAAGCGTCAGTTGTTAAGTGTCACTTTTTGTAAACAAAACAAGAAAAAATAAATTTGTGATAATAATAAAAAAATGTGGGGCGAATCGAAGTGTTTTTAGAAAAGTTAGCGACCGTAACGATGACTTTGCGGGGTGTCAAATTCCGTAGTTAAAGTTTGCGACAGTCGGTAAATTTGACAAGAGATATCGATACCGTACCGAGCTTTGTCGATAACTTTGATAATAGAGACTACCAAAAATCGTTAAAAAGCAATCGTTACGAGTTAGCGACCGAATTCGCTAAGTTAGCGATCGCTATCTATGTCGAGACTGCAGGCACTGGCCGTCCAAGTAGTGTTCGTACGAAAATGGCGTCAAAGCAGTAAGGGAAAGAATTAGAAGAAACCCTGTCCGAAAGCAAAAGATTTTATCTCGAGAGATGAAGATAGCACCTAGAACCAAAGAGTACTTTGTTATACTAGAAATAGACTCAAGGGTTTTTTTGAGTAACGAAACAGCAGCGACATCTTTAATTTTTAGCCCGAACAACAGAAAATAAATCTAAATGTTTAGACCATGCTTCAATAGATGGCGCTGGTGGTCAACTATTTATACACGTGAATATATATATATATATATATATATATATATATATATATATATATATGTTAAGGCTGAGTTGTACCAGTCTAATAATGTAATGTAGCGATTAAAATTAAAAATGGCGTCGAAAGTACCAAATTTATTTTGCAGTTCGAATGACAACAGGTACATTCGACGTCATTTTTAATTTTAATCGTTACATTACATTGACAGACTGGTACAAATCAGACTAAATTTTTTTTATGAAACTTATATTTGTAAGTTTCATAAAAAATAATATATATATGGGTAACTATAAAAAGGCCCTACGTAAGTTTGTTGTAGAGAGAATAAAACAAACAAATACTTTATTCTCGATTTATTAAATTATTTTTTGCTAAAGTTTGCACATAATCGTTTTCGTCTTCAATTTGCCTTTTGCCACATATAATGTTGTTTATATTTTTACAATAGTTTTTTAAAAATAAATTTACCGTGCTGTTAATGATACAGTCTACAACAACTTTTGCAACCACCCACGCAACATTTTGATTTATTTGGCATGATGTCAACAACAATAACTTTACTTAACTCTTACAGTTTAAAAAAAGATCAGAGACATCTATTACGAAAAGCCCGAACTACATTATTGACAAATTTCATTAACAAAAAATATGGAAACAAATTTCTACAAGGAGATGTAGAAATTTGTTTCCATATTTTTTGTTCGAAGATTGCACAACATGCCTAGAACCATGTCGCGTATTTTAAAAGATAACTTAGGACATGCAGCCTGTAAGTAGTGCGTGCTTCTATTGATAACTGGCCTCAACGTTTAAAGGACTGTATTGAAGCCAATGGAGACCACTTCGAATAAGCTTTTTATATTTTTAATTATTTTATATTTATGTATTAAACTAACACACTGTAAAAGTAATAAATGTTATTTGCAATAGGTTTTTATTTTTTCTTTGTTGCAATATGTATGGCAACACTAGGTATGACGGTTATATTGTTAATTGCACTGATTATACATTGATCTCAGATACCAAATGATTATTTTATTAGCTTGTATTACAAAAGTTTAATAATAAATAAACAATAAAGACATTAAAATCATGTATTTATTTTAATTCCCTATTTTGCTGGATCCAGCTGGATTGAAAATGCTGCTGGATTGCAATCCCTAGTGCCAACCAACACACAGAAAAACACAAAATATTAGACAATCAAATTCAACATCTCCCAATACGGGTGGTCTCCGTGGGAGTATTAGACCAACACCCTCCATTACATGTAAAAATAAAAATAATAAAACCAATCTGTTCATAGGTACATATAACATAAGATCGCTTGTTTTTGAGGCCAGGCAAAGTCAAATTAATTTCGCAGGAAAACATTAATTGGGATATCATAGGGCTTTCAGATATCAAAAAGGAAGGAATACACATCATAGATAAACAAAACTAATACCGTTAAATGATTTTCCGTTTTCGTAAAGTTTATAAATTCCATTTGAAAAATGTAATAATGCAGTTTTATGAGATTGATAAGTTACGAACATCTAAGTATGCCTGATTTAGCGCTATCAGAAATCATCAGGGCGAAATGAGAAGAAATGGTCAATCCTACAGATCGATTTAAACAAGACTTCGTCGATCGTTATCAACGATTCATCGTAGCATCATACGGTACAGATTGGAATGTAGAATTCTGTTAAATCAGATTGATGGAGGGCAGCGAGTATGGAGACGCAAAGGAGAGCGTTACGGGTGGAAACCTTATTCAGGGCACGGGGGGGAAACACTCGTTATTAAACATTCATTTAATTAATTTTAAACCGTCATAAAATATAAACAATTTAATTATTTCTCTGTCACTACGAAATCTAAGAAAAAATCATTTTGTTTAGTTAAGTTTTTTTTTCATTAAACTTTAAGTATGGTGTTGCAAATTAATGTCAAAACATATTAATTAAATTGTTGTTTCATGTTTATTTATTATTTGTTTAAAAATACTTAAAGCTAACTATTTTATACTCTTTTTTTTATGTTCCGCTAATTCTGCCGGTGTGTGTATTATCAACACTTTCTTTAAAAAACCTCAAAAGAATAGATGGCTTGGATCTCGCCAAACAGTGTAACAACGAACGAAATTGATTTTATACTTACTAATAATCAAAAAAATATTATTAATATAGATATATTGAACACCTCATACCCTTCAGATCACCGACTTGTACGCGCTACCTTTACAACATCAGCCCTATTCAAAAAATCTCGAAGATCTTATGGTCATAAAAGCATTGAATTAACATCAATCGCGAAAGATTCATTAAAAAATAATTTTGAAAAACTAAGCGAAAATATTAATTTTAACTACAATAAAAATATACAAACATTTAGGTATGACATTGGTGCATCTGAAATATAAGAACTGGAACAAAAATCATAAAATAATTATGATCTACAGCGGTGTCTACTCCCCTTTTTCACATGGATTTCGCGAATATTCGAGGAATCCATGCTAACTTAAATGCCGTCCACCACCACCTAGAGACAGTCAAACCTCAGATGCTTTTTCTGACGGAAACACAGATTATCCGACCTGCTGATACCTCATATCTGCACTATCCTGGGTACACATTGGAAGAAATGTTCGTACCAAAGGCCGGGGTATGCCTATATGTTCGCTCGGATATCTCTTGTTACCGTCTTCGCCATATGGAGGACCCATCCATATCCGCTATGTGGGTGCGCGTGGAAGAGGGTACACAGACCCGATTCTACGTGTGCGTATATAGATCCCATAAGGGAGATCTGGAGACAACCCAACTTTTTGATTATCTGAGTAGAGCGACAGATAAAGTTCAAGAGAGATTTCCTTCTGCAGAAATCATTTTCTTGGGAGACGTTAACGCCCATCACGAACAATGGCTCGGCTCTCTGAAAACAAATCATGCGGGGAAATCTGCTCATAATTTTGCCCTTTCCCATGGATTGACCCAACTCGTAGACCAAACCACCCGGATACCTGAAGTGGTCAACCATGCACCTTCAAAGTTAGACCTTTTCCTGACGAATCAGCCCACAAACTACAATGTTTCTGTATTAAGCCCGCTGGGTGGATCAGATCATTGCTTAGTTGCCACGACTGTGCCAAATGCTTCTCTGCCACCTCGACGTAGCATATCACGAAAAGTCTGGCACTATTCGTCAGCGGATTGGGAAGGACTTCGGGAATACTTCCAAGTACTTCCGTGGGGGCCTCGCTGCTTTAAGGATAAGGATCCATCTAGGTGTGCTTCTTCAATTGCTGATGAGATACTATTGGGTATGGAATATTATATTCCCCACTCTTTTGTTATCAGCAGGGGGAGGAGTAGACCGTGGTACAACAGTGATTGCACAAAAGCTGTTGCAGCTAATCTAGCGTATCGACAATGGATCCAAGGTCGTTCTAGTGAAGACCCCAACATCACTTCCCTAAAAGCAGCCTATAACTTGGCCTCCAAAGTCTGCAAAAAGGTGTTTAAACGGGCAGAAAAGGAACACATTTCACGGATAGGGCAAGAACTGCTCATTCGAACTGCTGGTAGTCGTAGCTTTTGGCAACTTGCCAAATCCGTGGAATCAAATTTCTGTCGCTCCTCGTTACCACCGCTGCGGAATCATGATGGATCACTGGTTTACATTGCAAAAGAGAAAGCACAACTTCTAGCTAACCTCTTTGCATCGAATTCCCGAATATATGATGGAGGCGCGCTTCCACCTACTATAGCCGACTGTGGCTTCACAATGCCTAATATTCGCATTAGACAATGCGATGTGCGCGAGGCCCTCCGTTCACTTGACATTCGGAAGGCCAGTGGTCCTGATGGTATTCCTGCAGTTGTATTAATGAACTGTTATCTTGAGTTGTCTCCCGCCCTCACTCGACTTTACCGCTTTTCATATTCCTCTGGAATTGTCCCTGCAGCTTGGAAAGTAGCCAATGTGCAACCAATTCCCAAAAAGGGAAATCGATCCGACCCCAATAACTACCGCCCCATTGCCATCACCTCAGTCCTGTGCAAGGTTTTAGAAACCATCATTAATACACAGGTCATGCGATACCTTGAAGGTCACTCTATCCTGAATGATCGTCAGTATGGTTTTCGCCAAGCAAGATCAACGGGTGACCTTTTCGCTTTCATTACGCATATTTGGGGTGAGGCAGTGGACAAATGTGGGGAGGCCTTGGCAGTTGGTTTAGATATTTCTAAGGCCTTTGATCGCGTTTGGCACAAGGCTTTGCTCTCCAAGCTGTCTTCTTATGGATTTTCGACGCGGCTATGCAACTGGATATCCAGTTTCCTCTCTGATCGTGGCATTAGGGTCCTAGTAGATGGCGTAGCCTCCGACTGGGAGTCTATTGATGCCGGCGTACCCCAAGGATCAGTGTTGTCTCCTTGTCTTTTTCTTCTGCATATCAATGACCTATTGTCATGTGGCAACATTCATTGTTATGCAGATGATAGCACTGTCCACGGTCGGTACCTTGCTCAACGTCCACCTAGCCGCGTCCAAACAGAGGAATTCAGAAAGGTTTTAATAAGTGAGTTGGATCAAACTCTGCTAAAGGTTTCGACTTGGGGTTCGAGAAACTTGGTCCAATTCAATCCGAGCAAAACACAATGTTGTGTAATGACGGTGAAAAAATCCCCTTTTACTCATTTTCCTTCTCTTCAGGGCACCCAGCTATCGCTTTTACCATCCCTCAATGTCCTTGGTTTAGATATACGTTCCGATCATAACCACCGTAATTATATCGACAGCATTGCAAAAACAGCTTCAAAAAAACTTGGCATCATAAATAAGGTGCGTCGGTTTTTCACACCCAGGTTAAGAATAATGCTATATAAGGCTCAAATTCGACCGTGTGTGGAATACTGTTCGCATCTTTGGGATGGATCTGCCAAGTATCTGTTATCTGCTCTCGATACCCTGCAGAAAGACTTCTTTGTCGATAACTTTGATAATAGAGACTACCAAAAATCGTTAAAAAGCAATCGTTACGACTTAGCGACCGAATTCGCTATGTTAGCGATCGCTATCTATGTCGAGACTGCAGGCACTGGCCGTCCAAGTAGTGTTCGTACGAAAATGGCGTCAAAGCAGTAAGGGAAAGAATTAGAAGAAACCCTGTCCGAAAGCAAAAGATTTTATCTCGAGAGATGAAGATAGCACCTAGAACCAAAGAGTACTTTGTTATACTAGAAATAGACTCAAGGGTTTTTTTGAGTAACGAAACAGCAGCGACATCTTTAATTTTTAGCCCGAACAACAGAAAATAAATCTAAATGTTTAGACCATGCTTCAATAGATGGCGCTGGTGGTCAACTATTTATACACGTGAATATATATATATATATATATATATATATATATATGTTAAGGCTGAGTTGTACCAGTCTAATAATGTAATGTAGCGATTAAAATTAAAAATGGCGTCGAAAGTACCAAATTTATTTTGCAGTTCGAATGACAACAGGTACATTCGACGTCATTTTTAATTTTAATCGTTACATTACATTGACAGACTGGTACAAATCAGACTAAATTTTTTTTATGAAACTTATATTTGTAAGTTTCATAAAAAATAATATATATATGGGTAACTATAAAAAGGCCCTACGTAAGTTTGTTGTAGAGAGAATAAAACAAACAAATACTTTATTCTCGATTTATTAAATTATTTTTTGCTAAAGTTTGCACATAATCGTTTTCGTCTTCAATTTGCCTTTTGCCACATATAATGTTGTTTATATTTTTACAATAGTTTTTTAAAAATAAATTTACCGTGCTGTTAATGATACAGTCTACAACAACTTTTGCAACCACCCACGCAACATTTTGATTTATTTGGCATGATGTCAACAACAATAACTTTACTTAACTCTTACAGTTTAAAAAAAGATCAGAGACATCTATTACGAAAAGCCCGAACTACATTATTGACAAATTTCATTAACAAAAAATATGGAAACAAATTTCTACAAGGAGATGTAGAAATTTGTTTCCATATTTTTTGTTCGAAGATTGCACAACATGCCTAGAACCATGTCGCGTATTTTAAAAGATAACTTAGGACATGCAGCCTGTAAGTAGTGCGTGCTTCTATTGATAACTGGCCTCAACGTTTAAAGGATTGTATTGAAGCCAATGGAGACCACTTCGAATAAGCTTTTTATATTTTTAATTATTTTATATTTATGTATTAAACTAACACACTGTAAAAGTAATAAATGTTATTTGCAATAGGTTTTTATTTTTTCTTTGTTGCAATATGTATGGCAACACTAGGTATGACGGTTATATTGTTAATTGCACTGATTATACATTGATCTCAGATACCAAATGATTATTTTATTAGCTTGTATTACAAAAGTTTAATAATAAATAAACAATAAAGACATTAAAATCATGTATTTATTTTAATTCCCTATTTTGCTGGATCCAGCTGGATTGAAAATGCTGCTGGATTGCAATCCCTAGTGCCAACCAACACACAGAAAAACACAAAATATTAGACAATCAAATTCAACATCTCCCAATACGGGTGGTCTCCGTGGGAGTATTAGACCAACACCCTCCATTACATGTAAAAATAAAAATAATAAAACCAATCTGTTCATAGGTACATATAACATAAGATCGCTTGTTTTTGAGGCCAGGCAAAGTCAAATTAATTTCGCAGGAAAACATTAATTGGGATATCATAGGGCTTTCAGATATCAAAAAGGAAGGAATACACATCATAGATAAACAAAACTAATACCGTTAAATGATTTTCCGTTTTCGTAAAGTTTATAAATTCCATTTGAAAAATGTAATAATGCAGTTTTATGAGATTGATAAGTTACGAACATCTAAGTATGCCTGATTTAGCGCTATCAGAAATCATCAGGGCGAAATGAGAAGAAATGGTCAATCCTACAGATCGATTTAAACAAGACTTCGTCGATCGTTATCAACGATTCATCGTAGCATCATACGGTACAGATTGGAATGTAGAATTCTGTTAAATCAGATTGATGGAGGGCAGCGAGTATGGAGACGCAAAGGAGAGCGTTACGGGTGGAAACCTTATTCAGGGCACGGGGGGGAAACACTCGTTATTAAACATTCATTTAATTAATTTTAAACCGTCATAAAATATAAACAATTTAATTATTTCTCTGTCACTACGAAATCTAAGAAAAAATCATTTTGTTTAGTTAAGTTTTTTTTTCATTAAACTTTAAGTATGGTGTTGCAAATTAATGTCAAAACATATTAATTAAATTGTTGTTTCATGTTTATTTATTATTTGTTTAAAAATACTTAAAGCTAACTATTTTATACTCTTTTTTTTATGTTCCGCTAATTCTGCCGGTGTGTGTATTATCAACACTTTCTTTAAAAAACCTCAAAAGAATAGATGGCTTGGATCTCGCCAAACAGTGTAACAACGAACGAAATTGATTTTATACTTACTAATAATCAAAAAAATATTATTAATATAGATATATTGAACACCTCATACCCTTCAGATCACCGACTTGTACGCGCTACCTTTACAACATCAGCCCTATTCAAAAAATCTCGAAGATCTTATGGTCATAAAAGCATTGAATTAACATCAATCGCGAAAGATTCATTAAAAAATAATTTTGAAAAACTAAGCGAAAATATTAATTTTAACTACAATAAAAATATACAAACATTTAGGTATGACATTGGTGCATCTGAAATATAAGAACTGGAACAAAAATCATAAAATAATTATGATCTACAGCGGTGTCTACTCCCCTTTTTCACATGGATTTCGCGAATATTCGAGGAATCCATGCTAACTTAAATGCCGTCCACCACCACCTAGAGACAGTCAAACCTCAGATGCTTTTTCTGACGGAAACACAGATTATCCGACCTGCTGATACCTCATATCTGCACTATCCTGGGTACATATTGGAAGAAATGTTCGTACCAAAGGCCGGGGTATGCCTATATGTTCGCTCGGATATCTCTTGTTACCGTCTTCGCCATATGGAGGACCCATCCATATCCGCTATGTGGGTGCGCGTGGAAGAGGGTACACAGACCCGATTCTACGTGTGCGTATATAGATCCCATAAGGGAGATCTGGAGACAACCCAACTTTTTGATTATCTGAGTAGAGCGACAGATAAAGTTCAAGAGAGATTTCCTTCTGCAGAAATCATTTTCTTGGGAGACGTTAACGCCCATCACGAACAATGGCTCGGCTCTCTGAAAACAAATCATGCGGGGAAATCTGCTCATAATTTTGCCCTTTCCCATGGATTGACCCAACTCGTAGACCAAACCACCCGGATACCTGAAGTGGTCAACCATGCACCTTCAAAGTTAGACCTTTTCCTGACGAATCAGCCCACAAACTACAATGTTTCTGTATTAAGCCCGCTGGGTGGATCAGATCATTGCTTAGTTGCCACGACTGTGCCAAATGCTTCTCTGCCACCTCGACGTAGCATATCACGAAAAGTCTGGCACTATTCGTCAGCGGATTGGGAAGGACTTCGGGAATACTTCCAAGTACTTCCGTGGGGGCCTCGCTGCTTTAAGGATAAGGATCCATCTAGGTGTGCTTCTTCAATTGCTGATGAGATACTATTGGGTATGGAATATTATATTCCCCACTCTTTTGTTATCAGCAGGGGGAGGAGTAGACCGTGGTACAACAGTGATTGCACAAAAGCTGTTGCAGCTAATCTAGCGTATCGACAATGGATCCAAGGTCGTTCTAGTGAAGACCCCAACATCACTTCCCTAAAAGCAGCCTATAACTTGGCCTCCAAAGTCTGCAAAAAGGTGTTTAAACGGGCAGAAAAGGAACACATTTCACGGATAGGGCAAGAACTGCTCATTCGAACTGCTGGTAGTCGTAGCTTTTGGCAACTTGCCAAATCCGTGGAATCAAATTTCTGTCGCTCCTCGTTACCACCGCTGCGGAATCATGATGGATCACTGGTTTACATTGCAAAAGAGAAAGCACAACTTCTAGCTAACCTCTTTGCATCGAATTCCCGAATATATGATGGAGGCGCGCTTCCACCTACTATAGCCGACTGTGGCTTCACAATGCCTAATATTCGCATTAGACAATGCGATGTGCGCGAGGCCCTCCGTTCACTTGACATTCGGAAGGCCAGTGGTCCTGATGGTATTCCTGCAGTTGTATTAATGAACTGTTATCTTGAGTTGTCTCCCGCCCTCACTCGACTTTACCGCTTTTCATATTCCTCTGGAATTGTCCCTGCAGCTTGGAAAGTAGCCAATGTGCAACCAATTCCCAAAAAGGGAAATCGATCCGACCCCAATAACTACCGCCCCATTGCCATCACCTCAGTCCTGTGCAAGGTTTTAGAAACCATCATTAATACACAGGTCATGCGATACCTTGAAGGTCACTCTATCCTGAATGATCGTCAGTATGGTTTTCGCCAAGCAAGATCAACGGGTGACCTTTTCGCTTTCATTACGCATATTTGGGGTGAGGCAGTGGACAAATGTGGGGAGGCCTTGGCAGTTGGTTTAGATATTTCTAAGGCCTTTGATCGCGTTTGGCACAAGGCTTTGCTCTCCAAGCTGTCTTCTTATGGATTTTCGACGCGGCTATGCAACTGGATATCCAGTTTCCTCTCTGATCGTGGCATTAGGGTCCTAGTAGATGGCGTAGCCTCCGACTGGGAGTCTATTGATGCCGGCGTACCCCAAGGATCAGTGTTGTCTCCTTGTCTTTTTCTTCTGCATATCAATGACCTATTGTCATGTGGCAACATTCATTGTTATGCAGATGATAGCACTGTCCACGGTCGGTACCTTGCTCAACGTCCACCTAGCCGCGTCCAAACAGAGGAATTCAGAAAGGTTTTAATAAGTGAGTTGGATCAAACTCTGCTAAAGGTTTCGACTTGGGGTTCGAGAAACTTGGTCCAATTCAATCCGAGCAAAACACAATGTTGTGTAATGACGGTGAAAAAATCCCCTTTTACTCATTTTCCTTCTCTTCAGGGCACCCAGCTATCGCTTTTACCATCCCTCAATGTCCTTGGTTTAGATATACGTTCCGATCATAACCACCGTAATTATATCGACAGCATTGCAAAAACAGCTTCAAAAAAACTTGGCATCATAAATAAGGTGCGTCGGTTTTTCACACCCAGGTTAAGAATAATGCTATATAAGGCTCAAATTCGACCGTGTGTGGAATACTGTTCGCATCTTTGGGATGGATCTGCCAAGTATCTGTTATCTGCTCTCGATACCCTGCAGAAAGACTTCTTTGTCGATAACTTTGATAATAGAGACTACCAAAAATCGTTAAAAAGCAATCGTTACGACTTAGCGACCGAATTCGCTAAGTTAGCGATCGCTATCTATGTCGAGACTGCAGGCACTGGCCGTCCAAGTAGTGTTCGTACGAAAATGGCGTCAAAGCAGTAAGGGAAAGAATTAGAAGAAACCCTGTCCGAAAGCAAAAGATTTTATCTCGAGAGATGAAGATAGCACCTAGAACCAAAGAGTACTTTGTTATACTAGAAATAGACTCAAGGGTTTTTTTGAGTAACGAAACAGCAGCGACATCTTTAATTTTTAGCCCGAACAACAGAAAATAAATCTAAATGTTTAGACCATGCTTCAATAGATGGCGCTGGTGGTCAACTATTTATACACGTGAATATATATATATATATATATATATATATATATATATGTTAAGGCTGAGTTGTACCAGTCTAATAATGTAATGTAGCGATTAAAATTAAAAATGGCGTCGAAAGTACCAAATTTATTTTGCAGTTCGAATGACAACAGGTACATTCGACGTCATTTTTAATTTTAATCGTTACATTACATTGACAGACTGGTACAAATCAGACTAAATTTTTTTTATGAAACTTATATTTGTAAGTTTCATAAAAAATAATATATATATGGGTAACTATAAAAAGGCCCTACGTAAGTTTGTTGTAGAGAGAATAAAACAAACAAATACTTTATTCTCGATTTATTAAATTATTTTTTGCTAAAGTTTGCACATAATCGTTTTCGTCTTCAATTTGCCTTTTGCCACATATAATGTTGTTTATATTTTTACAATAGTTTTTTAAAAATAAATTTACCGTGCTGTTAATGATACAGTCTACAACAACTTTTGCAACCACCCACGCAACATTTTGATTTATTTGGCATGATGTCAACAACAATAACTTTACTTAACTCTTACAGTTTAAAAAAAGATCAGAGACATCTATTACGAAAAGCCCGAACTACATTATTGACAAATTTCATTAACAAAAAATATGGAAACAAATTTCTACAAGGAGATGTAGAAATTTGTTTCCATATTTTTTGTTCGAAGATTGCACAACATGCCTAGAACCATGTCGCGTATTTTAAAAGATAACTTAGGACATGCAGCCTGTAAGTAGTGCGTGCTTCTATTGATAACTGGCCTCAACGTTTAAAGGACTGTATTGAAGCCAATGGAGACCACTTCGAATAAGCTTTTTATATTTTTAATTATTTTATATTTATGTATTAAACTAACACACTGTAAAAGTAATAAATGTTATTTGCAATAGGGTTTTATTTTTTCTTTGTTGCAATATGTATGGCAACACTAGGTATGACGGTTATATTGTTAATTGCACTGATTATACATTGATCTCAGATACCAAATGATTATTTTATTAGCTTGTATTACAAAAGTTTAATAATAAATAAACAATAAAGACATTAAAATCATGTATTTATTTTAATTCCCTATTTTGCTGGATCCAGCTGGATTGAAAATGCTGCTGGATTGCAATCCCTAGTGCCAACCAACACACAGAAAAACACAAAATATTAGACAATCAAATTCAACATCTCCCAATACGGGTGGTCTCCGTGGGAGTATTAGACCAACACCCTCCATTACATGTAAAAATAAAAATAATAAAACCAATCTGTTCATAGGTACATATAACATAAGATCGCTTGTTTTTGAGGCCAGGCAAAGTCAAATTAATTTCGCAGGAAAACATTAATTGGGATATCATAGGGCTTTCAGATATCAAAAAGGAAGGAATACACATCATAGATAAACAAAACTAATACCGTTAAATGATTTTCCGTTTTCGTAAAGTTTATAAATTCCATTTGAAAAATGTAATAATGCAGTTTTATGAGATTGATAAGTTACGAACATCTAAGTATGCCTGATTTAGCGCTATCAGAAATCATCAGGGCGAAATGAGAAGAAATGGTCAATCCTACAGATCGATTTAAACAAGACTTCGTCGATCGTTATCAACGATTCATCGTAGCATCATACGGTACAGATTGGAATGTAGAATTCTGTTAAATCAGATTGATGGAGGGCAGCGAGTATGGAGACGCAAAGGAGAGCGTTACGGGTGGAAACCTTATTCAGGGCACGGGGGGGAAACACTCGTTATTAAACATTCATTTAATTAATTTTAAACCGTCATAAAATATAAACAATTTAATTATTTCTCTGTCACTACGAAATCTAAGAAAAAATCATTTTGTTTAGTTAAGTTTTTTTTTCATTAAACTTTAAGTATGGTGTTGCAAATTAATGTCAAAACATATTAATTAAATTGTTGTTTCATGTTTATTTATTATTTGTTTAAAAATACTTAAAGCTAACTATTTTATACTCTTTTTTTTATGTTCCGCTAATTCTGCCGGTGTGTGTATTATCAACACTTTCTTTAAAAAACCTCAAAAGAATAGATGGCTTGGATCTCGCCAAACAGTGTAACAACGAACGAAATTGATTTTATACTTACTAATAATCAAAAAAATATTATTAATATAGATATATTGAACACCTCATACCCTTCAGATCACCGACTTGTACGCGCTACCTTTACAACATCAGCCCTATTCAAAAAATCTCGAAGATCTTATGGTCATAAAAGCATTGAATTAACATCAATCGCGAAAGATTCATTAAAAAATAATTTTGAAAAACTAAGCGAAAATATTAATTTTAACTACAATAAAAATATACAAACATTTAGGTATGACATTGGTGCATCTGAAATATAAGAACTGGAACAAAAATCATAAAATAATTATGATCTACAGCGGTGTCTACTCCCCTTTTTCACATGGATTTCGCGAATATTCGAGGAATCCATGCTAACTTAAATGCCGTCCACCACCACCTAGAGACAGTCAAACCTCAGATGCTTTTTCTGACGGAAACACAGATTATCCGACCTGCTGATACCTCATATCTGCACTATCCTGGGTACATATTGGAAGAAATGTTCGTACCAAAGGCCGGGGTATGCCTATATGTTCGCTCGGATATCTCTTGTTACCGTCTTCGCCATATGGAGGACCCATCCATATCCGCTATGTGGGTGCGCGTGGAAGAGGGTACACAGACCCGATTCTACGTGTGCGTATATAGATCCCATAAGGGAGATCTGGAGACAACCCAACTTTTTGATTATCTGAGTAGAGCGACAGATAAAGTTCAAGAGAGATTTCCTTCTGCAGAAATCATTTTCTTGGGAGACGTTAACGCCCATCACGAACAATGGCTCGGCTCTCTGAAAACAAATCATGCGGGGAAATCTGCTCATAATTTTGCCCTTTCCCATGGATTGACCCAACTCGTAGACCAAACCACCCGGATACCTGAAGTGGTCAACCATGCACCTTCAAAGTTAGACCTTTTCCTGACGAATCAGCCCACAAACTACAATGTTTCTGTATTAAGCCCGCTGGGTGGATCAGATCATTGCTTAGTTGCCACGACTGTGCCAAATGCTTCTCTGCCACCTCGACGTAGCATATCACGAAAAGTCTGGCACTATTCGTCAGCGGATTGGGAAGGACTTCGGGAATACTTCCAAGTACTTCCGTGGGGGCCTCGCTGCTTTAAGGATAAGGATCCATCTAGGTGTGCTTCTTCAATTGCTGATGAGATACTATTGGGTATGGAATATTATATTCCCCACTCTTTTGTTATCAGCAGGGGGAGGAGTAGACCGTGGTACAACAGTGATTGCACAAAAGCTGTTGCAGCTAATCTAGCGTATCGACAATGGATCCAAGGTCGTTCTAGTGAAGACCCCAACATCACTTCCCTAAAAGCAGCCTATAACTTGGCCTCCAAAGTCTGCAAAAAGGTGTTTAAACGGGCAGAAAAGGAACACATTTCACGGATAGGGCAAGAACTGCTCATTCGAACTGCTGGTAGTCGTAGCTTTTGGCAACTTGCCAAATCCGTGGAATCAAATTTCTGTCGCTCCTCGTTACCACCGCTGCGGAATCATGATGGATCACTGGTTTACATTGCAAAAGAGAAAGCACAACTTCTAGCTAACCTCTTTGCATCGAATTCCCGAATATATGATGGAGGCGCGCTTCCACCTACTATAGCCGACTGTGGCTTCACAATGCCTAATATTCGCATTAGACAATGCGATGTGCGCGAGGCCCTCCGTTCACTTGACATTCGGAAGGCCAGTGGTCCTGATGGTATTCCTGCAGTTGTATTAATGAACTGTTATCTTGAGTTGTCTCCCGCCCTCACTCGACTTTACCGCTTTTCATATTCCTCTGGAATTGTCCCTGCAGCTTGGAAAGTAGCCAATGTGCAACCAATTCCCAAAAAGGGAAATCGATCCGACCCCAATAACTACCGCCCCATTGCCATCACCTCAGTCCTGTGCAAGGTTTTAGAAACCATCATTAATACACAGGTCATGCGATACCTTGAAGGTCACTCTATCCTGAATGATCGTCAGTATGGTTTTCGCCAAGCAAGATCAACGGGTGACCTTTTCGCTTTCATTACGCATATTTGGGGTGAGGCAGTGGACAAATGTGGGGAGGCCTTGGCAGTTGGTTTAGATATTTCTAAGGCCTTTGATCGCGTTTGGCACAAGGCTTTGCTCTCCAAGCTGTCTTCTTATGGATTTTCGACGCGGCTATGCAACTGGATATCCAGTTTCCTCTCTGATCGTGGCATTAGGGTCCTAGTAGATGGCGTAGCCTCCGACTGGGAGTCTATTGATGCCGGCGTACCCCAAGGATCAGTGTTGTCTCCTTGTCTTTTTCTTCTGCATATCAATGACCTATTGTCATGTGGCAACATTCATTGTTATGCAGATGATAGCACTGTCCACGGTCGGTACCTTGCTCAACGTCCACCTAGCCGCGTCCAAACAGAGGAATTCAGAAAGGTTTTAATAAGTGAGTTGGATCAAACTCTGCTAAAGGTTTCGACTTGGGGTTCGAGAAACTTGGTCCAATTCAATCCGAGCAAAACACAATGTTGTGTAATGACGGTGAAAAAATCCCCTTTTACTCATTTTCCTTCTCTTCAGGGCACCCAGCTATCGCTTTTACCATCCCTCAATGTCCTTGGTTTAGATATACGTTCCGATCATAACCACCGTAATTATATCGACAGCATTGCAAAAACAGCTTCAAAAAAACTTGGCATCATAAATAAGGTGCGTCGGTTTTTCACACCCAGGTTAAGAATAATGCTATATAAGGCTCAAATTCGACCGTGTGTGGAATACTGTTCGCATCTTTGGGATGGATCTGCCAAGTATCTGTTATCTGCTCTCGATACCCTGCAGAAGCGAGCGACTAGAATTATTGGAGACGAAAAGCTCAATAAAACCTTGGAGCCGTTGCAGCTTCGCAGGGATGTGGCATCGTAGAGCGTATTTAACCGCCTATACTATGAACAGTGCTCTGAAGAGCTATTTAACATTATTCCCCCTTCCCCTTTCCGTTACAGGACAACACGCACTGGTTGCAAAATGCATATGTATACCGTAGCGGATGTACCAACTCGTACTAAACGTTTTGGCGATTCATACATCTGCCGTACCATTAAAATGTGGAATGCTTTACCAGCTTGCGTGTTTCCTTCCTCTTATAACCTAGAGTCCTTTAAACGAAGCGTGAGCAGGCATCTTAAGCCGGCATAATGATGGCAACCAGCGGTGCACCTGTATGCATCCGCTTGTTGCTATGATTCATGGATATTGCATACTGCTTAACATCAGGTGGATGCAAGGTGACATGTTGAGCTCTCATAAAAAATAAAAAATGAAATGCATTGAATAACAATAAAACGAAAATGCTAAAAAGGCTTCTTTGAACTTTAGGTAAAGTAAACAATCCTATTTTTTTGTTACCACCCACATTTATAATTTTATACGGGCAGTAGTAAGTAAACAGTAGTAAACAAACAGACCACAGACTACTAATATATCCTAGAATAAGCAAAACTGACATACACAGATTAATAATGAAATTTAGTTGGCCGATTATAAATGAAAATAAATGGTAAATAAATTTAAAATAAAACAAAAAATATATAGTATAGATTATATAAGTAATAAAATCATATTACTGTGGATTAAATAAAGAATGGAAAATATAACGATGAGGAAAAAAATTGCCAAATCCAATTCGGAATCGGATATATCAACAAATATAAGTAATGATAATTCATCGATATTTCATTTAACGTTGATAAGCCTGCGAAACAGTGCTATACATATAGAGACGAAGTTAAAGATTATACAATAAATGATTTTGTTATACTTTTAGCGGGTATTAATGATGTAAGTCCGTACAGTATCAAATCTAGTCTAAATAATTGGTTAGCTACTGTCAGAAACACAAATATTGTTATCAGTGAAGTACCTTATAATTAAACTCTAAATGAAAAAGTATTAAACTATAACTTAAAGTTTGTATGTAGTCAGTTTAATAAATTAGTATTTATAGATATGGATTATTTGCGAGAAGCAGCAATGGCTATGGTTTTGGCCCTGAATCTGTCTAGATAGCTTCTTAAAGAAATTTTACGTATAAATTATAGTCAAAAAATTAAAACTAACCTTAATAAAAATGGAAATGATAAAAAAATTAGAACCGTAAGCACACAAACAAATGACAAGCTTAATAATGATAAAATAGATAATGTTAATAATAATTTAAGTAATAATGACATTGAAATTATTGATGATGATAATAATTCTGATAATGATTATAGGCTTGATGTAAATATAGACAATAGTAATAAGGAATATAAGAATTTTGAAATTAACTGTGATACCGTAATTTGTCAAATAATAAAATAATAACATACAAATATTACTTGTATATTTATATACCTATGTATCATCACGGGTGCCTTACGGCGCCCGAGACCGCCTAGACGGCCCCAGGGTACCCAGCGGCGGTTTTAATCCCACCTCGTCGTAGCCGATGGTATGAGTCTACACCGAACAAGTGGCTGGCTCGTCGCGATGTTTTGAATAGACTCAATAACCCATCTATAAACAGTTTCACAAGTTGGTATAGTGAAACCGGGGCCGACAGCTTAACGTGCTCTCCGAGGCACTATAGTGGTGTTGTCAAACAAATGTACATAAATTTTTAAATTAAAAACTCATTGGTACACACCGGGATTCGAACCAGGGACCTAAGTGTTTTTAAGTCCAAGGTCTAACCAACTAGGCCACCACTATACTTATATACCTACTTATAATTATATTAATCTTTTGCATCACAATGTTAATGGTCTTATAAACAAGTCTGATATGATAATTGTATGTTTAGAGGAGCTAAATAATAAGGATCAATTAATTGATATACTATGTATTACAGAACACAATATAGTTGAAGGCGATGAGGCTCTCCTAACAATACCAAATTATAAACTAACTTCCACATTTAATAGAAATAATAGGCACGGTGGGTCATGTATATTGATAAACACTAAACATAAATATTTACAATTGATAAATTTGTGATTTCCTTAATTACCGTATATGTAATACGGTAATTAAGGAAATCACAAATTTATCAATTGTAAATGTAATGGAATGTATCGCTATTCACTTAACTGAACACAAAATATATGTAATTTATATATATCGACCTCCAAAACAAAAATCACATTATATTAACCTATTTTTCCAACAACTCAACCTACTTTTATCAAAATATTGCTTAAACAAAAATAAAATAATAATCTGTGGTGATTTTAACATTAATCTTTTAGATCTTTTAGAAAATAATCTATCGCAGGATTTTGAAAATATAATGCAAAGTTATAATACGGTTGGAAATTAAAGAACCTACTCGTATGATTAGTGGCACATGTATTGATAATATTGCGCATAACTTAAATGGATGCAAGGCTATAGGATATTGGAGTTCGGTCCATCGGATCATACAGCCCAAATATTAAAATGTCAGGTTAAGAGGAGTTGCACTCTGAAATATTGGTATATTAGGCGAAGGTATTATAGTCTAGACAACATGGCTGTGTTTTATAAATATTTAAGCCAATGAGGAGTTTTCCAGTAGTTATTATTTAACGCAACAGATGGCGTTTAGTCGCTATCTACAAAAACTGTCAAAATAGATAGCGGTAATATATAAAATACACCCAAAATTTAGGGTAAATAGGAAAACAAATACCTTTACACGAATAATTTATAAAATTTACTTTGTTTAACATATACACTAATATCCTGAGCACTTTGCCTTACGCCACCAATTTAAGCAATATTTTTTCTTTTAAATATCATTATATTAGTAATTAAATTTGAATTTCTAAGGTATGGTCTTTTTTACGAAGTTTTTCTTGACAGGGTATCTACTAAAGATTATAGAGAGCAAGAATAACGAGTAAGTAGATACATATTAAAGATGACAAAATATGGTAAAAATATAATACGTCTTGCAATACTAAAATTTAGTTTTAATTCATAGAGAATTTAGAGTCTATATTTGAGTAGTCTATATAAAAATATAGACTACTCAAGTATAGAAACTGCCTTTTTTGACAGTTTTTGTGGATATCTCTCCTGCTGCCATCTAGTGGTTCCAAAATATTGGAACCGGCTAAAAGTATATATAATATCTAGTATAGGGTACCACAAGGGAGTGTGCTTGGACCCCTATTGTTTTTTATATATTTCAATGATCTACCCACAGCATCAAAACATCAAATAACGCTATTTGCAGATGGCAGCACAGTACTATTCATAGACAACAAGATCTTCATGATCTAGAATCGGACATAAGTAACACATTATCATCAATAGTAGACTGGTTAAAACAAAATAATTTAAAAATGAATATTACTAAGACTAAATTAATTAACTTTATACAAAGAGATAGAGAAAATAATATTATTAATATTAATTATAAAGGCTACCATATTGATGAGACTGTTTCAACAAAGTTTCTAGGAGTAAATATAGATTACAAGCTTAACTGGAAACAACATACTGAAAAGTTATGTAAAAAACATATCCGAATTCCTATGTATTATTCAGGTTAAGAAGAGTTGTCAAAAAAACGGCTGTATTAAATTCATATCATGGGTATGTTGCGTCAATAATGAGATATGGAATTATATTTTGGGGCAACTCGACAAACAATGAAATTGTTTTTAGAGCGCAAAAAAAATGCGTCAGAGCTATTTGTCATTTAAAGACTTAAATTTTTTAACTCTTATATATGAGTGTGCTGTTTTTGTAAAATGCAATCTGGATTTGTATACATTCTGTGCCCGCAAACGATCTAAATTTAATAAACCACAAAACAGAATTGTTTCATAAGAGCGTATTTTATATGGATGGCACCTTTTATTTACAACAAGCTTCCAAAGGACATACGTAATACTGGCGATATTAAAAATTTTAAAGAGAAATTACAAAACTTTTTGATATCAAGAAGCTATTATACGAGTAAAGTAAATGACTTTTTTGCTGACAAAACTTAAATAACTTGGTTTCTACTATAAATGTTAACTTCATAATAATAATAATGGCATACAATGCTTAATATATAAATAATAACGATAATACTTAGTTTAAAATGTAATTAATAAATAAAACCAAAATAATAATTATTAATGATAAGCAAATATTAACAACTTACCTATAAAACAAACAAATTATAACAATAATATAATAATGATAAAGAATAATAGTAATAATGATTATAATAAATATAATGTAAATAAGGTTAATAATATAATGAACATGAAAAATAATTATTTTAGTAATAGAAATATATTTATTTAATTTATTTAAAATTCTTTATTGCAAAAAAAATGTACATAGGCGAGCTTAATGCCTTAGGCATTTCCTACTAGCTAACCTTTGAGAGAGTGAAATATGCTTGAAGGATAAAAGAGGGTGCGGAACTTTCGATAGAAGGATATAGATATAATTTTAACAATTATGCATAACAATACTTAAACTACTTAAATACTGTATATAATATAATAAATGTAATACATAAACATACATACCATACCAAACAAAAATTGTCACGAGGATCTGGTTTAAGCTTTCAGATAATGAACAGTGAGAAAACGTTTAAACACCCCAATGGAAGGGGCTGATCTTATAGTCAGAGGAAGCTAATTCCACTGGCGAGCAGCTGACACCGTAAACGAATCTGAATATTTGGAAGAGACGTGTGACGGAATTTTTAGAAGGTTATTGACAGAGGAATGGAGGGCACGATCATGCGAACCACCAAGAAAAAGAAAACGAGTCTTAAGGTAAGAGGGAGTATTAGGGTTATATAGTATATTATATAAAAAGGACAGCAGATGTACTGATCTACGAGACCGGATATTAAGCCACCTTAACTGTTTGCGGTATTCGGTAACATGATCTAATTTACGCAGGCCGAAGATTATGTCTTCGTATGCACATATTAAGGAGGCGGTCAAGTTTGTTAAGTAGATCTTCAGTAACATCCGGGTAGGAGACATCAGCGTAATCAAAGATAGGGAGAAGCAAATAATTGACCAACATGAGCTTTGACTTAAAGGGGATAAGATACTGAGACCGCTTTAGCGAATGCATACTGGAGAAAATACGTTTACTGACATCAGCGACGTAGTAATTCCAGGAAAGATCGGAGGCCATAAATCTAAGTGTGTATGGACGATAATTAATAATGAAACTGGTAAAAACGCACATATCCAAAATGATATTTTAATCAGATAAAACGGAGTAATGATATCTGAAAAAAATAAAGTTGCCAGCTTATTTGAAGATTTTTTTGTTAATATCCCTTTGGAAGTCACGAATAGCATTAATTCGTCATCCAGTATTGCTAAGGAACTATTAAATCGTTATGTTAAACTACCTGATTTGCTAGAATTTAATTTTATACATGTCTCAAGTGATGATATTATTAAACACTTTAAAATGTTAAATAAGAAGAAAACAGAGGATTTATGGGGATTATCCGTAAAAGCAATCGAACCTATTGTTCACACCATAGGGCCTATCTTGGCTGATATTTATAATGGCTGTGTGAATAAGGGTGTTTTTCCGGACCTTATGAAGCATAGTAAAATAGCCCCTATATTTAAATTGGGCTGTAGAACAGACCCTACTAATTATCGGCCCGTGTCCAGATTACCTGCTCTAAGTAAAATATTTGAAAAAATAATGTTAAGTCAATTATTAATACATTTTAATAGAAATAAATTATTACATAATCATCAATACGGGTTTACAAAAGGTAGAAATACAACAAATGCTGGTACTAGATTGATTGAGGAAATATTTAGTTCATGGGAAAAGTCTCAGGATCTTATTGGTGTTTTCTGCGATCTTTTGAAAGCATTTGATTGTGTAGATTACGAAACTTTGTTAGGTAAGCTGGAATTTTATGGTGTTGGCGAAGTAGCGTTAAATCTGATACGGTCCTACCTAACAAACAGAACACAATGTGTCAACATTAATGGTAGTGTTTCTAAAGGATCTCTTGTGAAAACGGGAGTTCCCCAGGGTCGATTTTAGGGCCTTTTCTCTTTCTTGTATATATAAATGACCTTCCACACATGGTACAGGAAATAGCGCAGATAGTGCTGTTTGCTGATGACACGTCACTATTATTTAAAGTTGATAGGAAAGACAATATATTGTCAGTAGCAAACAATACTCTGACTATGGTTTCTGAATGGTTTACGGCAAACAATTTGGTTCTAAACCCTAAAAAGACCAAGTGCCTGAAATTCTCTTTGCCAAACGTTCCAGTAATCAACTGTTCACTTAAATTAGGCGGCACTGAGCTGGAATTTGTTGACTCCACTATGTTTTTAGGAATCACGATCGATTCCAAACTGCAGTGGAGAGCTCACATAAACACTTTATCTAAAAGATTGAGCTCAGCTGCATATGTAGTCAGAAAGATCAGACTTTTAACTGATGTAGCAACAGCCAGGCTTGTGTACTTTGCTTATTTCCACAGTATTATGACTTATGGTCTTATTATCTGGGGCTCAGCAGACATAGAAACAATATTTATCCTTCAAAAAAGAGCTATTGGAGCTATTTATAGCATGAAGACCCGCGAATCCCTTCGGGATTTTTTTCCTAAAATTGAAGTAATGACACTGCCCTCCCAATACATATTTGAAAATTTATTATACGTCAAGAAAAACTATAATACATTTAATAAAAACGCAGATAGGCATACTTGTACCTTAAGAAATATAAACAAAATTGATATACCAAAATATAGATTACAAAAAACTAATAAATGTTTCCTAATAAACAGTATCAGGTTATTTAATAAATTACCAAATTCAATTATAGAACTTAATGATATAAAATTTAAAAATTGTATAAAGCAAACTTTAATAGCAAAAGCATATTACAAAGTTAATGATTATATTAATGACAGAGACGTCTGGAAACATACCTCCCTGCGACTGGAATCTCTCAACTAATAAATGTGATACAGTAATAATTCATTACTAAGTACTTATTATATTATTTTTATTCTACATTAGGTAATTTGTTATATTTGGAGAAGGTAATAACTTGTTATTACTATTACTTTTTTGTTTTTATTTATTTTTAATATTAAGTATTTTGGCTAGGTAATATTGTCTTTCATATATTTAAATTATCATTTTGTTAACAGAGCTACATAATGCATATCCGTTTTCGATGTTTGCGCGTGTCTCAGATTCTATAATGCATATGGCCTAGTTATGTGTCCTAGTAATATAATGTGTCCAGCGGATTTCCTCTCCTTTGAAGGTCATTCCAGTGGTGGCGCGTGTCCCGGATTCTGGTCCGTACCCTAAGGGCCTGGTTGAGCAGGAGGATGGCTGACACATACGTTACGTCCGTGATCGGGTGCTGCTGTGGGGGCCTTGGATCTCCGGTGGACACGCATAGTTTAATTATTGTGTTAAAAGCGGAGGTCTCGCAAAATTGTCGGATAGGCTAGTGCAGGCATCGGGGGGCTATAGTGTTTTGTGATTCTGTACTACTTCTATATTGTAAAATGGTTTATCTGCTATGGGGTGTTCTACTCGTGCTTTTCAGCAGGATGAGGGTAAATTATCATATGCTATGATTATAAGCTAGTAAATAAGCATATCTCCTGATGGTCAGGTGCATATGTGGAACGCCAGAGTTTTTTACTTGCTGGTGCCTTTTTCTCCGGGGTGTCTCTGGGGGACCAACATGTGGTCAGTGTTTGCACTCCGATTGATACATTTTTGTACTTTTATATTAATTATTACTTATAGTGGATATTTGGGGCGTAGATATAGTCTGTTAGGTTGGTCGGCTCGGTGGCACCTTTGCATGGCAGATAACGATGGACAGGCCAATGGAACCAGCTAACCACCTAGTCTTACACTGGTTGGTTATGTGTTGTGTGTTCGGTTTGGTTTCTAATTATTTTATGTATACAAGAGCCTACCTAACCAAGCGCACACTTAGACCTTATACTAAATATAGTTTTTTTTTGACTATGCATAAATACCTGTAAAGGTTTACATGAAATAAGTATTTTTGACTTTGACTTTGACAGGTGCACACCTTGGTGTTCTTAGCATGTATACAAAAAGGAAGTGGTAAATTATTAAATAATACTGGAGAGATGGCTCCCAGATCCAGTCTGCTCAACATGTGTTTAGAACCAAGGATCATGACCTGCGTCTTGCAAGGGTTGACTAGGATACCGAGATTTTGCGAGCGTACTCGAATAGCATCCAAAACGCTATTAACTTTGTAAATCGAGGCATTTACGTCGCTCATTTCAAAGTGCAGCGTCAGTTGGAAGTCATCGGCATACAGATGGTAAGAACTGAAGTTTATTACTTGGACCATGGCATTTATGAAAACCGAGAAGAGTAAAGGAGATAATACACCACCCTGCGGGACACCAGTAGACGGTGAGCACCAGTCCGAAAAGACATCGTCTACCCATATGCGCTGCCTGCGTCCGCGAAGATATGAGTCGAACTACTGTGCCGCAGTAGGAGAAATATTTATGAGAGAAGAAAAGCAATAAGGATATCATGATCTACACAGTTACAGGCGTTACTGAAGTCTAAAAGAACAAGCAGTGTTAGCTTCTTCTCATCTATAGCATGGTGTATATCGTCAGTAATATTTACGAGAACAGTATTGGTAATAAATAAAGGTTGGAAATATAATGGGTAATAAGAATATAATAAGTGATGGCAATATATATATCATTGGATATTAATGTTGTTTTGTGCTAATTATTTAAACATCGATTAAAAATATGTTAATGACCTTGACAGTACCTACTCATATGTTTGTCTAAGGGAATTTTAATTATTGTATTGGCTTATATTGTTTGGTTAACAAATTGATAGGTAGGTAGGTATTAAAATACCACTGTAAATGTTTGCATGCTCTCGGGCGGAACCAGTCCTGGATTTGTCAATAGGCCGTATAGGCCGCGGCCTAAGGACGGCAGCGTCTTAGAGGCGGCAGATTTCAGACGACGCTCACTCGATATCAGATGATAAAAGTTTAAAAAGTTCACTGGTTTTCTCATTGTTTTTTATACTATCCCTATAGAAACGCGGATCGATAATTACCAATCCTAGTTTACCTACTGTTATTGTACATAGTTTAAGTAAAAGAAAGCATTTGGCTCGTCTATTCGGGAGGCGAAGGCTCGATATTCTGCGAACCCTGTATGGCCTATGAATCTATTAAGAACAGGACACAGTTTGCCTAGCAACGCTTCAGTTATTGGAAGAAAGCAGGGGTTCGAGTTCGCTTTAAAAGCTAGAGGTATGATTCAAGGCAAATATCCAATCTTTCTTCACTGCCCAACAAAACAAAGAAATGTATTACTGGAACAACATTTTAAAGAGAGTTGTCATCAGCCTTGTTTTTATTCACTCTTCTCAGCATAGCTGCCCAAGATTTAAAGATTTGTCACATTATTTAGGCATATATTAGACTATTAAGGCGGGTATTTATCACGTTCGGCCTCAGTGACATAGAAATCTTGCGTGAAATTGTTTGAATAATTTGGAAAAGTAGTAATTAGGGAATATTTTTATTATGGAAAAGTGGGAATTATAGGAACATGGGTATTGAGGAAAGTTGTCATTAATAAAAAGGAGGGAAAATTCTATCTTTTAGTGGGTTATAGTAATGTGTGTATTGTGGAAAAGAGTCATTATGTAAAAATTATAAATATGGGAAAAAAAATATTAGAGATAATCGTCATCATAAGTGGGAAAATTTTCCCACTTAATGAAAAAGAGGGGAAAAATTTCCACCCTATGAATAAAGTAGGAAAAAATTAGCAACTTTTGAAAAAGTGGGAAAATTTCTCTCTATATAAAGTGGGAAAAAATCCTACTTGAAATTGATGAAAAAGTGGGGAATTCCCATATAAAAAAACCCTCTTTTTTAAAAAGTAGGAAAAAGTCCCAAACTAGTCATGTAAAAATTAAAAATTCGTACTTTTTAAAAGGTGGGAAAAATTTCCCCTTTTTTTAAAAGTAGGAAAACTTCCCACTTGACGGAAAAAATATTTTATAGTGGGAAAAAAAACATTTTATAATTCCCTCTTTATCATAATGCTTATTTTCCTGTAATTCCCACTTTTTTTACTAGAATTTAAAATATTAAAAAAAGTTAAATATTGTCGCGGGCGGCGCGAGAGATTTATTACACCCAATACCTCAAGCAAGACAAAACTCATGACAAAACGTGAGTCTTGTCTTGAAGTGACCGTGCTGCGAATGTAGGGAAAGACTGATATGAAAGATTGTCAACGGACACGCTCTCATGTCTTGTCTTGGATGTGACCGTGCTATGGGGGCAGCACAGTAGAAATTACCTACATTATTCTTCTGAAAAAATAGTAGATATTGGCCCATTACTAGCCAAACACATTGAAAGTTGAAATAGCTTTATTTTTGGTAACAGGATTGAATAAAGCGATCCTATTGGTGGTTCCTCACGTTTTAACGCTACGTTTCTACAAAGCAAAAACCCACGGTAGAGCCTCTGGAAGAACTAGCTACCTAAAACTGTCTACTACGAATTCATTTATTTAATAGTGCTAGTGCCGCTGACGCGCGCGCCGTTAAATTGTGCTCCTACAATAAAAATATCTAAAGTGAATATTATGGTTCTTTTTTAGTCCATAATTCTTAATTAAATAACAAACTATCTAAGGTTAATATTATTCGATTAAATACTTCTTTATTTGAAATGAAATTGTTTAAATAATACGCGAGTGAAATGTTGTTGTTGTAAATATATGAAACGACTCTTAAACATTGGTATTCTTTTGTAAATCAGTAAATGCAGTGATGATTTGTTAGTGTTTAAAGTATTAAATATATGTTGACCAAGAAGATAAAGTGCCAAAATATATATTTATTGGTGGTACAAATAAAGTGCGAAGTTACTAAAGTTTAAAATAAAGAGGGTTAATTTGAAACTCCGACTAATTTAAATCATAGCCTACGACTACAGTCTGAATTTTTCGCAAAATACGTCAAGGCTCTGATAGCTTAGTTGGCGGGGCGACGGATGCTAACACCGCTGCGCACGAGTTCGAGCCTCACCGAATGCTTTAATTTTTTTCCAGATAATTAAATATAAATTTACGAAAGCAAAGCGACATCTACTAATATATAATAAAGATGCATAACTAACAGCTCAATGTTTAGCACTTGAAGTGAGTCACTACTAGACAAGAACGCCTGAATGTTTGACTGGTTGATTATTGTTATCAGTACGTACTTCTAATCAAAAAGAATTTTATAATCACTGCCTATAAGTTAACGTATCTATAATTATTATTGTATACTTAATTATTAATTAACTTTAGAACAGGGACTTTTATAGCATTTCTGTACGTCAACCATGGATTGTAGTGCTTGCAAAAGGCCAACTGACGGTAAAGATATGCTTCAATGCTCCTTATGCCGTGGGGTATTCCACTACCAGTGTCTTGATATTGGCTACAATCAATATAAAATGCTAACAAAGGATCATTTGTCTTCATGGACATGTCCAAACTGCGTGAATATAACTAGACGCTGCAAATCAAATGTAAATACGCCTATCCGTTCTCATCAGGTGCCGTGTGTTTTCGAGGATTCCATGGACATGTCATGTGATTTGATTTCGACAGAACAGGACAAATCGCTTGTGTCTCAATCGCTTGTAAATCAGCCCTCTGTCACTATGGATAATATTGGCATTCTCCTAGACCAGAAGTTAAATAGTACGTTGTCCACATTCATGATAAACTTTAGAACTGCCATTAAAGAAGATATAAAACAAATGGTCAAGTGTGAGATAAATTCTGCCATGTTAGATTATAAAGAACAATTTACAACTACCACTGACTACATATGTGCTGAGCAATCTGCCTTAAAAGCTGATATAGATAACAAAAGTAAGAATATTAGGGATTTGGAGGTTGAAAATAGTCGGCTTCAGTTGGAGATTGCCAAATTAAATCAGCGATTGACTTCGGTTGAAAAAATTTCACGCGGTTGTAATGTGGAGATTCAGGCGGTACCTGAAGTATCTAACGAGAATGTTCTATGTATATTTAAAAAGTTATGTGAAGCAGTTGGCACTTCCTTGGAGGATAGTAGTATTCATGCTTGTCGGAGGGTAGCCAAACTTAATCAAGCCTCAGATCGCCCCAGGAATATATTGGTAACTCTTTCAAACCCACGAATGAGGGATGGCTTATTGGCAGCTGTCCATAGATTTAATAAAACCAACAAAACATGCAAACTTAACTCGGAACACTTAGGTATAACCGGAGAAAGACGCCCTGTATATGTTGTGGAACACTTATCGCCAGAACACAAGATACTTCATGCATCGGCTCGTAATCTGGCTAAAGAACTTAAGTATAAATATGTTTGGGTAAAATATGGTGAGATATATGTACGTAGGGATGAAACAACAAGTGCTATTCACATTAAAAATAGTGAATCCTTAGATAAACTGCGTAAGATTTAATTGATCTTATTATAATTTATTTTTCTGTGCTTTTCGTTATTTTGTTATTATAATTACAGTACAATTATTATATATATATTATTATCTTAAATAATTCATAAATTTTTACATTCATTTTATTTTTTTTATTTTAAATACTTACATGTTTTAATGCAAGTTTAAGTTTAAACTTGTCTATATTATGTTAAATATTTTTTACCAAAATGTTGGCCGAGCACGGTCTAAAACAGATGTTATATATCTCAGCCTATTGAATTGTGATTATGATGTTGTATGCTTAACCGAAACTAATTTTCAACATAGTGTACGTGATAGCGAGGTAATCGATAGTCGGTATAATATTTTCAGGCGTGACCGTCAGGACAGTTGCTCGTTAAAAAGTGATGGTGGCGGTATTCTTGTGGCGACTAAAAAACATCTCAATGTAGTTCAAAAGATATCTTGGAACAGTGGGGTTGAGGACATTTGGGTGAGCATAATTCCACATTCTAAAACTGGACTCAAACTAAACATCTGGCTTTGTTACCTTCCGCCTGACATTTCATTTAAAGACTTGACAACTTTTTATACGAATTGTCAAAACATTGTATTGGGCTCGGGTGGCAGTGGCGTGTTTTTATTGATGGGCGACTTTAATACTGGCAATGTCAAATGGCTACAGAGCACTGGTACTTCGTTAATACCGATTGATCCAAGAGACACCAAAGCAGTACTATTAACCGATACTATACATATTTGTAACTTGAAACAATTTAATTCCATTCCCAACATGAATAATAGATTTTTGGATCTAGTGCTTTCAAACATTGAACAGGTTGTTGTTTCTGAGGATGACCCTATTTGCACTACTGACAAACATCATATTCCTTATCTGGTTTCGGTTCCTGTATTATTGTCATCTAAGCCCTTGGCCTCTAACAATAGTAGGCGACTTAATTTTTATAAAAGTAATTACGATGACATTAAACGGGCATTAAGCGAAGTGGATTGGCAGAACTTACTGTCTGATGATGACATAAACGTCTGTGTAAGAAACTTTTACGATGTGACCTTTGACATTATTCGCAAATATACACCTTTAACTACGAGTAAATTACACAGACATCCAATTTGGTATAGTCGAGTTCTTATGCGCTGTTTAAAGGAGCAAAACAAGTACCACAAACGTTTTAAAAGATTTGGTAACCCCAGAGATTACGACACGTATGCCCTGCTCAGAACGAGAAGCAAGAAGCTTACAACCAGCTGTTACAGGAGTTATGTATTGTCAATTGAGGTATCTATGCGAGAGAATACAAAGGCGTTTTGGAAATTCGTTAAAAGCAGAAAAGGATCATCTACAATTCCCAATTTCATAACACTCAATGGTGTCACAGCATCTGACGGTGCCTCAATTTGCCAATTATTCTCAGACTGTTTTGGGTCTGTATTCGTGGGGTCTTCATCACCTGCAGCTGCTTCTAGTTTGTGTATTGGCGGCATCTATGGCGTTAGTGGTGATTCTTTTTCAACAATTGCTGTCGAAAGAAATGACATCATTCGTAAGCTAAAAAGCTTGATACGGGTAAGGGGGCTGGTCCAGATGGAATGCCAACTTTGTTTATTAAGATGTGTGCGGAGGAACTTTGCACTCCCTTGCATATTTTATTTAACAGGTCACTAATGTCTGGGGTATTTCCTACAATATGGAAAAGGGCACATATCGTCCCAATTTTTAAAGCTGGTGACAGGTCAAAATGTGAAAATTATAGGCCTATTAGCATTTTATCTGGTGTGGCAAAACTTTTCGAATCCTTAGTCTATGTGCCCCTATATAATTACTTTAAAAGGTTTTTATCTGACAGACAGCATGGATTTGTTAAGGGTAAATCTACGCTTAGTAATCTGCTGGAGTACAAAAGTTATCTGTGTAGTGCGTTTGCCAGTCGTTGCCAAGCTGATGCATTATATACCGATTTTAGTAAGGCATTTGACAGAGTCAATCATCAACTTCTTTGCATGAAACTTTCTTCTATGGGAATACATGGAGTTCTATTGAGGTGGCTTGAATCTTACTTGGATAATCGGAGTCAAATTGTGGCACTTCGAGGGCACTATTCCAACCCAGTTTCTATACTGTCTGGGGTGCCTCAAGGATCCCACCTTGGTCCTTTGTTATTCGTGGTATTCATTAATGACCTTGTGGATCGCCTTGCCTGCCCGTGTCTTCTCTATGCGGATGATTTAAAGATTTTTAAAATGATAAGGTCAACAGAGGATTGTTTGCTTCTTCAGCGAGATCTCCAAGCCGTCGTGGAGTGGTGCTCACAAAACAAAATGTCACTGAATGCCGACAAGTGTCACGTGGTGTCGTTTTCCGGTAAAAGAAACAAGATCCACTACGGATATTCTATTAATGATAAAATATTGAATCGTAGTGCTGTTGTAAAAGACTTGGGAGTCTTATTTGACGATGGTCTCACTTTTCGACAGCAATATAATAATATTGTTGATAGATCGAATCAACTGCTGGGATTTGATTTTGAGATCAACCAAGGAATTCAGGAATCCAAACTCGGTAATACTCCTTTTCAACAGCCTTGTGCGTAGTGTGTTGGAGTATTGCTGCCCTGTCTGGGCTCCATATTACACGGTACACTCAGACAGGATTGACGGCGTTCAGGGTAGATGCCTCAGAGCACTCTCTTATAGATGTGGGTATGGACGTTCGCTGGTTGATTACTCTTCTAGGTTAAATAAATTTGGGGTCCTTTCTCTTAAACGTCGTCGTATACGATATGACCTTTTGTGCCTGCACAAAATCCTGCACTCCGTCATTGACTCGGGCTTATTGCTGTCGTCCGTTAGTATCAATACTCGCTATAAAGCCAGAAATCCTAATACATTCTCCCTTCAAACTTACACTAACAACACATCCTTCTACAATCCGTTGGTAAGGATGTGTCGTACCTATAATGATATAGTCGGGTTGCGGGATGTAGAGATTGATATATTTGACAGTAGTTTTGCTCATTTTAAAAGGTCCATTACACCGGATGTCCTCAGCCGTATTTAGAATAATATGGCTTTTTAATTTAATTGGTTGAATGTCTTTGTAATTAATTGTGTTTATTAATATGTGTAATTTTTAATTAATTGTATTCTTTGTATTATTATTGTTATTATTTTTAAAGCATAGTATTCTTAATGCTTATTATTATTGATTTAATTTTTATTGTAAATTTAATTTGTTATTATTAATTTAATCCTAATTTTTATTATTATTAATTAAGTTCTGTATTTTACATTGTATTGTGTAAATCTGTAGGAAATAATGTAGCTTAGCATGTTGTGTGCACTGAATTGGATCCTAGCCTAGAAATTTGTTTTAACGCATGTATCTTAACTTGTAATGGACTAGGATCTGCTGGTGCACCAAACATTAAATAAATAAATAAATAAATAGCTAAAAAAGTACTGATATATTAGTGATGGGTAAAAAAAGCCAAGTACTTTTCTTTGATTGTTAAATTATTACATTGTGGATTCTACATCGGATTCAGCACATTTAAATGAGTTAACACTTGTAAATTGTGATTTGATATATTTTATAAACGGAGAAGCATGTGAGATTTCTCAAATTCTTATTTTCTCTAGGGCACAAGAAAATGTTTGATGCTATTTCTTAAGAGCTTAAACGCGTAAAAAAATACTAAAGGTCTTAATTGAAAAAAAAGTTCCGTATTTTTTTTACGATCTTTCTTAATGACTGAGTAATTCATTCGTTTATTTAAGTTTAGTGCCTTCCTTACCACAAAAGGAAAATTATTTTAGAATTGTACATGGGGCGGTGAAATAAAGTGGCCTACACTAAAAAAACATAAATCCGGCACCGGGTGGTACATAGAGAACTATTTATTATTGTATTAACAACTGAAATTGTAAAATTTTGTAAACCTGTGTTCGTGAACAAATAAATGATTTATGATTTATATCATTACATCAAAAATTAAGAAACTTATTAAAGAAAGAACAAAACTGAAATCAAAACAAGTTAAAAGATAAACAGCAACTATCAAAATTATATAGAGTAGTCAAAAGAAAAATATTAAATAATAAGAAAAAATAATTGAAGATGAATTGAATAATAAAAGGTCTGTTAAAAGGACTTTTAAAGCCCTAAATAATGATAAGCAATGGATATTATCCCTTAAAGACAATAATAAAATTATTACCACAAATCGCAAAAACATAATTAAAACTGCTACTGATTACTATAAAAGCCCATATAAAAACCAAGACAACAAATACGCGCATCAATTTATTATAAAAAATAACACTTCATTGACCAATAATATTCTACCGTTTATATCATCGGAAATTCACAGAGGTATACGTTCACTTAAAGCTGAAAAAATCCCAGGAGAAGACGGTATCACAAATGATGCTATCAAAGCCTTAATAGACCCTTTATCACCAATTTTAACGGACCTGTTTAATGAAGTACTCGTTCAACAAACTATACCAACACAATGGGAAAAATCCATCATAACACTTTTATACAAAAAAGGCGACCCTTTAGATATTGGAAATTACAGAGATATCAGTTTATTATTATTTATATAATATATAAATTATTTACTGGTATTTTAATGAAATGCATCAAGACATTATTGGACTTTAATCAACCTAGAGAACAAGCAGGACTCAGATCAAAATATTCTACGGCCGGTCATATATTTACACTTACACAACTAATAGAAAGATATAACTAAACAAAACTCTTTACACCTCCTTCATCGACTACTCTAAAGCCTTTGATTCTATATCTCACGCAGCGCTGTGGACAGCTCTGGAAACAAAACTCTTTACATCTCCTACATCGACTACTCTAAAGCCTTTGATTCTATATCTAACGCGGCGCTGTGGACAGCTCTGGAAACACAGAGAGTTCCAATTGGTTATATAACCCTACTTTAAAATATGTCATATATTTACACTTACACAACTAATAGAAAGATATAACTAAACAAAACTCTTTACACCTCCTTCATCGACTACTCTAAAGCCTTTGATTCTATATCTCACGCAGCGCTGTGGACAGCTCTGGAAAGGAGGTGTAAAGAGTTTTGTTTAGTTATATCTTTCTATTAGTTGTGTAAGTGTAAATATATGACATATTTTAAAGTAGGGTTATATAACCAATTGGAACTCTCTGTGTTTCCAGAGCTGTCCACAGCGCCGCGTTAGATATAGAATCAAAGGCTTTAGAGTAGTCGATGTAGGAGATGTAAAGAGTTTTGTTTCCAGAGCTGTCCACAGCGCTGCGTGAGATATAGAATCAAAGGCTTTAGAGTAGTCGATGAAGGAGGTGTAAAGAGTTTTGTTTAGTTATATCTTTCTATTAGTTGTGTAAGTGTAAATATATGACCGGCCGTAGAATATTTTGATCTGAGTCCTGCTTGTTCTCTAGGTTGATTAAAGTCCAATAATGTCTTGATGCATTTCATTAAAATACCAGTAAATAATTTATATATTATATAAATAATAATAAACTGATATCTCTGTAATTTCCAATATCTAAAGGGTCGCCTTTTTTGTATAAAAGTGTTATGATGGATTTTTCCCATTGTGTTGGTATAGTTTGTTGAACGAGTACTTCATTAAACAGGTCCGTTAAAATTGGTGATAAAGGGTCTATTAAGGCTTTGATAGCATCATTTGTGATACCGTCTTCTCCTGGGATTTTTTCAGCTTTAAGTGAACGTATACCTCTGTGAATTTCCGATGATATAAACGGTGGAATATTATTGGTCAATGAAGTGTTATTTTTTATAATAAATTGATGCGCGTATTTGTTGTCTTGGTTTTTATATGGGCTTTTATAGTAATCAGTAGCAGTTTTAATTATGTTTTTGCGATTTGTGGTAATAATTTTATTATTGTCTTTAAGGGATAATATCCATTGCTTATCATTATTTAGGGCTTTAAAAGTCCTTTTAACAGACCTTTTATTATTCAATTCATCTTCAATTATTTTTTCTTATTATTTAATATTTTTCTTTTGACTACTCTATATAATTTTGATAGTTGCTGTTTATCTTTTAACTTGTTTTGATTTCAGTTTTGTTCTTTCTTTAATAAGTTTCTTAATTTTTGATGTAATGATATAAATCATAAATCATTTATTTGTTCACGAACACAGGTTTACAAAATTTTACAATTTCAGTTGTTAATACAATAATAAATAGTTCTCTATGTACCACCCGGTGCCGGATTTATGTTTTTTTAGTGTAGGCCACTTTATTTCACCGCCCCATGTACAATTCTAAAATAATTTTCCTTTTGTGGTAAGGAAGGCACTAAACTTAAATAAACGAATGAATTACTCAGTCATTAAGAAAGATCGTAAAAAAAATACGGAACTTTTTTTTCAATTAAGACCTTTAGTATTTTTTTACGCGTTTAAGCTCTTAAGAAATAGCATCAAACATTTTCTTGTGCCCTAGAGAAAATAAGAATTTGAGAAATCTCACATGCTTCTCCGTTTATAAAATATATCAAATCACAATTTACAAGTGTTAACTCATTTAAATGTGCTGAATCCGATGTAGAATCCACAATGTAATAATTTAACAATCAAAGAAAAGTACTTGGCTTTTTTTACCCATCACTAATATATCAGTACTTTTTTAGCTATTTATTTATTTATTTATTTAATGTTTGGTGCACCAGCAGATCCTAGTCCATTACAAGTTAAGATACGTGCGTTAAAACAAATTTCTAGGCTAGGATCCAATTCAGTGCACACAACATGCTAAGCTACATTATTTCTTACAGATTTACACAATACAATGTAAAATACAGAACTTAATTAATAATAATAAAAATTAGGATTAAATTAATAATAACAAATTAAATTTACAATAAAAATTAAATCAATAATAATAAGCATTAAGAATACTATGCTTTAAAAATAATAACAATAATAATACAAAGAATACAATTAATTAAAAATTACACATATTAATAAACACAATTAATTACAAAGACATTCAACCAATTAAATTAAAAAGCCATATTATTCTAAATACGGCTGAGGACATCCGGTGTAATGGACCTTTTAAAATGAGCAAAACTACTGTCAAATATATCAATCTCTACATCCCGCAACCCGACTATATCATTATAGGTACGACACATCCTTACCAACGGATTGTAGAAGGATGTGTTGTTAGTGTAAGTTTGAAGGGAGAATGTATTAGGATTTCTGGCTTTATAGCGAGTATTGATACTAACGGACGACAGCAATAAGCCCGAGTCAATGACGGAGTGCAGGATTTTGTGCAGGCACAAAAGGTCATATCGTATACGACGACGTTTAAGAGAAAGGACCCCAAATTTATTTAACCTAGAAGAGTAATCAACCAGCGAACGTCCATACCCACATCTATAAGAGAGTGCTCTGAGGCATCTACCCTGAACGCCGTCAATCCTGTCTGAGTGTACCGTGTAATATGGAGCCCAGACAGGGCAGCAATACTCCAACACACTACGCACAAGGCTGTTGAAAAGGAGTATTACCGAGTTTGGATTCCTGAATTCCTTGGTTGATCTCAAAATCAAATCCCAGCAGTTGATTCGATCTATCAACAATATTATTATATTGCTGTCGAAAAGTGAGACCATCGTCAAATAAGACTCCCAAGTCTTTTACAACAGCACTACGATTCAATATTTTATCATTAATAGAATATCCGTAGTGGATCTTGTTTCTTTTACCGGAAAACGACACCACGTGACACTTGTCGGCATTCAGTGACATTTTGTTTTGTGAGCACCACTCCACGACGGCTTGGAGATCTCGCTGAAGAAGCAAACAATCCTCTGTTGACCTTATCATTTTAAAAATCTTTAAATCATCCGCATAGAGAAGACACGGGCAGGCAAGGCGATCCACAAGGTCATTAATGAATACCACGAATAACAAAGGACCAAGGTGGGATCCTTGAGGCACCCCAGACAGTATAGAAACTGGGTTGGAATAGTGCCCTCGAAGTGCCACAATTTGACTCCGATTATCCAAGTAAGATTCAAGCCACCTCAATAGAACTCCATGTATTCCCATAGAAGAAAGTTTCATGCAAAGAAGTTGATGATTGACTCTGTCAAATGCCTTACTATATATATATATATATATCATCACGGGTGCCTTACGGCGCCCGAGACCGCCTAGACGGCCCCAGGGTACCCAGCGGAGGGGTTTTAATCCCACCTCGTTGTAGCCGATGGTATGAGTCTACACCGAACAAGTGGCTAGCTCGTTGCGATGTTTTGGATAGACTCAATAACCCATCTATAAACAGTTTCACAAGTTGGTATAGTGAAACCGGGACCGACAGCTTAACGTGCTCTCCGAGGCACTATAGTGGTGTTGTCAAACAAATGTACATAAATTTTTAAATTAAAAACTCATTGGTACACACCGGGATTCGAACCAGGGACCTAAGCGTTCTTAAGTCCAAGGTCTAACCAACTAGGCCACCACGTATATAAATGCCTTACTAAAATCGGTATATAATGCATCAGCTTGGCAACGACTGGCAAACGCACTACACAGATAACTTTTGTACTCCAGCAGATTACTAAGCGTAGATTTACCCTTAACAAATCCATGCTGTCTGTCAGATAAAAACCTTTTAAAGTAATTATATAGGGGCACATAGACTAAGGATTCGAAAAGTTTTGCCGCACCAGATAAAATGCTAATAGGCCTATAATTTTCACATTTTGACCTGTCACCAGCTTTAAAAATTGGGACGATATGTGCCCTTTTCCATATTGTAGGAAATACCCCAGACATTAGTGACCTGTTAAATAAAATATGCAAGGGAGTGCAAAGTTCCTCCGCACACATCTTAATAAACAAAGTTGGCATTCCATCTGGACCAGCCCCCTTACCCGTATCAAGCTTTTTAGCTTACGAATGATGTCATTTCTTTCGACAGCAATTGTTGAAAAAGAATCACCACTAACGCCATAGATGCCGCCAATACACAAACTAGAAGCAGCTGCAGGTGATGAAGACCCCACGAATACAGACCCAAAACAGTCTGAGAATAATTGGCAAATTGAGGCACCGTCAGATGCTGTGACACCATTGAGTGTTATGAAATTGGGAATTGTAGATGATCCTTTTCTGCTTTTAACGAATTTCCAAAACGCCTTTGTATTCTCTCGCATAGATACCTCAATTGACAATACATAACTCCTGTAACAGCTGGTTGTAAGCTTCTTGCTTCTCGTTCTGAACAGGGCATACGTGTCGTAATCTCTGGGGTTACCAAATCTTTTAAAACGTTTGTGGTACTTGTTTTGCTCCTTTAAACAGCGCATAAGAACTCGACTATACCAAATTGGATGTCTGTGTAATTTACTCGTAGTTAAAGGTGTATATTTGCGAATAATGTCAAAGGTCACATCGTAAAAGTTTCTTACACAGACGTTTATGTCATCATCAGACAGTAAGTTCTGCCAATCCACTTCGCTTAATGCCCGTTTAATGTCATCGTAATTACTTTTATAAAAATTAAGTCGCCTACTATTGTTAGAGGCCAAGGGCTTAGATGACAATAATACAGGAACCGAAACCAGATAAGGAATATGATGTTTGTCAGTAGTGCAAATAGGGTCATCCTCAGAAACAACAACCTGTTCAATGTTTGAAAGCACTAGATCCAAAAATCTATTATTCATGTTGGGAATGGAATTAAATTGTTTCAAGTTACAAATATGTATAGTATCGGTTAATAGTACTGCTTTGGTGTCTCTTGGATCAACCGGTATTAACGAAGTACCAGTGCTCTGTAGCCATTTGACATTGCCAGTATTAAAGTCGCCCATCAATAAAAACACGCCACTGCCACCCGAGCCCAATACAATGTTTTGACAATTCGTATAAAAAGTTGTCAAGTCTTTAAATGAAATGTCAGGCGGAAGGTAACAAAGCCAGATGTTTAGTTTGAGTCCAGTTTTAGAATGTGGAATTATGCTCACCCAAATGTCCTCAACCCCACTGTTCCCACTGAACAGAACGAAACTAATAGACGCGGCAACGTTAGCTTGTAAATTACAGTGGAGAGGGGCGGGTCATGTCGCGCGCGCGACCGACGATCGTTGGAGTGAGCGAGTGCTGCATTGTGAGTCCAGCAGGGTTATTACGCGTCTTAAGTTCGCTCGCACGCCAATCGTTATGACGCCATTCTGACGTAGATCAAGCTTGGCTTCTTAATAATGGGTCCAAAAATTCTTAGGAAAATACGTCATAACGATTGGCTTGCGAGCGAAGTTAAGACGCGTAATCACCCTGCAGTAGACCGCGCGGCAGACCGCGCCGCCGCTGGCGGGACGACGTCGTGGACGTGGCCGGTGCCTGGTGCAGACAGGCCGCGGACCGCCGCGTCTGGCAGCAGATGGAGGAGGGCTACACCCGACAATGGGAGTCAACACCGAGCTAAGTGCACTAACACACCAACAAACATTATCTACTAAAGCATTTTTTTATTATTCTATCTATATTTGTTGTTGTACACATTTAAGGTGTTTTTACAGACAATATAATAAATACAGTGAACAAGTGTAGGTTAGGATATCGAAAATTGTAAATAGTGAATTTTTAGTAGTTATTTTATATAATATTACTTATACGTATTTAATTTATGTGCATTATTTAATTTCAGAATTGTAAAAATAAGATGATAAAATGTGTAAAAAGTGTTGAAAATAAAGTTTTATTAATATTATACAGGTTGAATTTGAATGGGTGTACTTTGGGCTAATATGATGTTCTACTGGTCAATACGAACAACTTTTCCCATGGAACCATGTGTCGCAAATGAAAAAAAAATATGGCTTCCCCATACATATTGGTCATTTTAACTTTACTAGTTTGTATGGAGAAGGCAATTTTTTTTTCATTTGCGACACATGGTTCCATGGGAAAAGTTGTTCGTATTGACCAGTAGAACATCAAATTAGCCCAAAGTACACCCATTCAAATTCACTATGTATATAGCCCCGCAGGCATCACCGTTTTGCCGGCAGTCGCAGGCAAGGATTTTTTATTTGGCGCGATTTTACGAACATAAAATGAATGTAAGTCGTATTGTTTTTTTTATTTGAGGTCCATTTTAATATCCAAGATGATGGTCTCAACTTTATTTTTAAAATTCGTCATAGGACTCGTTATATAGGTTTTTAGGTGAGCCGAGCACAAATTTGAGGTCCATTTTAAAATCCAAGATGGCGGCCTCAACTTTATTTGTAGTAGATATGCTATCTACTACACATTAGTTTACCCACACTTAGACTACCTAGCAGCCGTACGGGGAAGTGCGTGTGCGACCAATATCAAGAAAGTCCAATGCAAAATAAATTGATTAAAATATTATTTAACTGCGACTACTTAACATCAACTAAAACACTATACAGGGGAACAAAAATATAAAACATGTGGTGTTGCGGACTCTCTGCCAAATATTATAAAAAGTAATATTGTCAATCTATATTTTTAGACTTCAAGTGTCATTGCGAGATCGATTGTTGGTAGTATATTTAAGTTTTATATTTTATTAATTGTTGCCATTATAACTCATTTTCCTCATATATATATATAGTCCCTTAGCTCTCCCATCGTTAATATTGGTCCTTCTATCCTAAACTTGTATCACGCACCTACCTATATATATTTTCCTGTCCGATATTCTTATTATTCCCAACTTTTTTGTTCATTTGCACTAGTTTTCTTTTTCATGATCACCCGGAGCAAAAGTAAAAATATGTCGGCTCCCGAAAATCAGCCTTCTACATCCGTTTCGGATAAAAATTCCGCACGGCGCTCTTTTAGTCGTAGTCACGCAAGCTTTCATTCTGGTAATGTATCTTCGAGATCTTCAGCTACCATTCAAGCCCGAAAGCTGGCCATCGAGGCGCAACACAAGCGCCGCGAACTGGAACGCGAACTGAACCGCGATTTGAAGCTGCGTGAAATGGAGAAACAGGTAGTAAACTTGGAGCTACAAGCTGAACTAGCCTTGCCGATGTCTTTTGAAGTCAGAACCCATCCCAAAGAACAGTCGCTTAACTAAGTTGTCACCTAAGTTAGACAGTGACAATATTTTAAGGTTGGATGGAAGAATTAGAGCCGTAGAACGTGTCCAAGAACAAACTAAAACTCCTATTATTTTGGATGGTCGACACCCCATTATACGACTACTAGTGTTATATTTTCCCAGAAAAGCTGGCCATGCAAATAACGAAATGGTCATCAATGAACTGAGACAGCAATATTGGTTGCTTAATCTTCGTAATACTGTGAGGAGTGTAGCGTATGAGTGTCTTTTTTGCCGCATCCGTAAGACAAAGCCATTGAGTCCTCTTACCGGCGACCTGCCACCAGAAAGGCTTGCACATCACCGCAGACCTTTTACATATACCGGCTTAGATTACTTCGGCCCTATGAATGTTACTGTGGGTCGAAGTCATGAGAAACGTTGGGTGGCCCTATTTACATGTCTATCATCAAGGGCTGTACATTTAGAAATAGTTAACAGCCTCTCTGCCGATTCTGCTATTATGAGCCTCCGTCGATTTATCTCTAGAAGAGGAAGTCCAGACACCATCTTTAGCGATAACGGAACAAGTTTTGTCGGCGCCGACTGTCTGCTCAAAGAGTTTTTTAAAGACAGTATCCAAGATAATTTAGCCAACAGAGGAATAAATTGGAGTTTTATACCACCAGCTTCGCCTTTTTTTGGAGGATCTTGGGAACGCTTAATTCGTTGCGTTAAAGTTGCCCTAAAAGCTACTCTTCATGAAAGGGCTCCAAAGGAAGAAATTTTTGCAACTCTACTGCTAGAGGCAGAGGCTATTGTAAATTCCCGACCACTTGGACATATTTCAGTGGATTATTCAGACCAAGAGACCCTAACACCTTTTCATTTCTTAATTGGCTCTTCCTCCAATCAAATTATGCCAGCGTCACTTGAAGACAGGGATTTGCTACGTATAGAAGATTGGAAGAAGGCCGTGAGACTTGCTAATCATTTTTGGAAGCGATGGGTTAGTGAAATACTGCCTACTATGCAACCTCGTGCAAACTCCAACGGAGTAAATTCAGAAATAGACATTGACGACATAGTTCTAATTGTGGATGAAGCTCTGCCGAGAGGAACCTGGCCTAGAGGCCGTATTATAGCCAAATATCCTGGAAAAGACGGGATCACTAGAGTGGTCGACGTATTAACAGCAGGAGGTACGTTACGCCGTCCGCTGAAAAAGCTTGATAAGCTGACCACTTAAGATCTTACTGGTCTTGGTCAAGTTAAACGGTTTGTGCAATGCTGCACAAGGGGTGAGGATGTTGCGGACTCTCTGCCAAATATTATAAAAAGTAATATTGTTAATCTATATTTTTAGACTTCAAGTGTCATTGCGAGATCGATTGTTGGTAGTATATTTAAGTTTTATATTTTATTAATTGTTGCCATTATAACTCATTTTCCTCATATATATATTCTTTTTAATACAGTCCCTTAGCTCTCCCATTGTTAATATGTATCCTTATCGAAATATAAAATTGGCTACCCCCAGACCCAAGAAAGGAAAGAACAACATAACATTCAATGGTGCTCAAATATACAACGCTCTACCAGAGAATATTAGAGCATCGGAAACAATCATATCTTTTGAGAAATCCTTGAAGTTGCACTTTTTGAATTTATTGGCCATTTGTGACTGGCGTGATTAAGTTGATATTATTTGAAACATACTTATATTTAAATAATAATAAAAAAAATTAATCTATAGATATGTAATCCCAATAATAAACAAAGTTATTCTGTTAATATATAATAATTAATAAAGATAATATAATTATATGTACATTATAAATAATAATTTTAAATTACTTATGTTTAAATATGTGATGAAATGACGACTATGATAGTTTGTAATTCTTGTAATGTGTTAACTCAATGTAAGTGAATGTTATCTATGTTATTTTTTGAGTTAATAAATATTCTTAACCAAAAGGTACTTCTTCGTAAACCCTTCCTTCATCCAACATTTGAAATTTACGAAGAAATGAAAGTACTCAGTGTGCGGAAACTATACATAAAATGTCTTAAACTAAGAACCACCAAACTATTGAACCAAGTAAGATGCCCACTAAACGAAATTTTATTTTTCCATCAGCAGTGGTTAAGAGTTCTTTTGCCCAGAGGCAATACTTTTTCTTGGCGCCTTATCTTTACTCAAGGTTTAATAAAATACATAAAGCAGTTAAACAGAACCGGAAGTCAGAAAATAAAATAGTTGTGACTGGCTCCAGGATCTTGATTATGTGGAAACAGAAAATCTGCTCACGATCATCAAATAAGCTAAGTTAATTATTATTATGTGTTATATTAATATTGGTATTTCTTTGTTTTTACTTAAAGTCATTTTAGATTACCATTTATCATTATCTTACTTAAAAATATACTATCAGAATTGTAATTTAAAATTTATACATTAATTATTTTTTATTTATTATCCATAGGTTATTTGAATCTATAATTTATTTTTATTTGATAATACTGGCAAATATAAAAGGCATACACATACACAAAATAAACATACACACTCATACACACATAAAATCATACACTAACTAGACACACAATGAATTATACACAATGTTGCATACAGGGCCAATTTGTGGTTGCCTGTCTGCTGGGTGGATGGAATACAGGTGGGTGATGGACTCACGTAAAGTAGGTTCGGGTTCCTCTTTTTTCCGTTTAATAAATTTGACAATACTATTTTGCACTTGCGTATGAGCTACAGATTTACATAAATTTAGACTACAGAACTTATTTAATTTAAAATATGTGTTTAGTCATTGTAGACAAGACACAGAGGCTACAGCTACAGATTTTTTTTTCTTAAAACTGAATAAAAACGGGAGGTAGGTTTAAATAATAAATGTTGCTACATTTAAATAAAGTTGACTTTGCTAACAAAGTAAAAAATATAATATTGTGAGCAAACACACAACAAGAATAAGCATAGGTACCCATAAATCTTTAGTAAAAAATGGCATTGTATAAATGAATCGATTGTGGAACGGCTGCGACTGGCTCCTGTACACAGGTATACCTAGCTCGGGGGCTCCAGCACTCGGGGCATCACACCTCCAACGTTTTACTATTATTATGTTGTTATTTTATTCTTTGTAATTCATGTAAATGTGTGATATTTTATTCTTTGTAATTTATGTAAATGTGTGATATTTTGTTCTTTGTAATTCATGTAAATGTGTGATATTTTGTTCTTTGTAATTCATGTAAATGTGTGATATTTTATTCTTTGTAAATCATGTAAATGTGTGATATTTTATTCTTTGTAATTCATGTAAATGTGTGATATTTTGTTCTTTGTAATTCATGTAAATGAGTGATATTTTGTTCTTTGTAATTCATGTAAATGTGTGATATTTTGTTCTTTGTAATTCATGTAAATGAGTGTTATTTTGTTCTTTGTAATTCATGTAAATGTGTGATATTTTATTCTTTATAATTCATGTAAATGTGTGATATTTTGTTCTTTGTAATTCATGTAAATGTGTGATATTTTATTCTTTGTAATTCATGTAAATGTGTGATATTTTGTTCTTTGTAATTCATGTAAATGTGTGATATTTTGTTCTTTGTAATTCATGTAAATCTGTGATATTTTATTCCTTGTAATTCGTGTAAATGTGTGATATTTTGTTCTTAGTAATTCATGTAAATGTGTGATATTTTATTCTTTGTAATTCATGTAAATGTGTGATATTTTGTTCTTTGTAATTCATGTAAATGTGAGATATTTTGTTTTTTGTAATTTATATAAATGTGTGATATTTTATTCTTTGTAATTCATGTAAATGTGTGATATTTTGTTCTTTGTAATTCATGTAAATGTGAGATATTTTGTTCTTTGTAATTTATGTAAATGTGTGATATTATGTTCTTGTAATTCATGTAAATGTGTGATATTTTATTCATTGTAATTCATGTATATGTGTGATATTTTGTTCTTTGTAAATCATGTAAATGTGTGACATTTTTATTATTATTGTTAATTAATTGTTTTGCGACAGTACACGATCGGACGTCAACCATTCCGCGTGTTCCTCGCACCACATTCACATTTCACATTTATTACCATTTCTAATATTAAATCGCTTTATACCAAACCAACCTTCCTCGTATCATTTAACCACCCAACCAACATAAGTTCACCCAACAATTATTATATTATTGTAAGTTAGCTTAAGTTTTTCTGTCTTATTTTATTGAATAAATACATATTCTATTCTATATTCATTATATATTTGTTCCAACGTATTGTTAACAAATTGTAATTGCGTGGCATGTTAGTGGTTGAGAAGAACGAAGATATTGCATCTCTTGGGTACTCAGGGATCTCGTCGCCGAAGCTAACCACGTCAGTCACAGGTAAGTTTATTTTTAAACTTATATAGCGGTACGTATGGCACCCGTGTGAGAATCCTGGACGAGTTTTGTTTCCCGGCTTCTTGCACAATAGGCGTTTACACACAGGCGGACATTAAAAAAATATATGATGTACTTACTTGGCGAAACGACGCCACACAACGCAAGCGTCCGGGTCTGCCAGCGTCGCGTTGAGCGGAGCGGCCCCGCTCGCCGTGCAACGCTTCTTCTCCATGTGCGCGTAGTACCACAGCAGCTGGTTGAGACCTGCACAGCAACACGCATTACACACGCCGCCGACACCCGCCACGCCCGAGCCCGCCGCACCTACCGCACGAGAACGCGAAGATCACCAGGATGTCCAGCACGAAGAACTTGAGGATGTCCAGCACCATGCGGCTCAGCGACACCTGCAGCGGACCCAGGTGCGGGTTCACGCTGAAGATGTAGACCAGCTTGAGGCTGCTGAAGATATTGGCGGCCGAGAACAGTCCCTCGGACAGCAGCATGGGGTCCCACGCGTCCCACTGCTCGCGCCGCCGGTTCCACGCCAGCCCCGCCGCCATCTCGCGCCGCACCTGGAAGTGGGACACGGCCCGCAGGGCCACCGTGGCCACGTATAGAGAGTTGGTGACGAAGTCGATGACGTTCCACATGTCGTGCACGTACTCGCGCAGTCCCACGTCCCACAGCTGCTTCACCTCGCTCCAGATGAGGCCGCACACCCACGCCAGAATGGCCCACTCCACCAGCGACGGCGGAGACCCGCGCCGCGACAGCGACGGCGCCGAGCCCCACAGCCCGCCCGCCGCCGGCTCCACGCGCTGCGACGCCAGGATCAGCAGGAACAGGAACGTGAAGTACGACGCCGAGTGGCACAGGAACTTGATGAACGGTTTGCGCAGGGTGCGGCCCGCCGCCGACCGCGGCGCCACGGCGTACGCCAGCGAGTAGAGCGGGAAGCACGCGCCGATGCGCACCATCTCGGCGGCCTGCAGTAGCATGTTCTGGCGGCGGAAACCCGGCACGCTCTCGTACCAGATGGACGCCAGCAGCTGCTGTACGTTGGGGTGCGCCACGAACTTCTTCTGGCGCAGCTTGACGGCGAGCTTGAGCCGCGCGAGGCGCATGCGCTCGGGGGCGCCGGGTTCGGCGGGCGGGACGGGCGCGGCGCCCGGCTCGTGGTTGAGCAGCACGGCCAGCTCGTGGGAGGAGCGCGTGTGGTCGAGCAGCGCCGTGGCGAACTCCTGGCACTGCGCGCGCAGCTCCTGGTACTCGGTCTTGAACTCGTGCTCGAGCGCGGAGAGGCGGCGTAGCTCCCAGGACAGCTCGAAAGCGGTGAGGATGGGGTCCTTGGAAGAGAGCGCCACGAGCGAGGGCGAGGCCAACGCGCGGTAGGCGTTGATGCGCGAGCGCGAGTGACGCAGCGAGTCCTCGCGGCGGGAGCGCACGCAGTCGTCGCAGCCGCAGCGCACGTCGTGCGGCACGGGCAGCGCGGCGCCGCGGTCCAGCAGCAGCTTGATGATCTCGTATGAGTCCCGGTGCGCCGCCAGGATCAGCGGCGTGATGTCCGACGTGAACGTCGCGGTCTCCGGCGGGAGCGCCTCCCAACTCTGTCACACCCACATATCCTTTATACATGCAATATCTCAAAAACTACTTATACGACTAAACAAGTGGGAGTGAATGTCTCCAAAATGTGATTACTCGTCGACCGGGGGACCCTTTTGTCAAGCATTTAGTTTTTTTTTGTCAGGACTGTTTAATTATAATAAATGTATTTATTGACAAAATACATAAACATTTTTAAAAGATTGTACTTAATTATTACAAATAACTGTTGAGCCCTGGTTCGTGTGTAGGATTACCTATAGGAATCACATATAGGAATCAGTAATAACTGTTGAGCCCTGGTTCGTGTGTAGGATTACCTATAGGAATCACATATAGGAATCAGTAATAACTGTTGAGCCCTGGTTCGTGTGTAGGATTACCTATAGGAATCACATATAGGAATCAGTAATAACTGATCCATTAAGTATTTATTTCATTTTAGAGAATTTGAGAAAAAACTGTAAGGTGAGTTGGGATAAGTGTAGTACGAATATATACGAGAGATAAAACTCTTGAATTTATAATCAATCTGCCTACAGTACCCTAAAGAGCGAAGGGTCACTCACTGTTATTATTATGTCTCCATAGAGTATAAGTAGTATATACAGAAACCAGTGCCGTAAAATAGTGTAGAACAATTCGCAGCCATAATTATATTTTTAGGATTCGCCGCGCTGTGGGACTTCGAGTTCGTAGTCATGGCAGGGAAGAACACTTGTTTGGGTCAAGCAAAATTAAATGGTATGGTAAAAGGGTCGTATTCAAAATTTTTGTACATTTTTACATCTCAAAACGTCCTTGTGAATAGCGTTGAAATGGTTAATATTTTTTAAATAAGATATATATTTTAAATATAGGTTTTCCAAATTAATACCTCTAGTATTCATAAACAAAGAAATTATACCAGTAAGTAATAAAAAAACTGTTTTGCTATATACACATCGTACTTGGTTCATACAAATAATTATGTCTCCAGACACACGTGTGTTACAAAAAAGTAATTAAAAAAAATCTATATAATTTTAGATAATTCTAAATGTATCTAACTGAATTATGATTATTACCACGTAATTCTTATAAAATCAATAAAATTAACACAGAGATAAATTAATTATTTACATTTTAACACGTGTCCACATTATTTTTATTTTGGTTATTCCTTTTTGTAACATTAATTTTAGCAGATTTCAAAATTTTTGGGCTTGCAACATTTTGATATAAGGACGACCAATAGCATCCGTCTTGCGGCCGCAGTCAGCCATTTTGATGGCGTAAAATGGTTGTGCGACACGTGTGTTTTTTTACGTGTTCATTTATTTAAACAAATATATATATTCCTTTTTCTTATTTAGCCTGTATATTTAACGATAAGTAAATGATAAACTATTACAATACTGTGTAAAATGCTGTTTATAATACATTTGAAACTGATTATTATTTTAATCTTAGAAGTTTATTTGTATCTTTATCGCTAAGGGTTATTTTAAACATGTGATTTGTTTTCCTTTTTGTAGCAAATCGTTACGTTTTTTTGTTACGTTACAAAAATGATGTAACAAAAATGAAATAAGGGCTATTTCACATTAGGTTAATGAACATAAAAAATAAGTTTTAATTTTTACAAGATTAATATTTTTATGGCTTTTAAAATAGCATTGTTTTTTAAATATTTTATAAGATTTTAAATATCTATGTTTTAATTATTTGTTATAGAAAATGCCAAAGACAACGCCTTTACAGAGAAAGACTAAAACAAAATGATCCAAAAAAATTTGAAAAAAATCGACTGATAAATTTAACGGATTAAGAGTAAATATACCTATTAAAATTGCAAAATTGCCGGAAAGTCAAAAAAATAGTATACGTATACGTCACGTTTCTACAATGCGCAAACCCATGGCAGAGCCTCAGAAGTGAATACCGTGAAATGCTGCCCACTGTACTAAAAATTATACTGAAATTGATTACCTACCTGTTTTAAGATTACTAAAATCGAACTTTTTATTTATATTACTGAAGTTTATTTTATCTTATTATTAAGTGATAACAAAATTATTATTGAAGTTGATTATTTCTTATTAATAAGAAAAAAAAAAATTGATATCTTAGTGCAAATAGTAATTTTAACACAATGAACTGCAACACGACTATGATTAGTAATAACTTCAAAAGTGACTTTTAATTAATTAAATTTTGGGGTAATAAAAGTAAAGCTACATTAAACTGTAATGATATATGGTAACTTTGCATTTTTCTTTTGAATTTTTACTCTCTTTTAGAAAAGATGATTAGTTTTGCTATTTGTATACTTTCTGAGTAATTAATATTAAATATTGTTTTATTTAATTACTATAGTGTGAAGAAACCCTTACAATTCCTTTTTGTTACTTTTTTGTAACGTTATTCATATTTGTTTCTTTTTTGTTACTGTGCAATAATTTTGATTTTGACCCAAAATTTAACTTGATCGATGGCAGAAGCCACTGCGTTTAAAAAGACAGTTCCTACTTTTTTCTTTTTTGTAGGAAAAAAAATATTCACGATATTTTTTAACAAAATACTTACTAAATTACGTATTTTATCAAATTGTAGAAAATCAACTGAATTACCTTTTATTTACTTTTTATTTGAAAGCATTTAAGAGTTCTATTTTTTCTTTCAGATGTTGCTTTTTAAACTAACTAGGGCTGGGCAACTAGCTAAATTTAGATTTTTCAGTTTTATCGATACAATATATAGGTAGATAGAAATTAATTAAAAAATAATAAATTCTTATATTGTAAATATAGTTTAATTAAATATGCTGGGGTCTATACCCCAGCCGGAACCCAACCCCACAGCAAGGGGATTGAGACCGACTGACCACGACAAGTACCCAGAAAGTAGCAGGGCTCTACTTTCCGACTCCCCGGTAACAGAATCAACTCTAGCTGGCTCTCGGCCTCACCGAACAACCGGGGTCTCTACTAATCATGTCGATTACAAGAGTAGTAGAAGTCGATGTCATCATTTTCAGACTCACTATCGTTGGAAGAGTCTTCTATATTAAATATCAATCATTGTCTCGAAAATTGTCGAAGTTAATAGATCAATCTTTTACTATACGATCTTTGGTATATATTTTAATCGATTCACTTCGCAGTTTCAAATCGCTTAAATCTTCAGATTAGCATCGAATGGCTGTTTTGTTATGTTTTCATTACAACTTAACATTCGCAAATTCATCCGCATTTGAATCAAAAACATTTGAAATCAATTTGATGCCTCTTTTTTTTCATTTTTTCATAAGATTCATCGATATTTAGTATCGACAGCATCACATCACTAGCAATAAATGTCATAATAGCTGTCATCGATCAAGCTATATTTTACGGAGTATAGTGCTATGCCTGATTTGAAATCAAATCATTTGAAATCAGATACCGACTCAGTTGAAAAGGATAGTGAAGCTTTATCACTAATTTGTTTATCGGTAAAACGTCATATATTTACGAAATGCGGGTAATGCAAAACCAGCTTGGGATGAACTGAGCAAGGATTTTATGGATAAGGGGGTGAAAAGAAGGATTTCACTTCTGGATAAACTTCTTGATTAGAAGCATTGAGTTAATTATATCTATGATTAGAAGCATTTAAATATGCATAACTACATTACATCAATTTTGTCGACAATTGCGAGACATCGGTAAAGGTGGTCTACCAGAAGAATACAGACCCTTGAAGATGGCGCTTGAACATTCAAATGTTGAAGCGCCATCTTCAAGGGTCTGTATTCTTCTGGTTTGGAGATTACTGTTGAAATGTTCGATGAAACTTTTGCAAGACATTCGTAGTCAGACTTCAGTGTCGTCGTCTGATGCGGCGCTTTAATTGAAACGGTCGAAAGAATCGAAAAGATCCCAGTTCGTTGTTACAAATGAGGCAACGTGGTGGTTCCTGTCTACGAACGCTTTTGCAGTCAGAAACGTGGTGGTTCCTGTCTACAAACCATTTTTGTAGTCAGAAACGTGGTGGTTCCTGTCTACAAACGATTTTTGTAGTCAGAAACGTGGTGGTTCCTGTCTACAAACGCTTTTTGCAGTCAGAAAGGACACATTAAACCTCAATGTCCAGACAGGCAGGCGTATGGAGTGAGAACTTCGCAACGTGGTGGTTGCTGTCATTTCAAGAACTAAAATTACTCATATCAAAATCATCACTAAGTACCATAAATCCAAATGAACCCTTAACTGTTGAAACAGATGCTTCAGGTTACAGTATAGCTTCTTTAGCTCAAAATGAAAGGCCCGTTGCATTTTTCTCTAGAGCTTTAAGTGATTGTGAGAACAAGTATTTGAAAATTATCAAAGCAATTGAGAAAGAAGCCTGTGCTTTCTATAAAGAAAGTCTTAAAAATTGGTGACATTATTTACTCGGGCGCAGATTTTATTTAATTACTGATAAAAAATGTGTTTTTTATATGCTTAAATGTCATGCAAGTAAAATTAAAAATGACAAAATACAGAGATGGCGGTCAGAACTTGCAAATTTTAATTTTGATATAAAATATCGTCCTGGTATTGATAATGTTGTAGCAGATGCACTATATGTGCCTCTAATAACAATGATAAACTACGAGATTTACATCAATTACTATGTCACCCAGGCGTAACTCGATTAACACATTGGGTACGTTGTAAAAATCTACCTTATTTGACAGATGACATAAAACGAGTAACATTGTCGTGTCCCACGTGTGCTGAGATAAAACCTAAATTTATAAAAAAATATTGGGACATTAATCAAAGCAACTGTACCTTTTGAAAGATTAGCACTCGATTTTAAATGTGCATTACCATCATCAACAAATAATAAATACATCCTGAGTATAATTGATGAATATTCAAGATTTCCTTTTGCTTATGCATGCCCTGATGTAAGTACTTCAACAGTCATAAAATGCCTTACAGAGTTATATTAAATTTTTGGAATGCCATCTATGATTCATACAGATCAAGGAGCTTCATTTATGTCAAATGAACTTAAAGATTTTTTGCATACAAAAAGTATTTTAACTTGTCATTCTGCTCCATACAATCCAAGAGGTAATGGTCAAGTAGAACGCCTGAATGGCACGCTTTGGCAAACTATAAGATTGGCCTTAAAATCTAAAAAATTACAAATAACTATCTGGTAATCAGTTCTATTTCAAGCTTTACACAGTACCCGATCTCTTCTATGTACTTCTACAAATATGACCCCACATGAACGTATATTTAATCATTCACGACGATCATCTTGGGGACAATCAATGCCATCTTGGTTACAGACTGGTAAAGTTCTGTTCAGAAAACGCAATAGGAATAGTAAGTATGATCTGTTAGTAGAAGAAGTTTAGTTATAGGAACCAGGGAGTCTACTCCGAACGTACGTAAAACGAAACTTCGGGCGTTGTATCGGGCATTTCCTACTCTGAACACTATCGGGCCCGATTTCGTTCACGAGAGTCGTACTTTGACGTCTCGCGTCTCATAAACCCTACTCTGAACGCATTTTTAACGAACGAATATTCGACTTTGACAGTTGTTTCTTCGGGAATTTTATGTCAATATTCACGAGAGCTTTGTAGGTACCTTATAATTATCGGATAATCTAATTTATTCTCAAAGAAGTTATTTTTCTTCATAAAATTAATTGTAAGTGAAAGTACCTTTTGTGTGGATAAATTAGATATATAGATAGTAAATAGAGAAGACTTGTTCAAAGAGTGCGGGGCGGTTTTCACGGCACAACCTCCTAAACGATTTGATTCGCAGATGTCATGCCGTAATTAATATTTCATCAATAAACGAACCTTGTGGTCTATTACGCGATGACGGCAAGAGACCTGGCGGATTAAGTATATTCCCTTGGAAGATGGGTAGCTGCTTAGTGTGGGATGCGACATGTGTCGACATCTTGGCAGCTACACATCTTTCGAGGACTAAAGATGAGGCTGGTGCCGCTGCTGCCTACGCTGAAAACCTCAATCGGCTAAAATTGTCAAATTATTAATAACTACATATTTGTGCCGTTTGGGGTAGAAAAAAATGGGACCGTGGGGCCACTGAACAAATAAGTACGTGGGGCCTCAAGCAAAAACATTGTTCAAAGAGATTGCATTAAATTTGGTGGACGTCGCAGGTGACCAGAGGGCTGGCGTATTCTTTTTACAAAGAATAAGCCTAACCATACAGATAGACGTGTAGCCAGCGTTCTGGGCAGTGGGCACTATGCCGCGTGACCACTGTGAGGATTTTTTTAGGTGTTTTGTAGGAAAGGTGACAAATTGAAAATAAGGAATATGAATTAATAAAAGGTTTATTATTTACACAATTAAATCACTTCCTACATTTTATTTACTGTTATTAATTAGAAATAAAAGAGGAATCACATATTTTAGAAAGCGCGCGGAAAGATAAAGTAAAGGGTTTTATAAACACTAGAGATAAACATTTTCGTATAGGAGCGTGGGTCGTCTATAAGAAATTTCACTCGGCTGCTAGGGTCGCTCAGCTACTGCGGGAGCTCGGCGACTCGTTGTTCTCGTTCTGGTCAATTCTCAAGGGTTATTCACATTGAGGTGGATTTCCCCACAGTATTTTAGTTATTATTTTACCATCGTAGTTATTATTTTAAAGGTAAAATAAATAATTTGATCTCCAACAAACAACCAACTTAATGACAAGTACTAATTATGTTTCAGTTAAAAATGTCAAGATTTTATTTATTTTTACAGTACTAACCTACTAATTTAAGTTATAAATTTCTCTATTACGGCTAATACAAATTTCATGGTTTTAAAATTTGTCGTATAGAACGTTGTCAAAAAAAGGGTCTTTACATGTCATGAGTAAATTTTTACTATATTTTCTAGATTAAAATTTACAAGTTAAATGCATTTTTTTATATAAAATATCTTTTAATTGTTTGTTACTTTATAAAAAGTATATTATTTTGGCAATAAATTGTATAAATTCAAGACATTTTAGCAAAACATTTTAATTGAATTCTACGATTTGTTCCTATGTAAAAAAAACCTAATGACATCCCTAATTATTCATTCAATCCTTCGTTCACGAAACTAGTCTATGGTTCCAACCGAAAGTATGTGGATCCGTAAGTATCTCAGAGTAGGCCACATTTTCGTTTATCGTCTACGTATCGGCCCGACCGAAGCCCGAAACTTCGGTATTTCAGAGTAGACCTCCGTCCGCAGTACAGTCTCATACGAAGATCAGATGGACAAGAACTGGCCATTTCGAATCGACATCTTGCTCCAATAGGTAATGATAATGAAATCTCTAATAATGACCATATATTAAATAAAGAGTGTTCAACCCAACCAACAACCAGAACAACCAGAATCTCTTACTACTGAACAAATTGAATAGCCACAAGCCACAGAACAAACTCTTCCCTTAAATGAAATTATCGAACCAACTATTGAACCCTCAGCTGTAAGAAGATCTAAGAGGACCAGAAATTCTCCTTCTTATCTTAAAAATTATGAGGTTTCCTAGGAGGGAAGAATGTCATAATATTTATAAGTAACATGTCACTGTCAAGTCTCTATTGCAAAGAATGGTTGTATTTTAAAGTTTAATAAAACTTTTCAATTCACGGTTATCTATTATTACACATAGTCATGGCCATAAATACCGTTATAATTAAAATATATATATATGTCGTGGATTTCGAAACGGAACGTCAAGCCGAACTGAATCGACTTGGGCGTATTCGGAAACGGGGGTTGGCAACACTGTGCGAGCTGTCATTGAAGATTCCGCCATTTTCACGCGCACTTTGTGATTAGACATCGAGCTGAACGCACGTGGCGCAACCTCGTTCCGACCTCGTCGCGTTCCAATAGTAATCCGTATACATCCGATTCCTGTGTTATTATTTCGTGTTAATTGTTAATTAAATCATTCTAATATAGACGATTAATTGGATATCGAGTCTTATTTCGGTACTATAATGCAAGACGACCAGTCCGGCAACGAAAGCCCACCCATCCTGCCGACATCAGAAGTGGGATCCGAAATAAAAATGGAGCAAGTCGACAACGTGAGTAAGAACCAAAGGTCAGTGTGAAAATATCGAAAAGTGAGTTACCATTATTTTAATACCAAAAAAAAAGTTAAGCCTGGTTGAAAATCAAATCAAAATGATGATCACAATTCGTTTTAATGGGATGTTTACCATCGCGGATAGCGATGCTAATAATAGTAGCATATGGTCGATTTATGTTTGCAATAAAGTGAATTATACTGTATAGGTTAGGATTGTTTTTATCTATTAGCCTTACATTAAAAAAGCCCAGTCATTGTTAGTTAAAACTAGTTTTGTTGGTGTTACTTGGCCACAATTAAGAAAACTTTTCCTATCTCGATTTTACAATACAAATACCGGATAAAATTTAATTAAAAATAATCAACAATACAATCAAATAGGAAAATGTTAATTTTAGTAGGTATGCCAATAAAGTGATGGAAAATTTTGATGAACCATTGGCAATGTTAGTAAATTTAACAAATGATAGTGAATGACAATTTCACTAAAAGTTTCGAGCCTCGGTTGCATGAAAATTAATATTTCAAGTGTAGAATGGTATATCATCGTGTTGTACAATATCATTGCGGCGCCGCAACAATAGCGGCAATGCTAATCGATCCCTGCCAGCATTTATTTCAGTTACCCAAAATAGGCAAAAGAGAAACTGCTTTGTGATCTAACCTGCGTGCGTGCTGGACAACATTGCTACCCTGTGCTCAGGAACCACAAATAGATGAAGCCATAATAGTGCATCGAGAGAGATAACCTGATAATCAGCTAAGGTGAACCTTCACAACTCGGGTGAGAAGTTTTCATTTTATTTTGATTAGGGCGCTGAGTGTTCGTGAAAATTAATAATAATGATTTTCTAGTAAACGCAATCTATGATTTTAGGTTTAAGTAAAAATAACTTAAACTCGTATTTACAAGCTTTGATTGAAGTTCAGGGGTTTTCCCTCGAATGATCATTTAATGCCGATCCTGGTTAGTTTCCTATCATTTAATACCCAGATTGGAATCGTTTAATTTAATTGGTGTTTTCAGTGAAAATTTACCATGAAGTTTAATAAACATGCTTTGAGAATTTTTGTGCTGACTTGTTACTTTAAGACAAACTCGTTAGTTTAGCTACTGAAATGCGAATTCATGTAGTTTTCGGAATTACAACCTCAGTTAGTCTGAGATTAAACTTATTTATCAAAATACCGATAGACCATGCGTTATAGTGTAAATTTAATTGTAATACCGTCTCTGACATTTTACACTTTCTCCTATTTATAATCAAATTCAAGAGTAAATGATCACTTAATAAATCTTATTGGATATGAGAAGTGGCTATCGACAGTTCGTGACCCTAGACGGTACGTACTTTTGCTTCTTAATGGTGTACCGAATGATCATAACTACTAAATCGTTTTCGGTTGTGTGCTTTCATAATAAAATAATCAAGGACTGCTGCTGCAGTAAATAATACTCTGTTCTCATAGCTTATCTAAAAAAAAAAAATCGGTTTTGTCTAAATATTAATTTCTTAATACTTGAATACGAAGGATATGAGAGATTGTTAGGTGCTGGTAAAATAAAACCAAATATAATTACAGTGAATATTCTGAGTTTAGATTTAAACATGAATTTAATATAGTTTCTACTATAGTAACGAAATTTTTACAATTAATTGAGCTGGGAATCTCCTTTAGCCATCTTAAGCTTTTCCGCACTGATTCACAAAAAAAGGGGGTTTAGATCCGGAATTACGGAATAGGTAAAATTTGCAAAATCCTAAAAATTGGAAACACGTAGGCGGGCTGTATAAGTACCGTGTTTTTGATACTGAGCGACCGACTGAAAAATCTATACTGACGCCAGTGATGAACGTTAAGGAGCGATGCTACAAAAGGTATGTGCTGAGTTACACTATGTCTAGTATTATAGTCGTCAAACATCCAATGCAGAGTCCTATCAGTTCTACAAATTGGAGGCGCTGACTATGTTAATTTTATTAAACGATACACGCACAAGTATGCCCACGACCGTTTGAGACTAATGCCCTATAATGATATTCCTATAGAGTTTAGTGATGTGAAAAGTCTATAGTACATTGACCAGTATTTGGTAGTCAGATGTTGATTTTGATTTAATTGATTTGTCTCACTTGCTTAGAATAGTGAGCTGTTACCACTCGATTTAGGTGGTAATGGCGAAAGTTGATGTTTGTCACTCGATGGAGGTGGCATGAGCTGTTATCACTCGATTTAGGTGGTAATGGAAAGTTGATGTTTGTCACTCGATGGAGGTGGCATGAGCTGTTATCACTCGATTTAGGTGGTAATGGAAAGTTGATGTTTGTCACTCGATGGAGGTGGCATGAGCTGTTATCACTCGATTTAGGTGGTAATGGAAAGTTGATGTATGTCACTCGATGGAGGTGGCATGAGCTGTTATCACTCGATTTAGGTGGTAACGGAAAGTTTATGTTGGCCACTCGATGGAGGTGGAATGAGCTGTTATCACTCGATTTAGGTGGTAATGGCGACAGTTGACGCTGAAAGAGGCGTAGATGATGAAAAAAAAAGAGAGAAACTATTCGTAGCAAGCGGAGTTGATTTTTGAATGTATGGTCACTAAGAAGGATTATGTAAAGTCTTTGCAGAGCAAGCTGCCAAATGTAGTGATTGAATACTGGTCAATGGTTTAATATTTCAATGGTTTAATATTTCAATGGTTTAATATTTCAATGGTTCAATAGTTCAATGGTTCAATGGGTCAATAGTTCAATGTTTCAATAGTTCAATGTTTCAATAGTTCAATGTTTCAATAGTTCAATGTTTCCATTATTCAATGTTTTAATGGGTCAACGGTTCAAATTTGTCTAACAATTTGAGTGATATTAATTAAGAAAGAGTTATTCTTTAACATGAATGTTGTTTATTTGAAGTAAAGCCCCGCCAATTAACTATATGCAGGATAGGCCGAGACGAGGCTATCTCATACTGTCGTTGAATTTTATTATTTTCAGGTACATCACACAGAGACGTGTGACGTGTCATGATGGCCGTGTCGTGGATTTCGAAACGGAACGTCAAGCCGAACTGAATCGACTTGGGCGTATTCGGAAACGGGGGTTGGCAACACTGTGCGAGCTGTCATTGAAGATTCCGCTATTTTCACGCGCACTTTGTGATTAGACATCGAGCTGAACGCACGTGGCGCAACCTCGTTCCGACCTCGTCGCGTTCCAATAGTAATCCGTATACATCCGATTCCTGTGTTATTATTTCGTGTTAATTGTTAATTAAATCATTCTAATATAGACGATTAATTGGATATCGAGTCTTATTTCGGTACTATAATGCAAGACGACCAGTCCGGCAACGAAAGCCCACCCATCCTGCCGACATATATTATATTTGAATTTGGAATCTGTAATTTTTATAGATATTGTACAATACATTGTACAATATTTTGCGATATTAAAATGGAGTGGGGTGATAAAGAGAACCGAATCGCTGTGATTGCATTACACAAAGTAGGTATGGAGCCAAATGCAATTTTGAAAACTCTCCATACACTTGGTATTACTCAAATGTTTGTGTACCGGGCTATTAATAGGTACAATGAGATCTCCTCTGTTTGCGACAGGAAAAGATCTGGCCGTCCACGTAGTGTTCTTACGAAAAAAGTAGTCAAAGCAGTAAGGAAAAGACTTCGAAGAAATCCTGTCCGAAAGCAAAATATTTTATCTCGGGAAATGAATATAGCATCTAGAACCATGTCGCGTGTTTTAAAAGATGGCTTTACAAAATGCCCGTATTTATGCTCAAAGCTTAAGGAAGCTTCCCAATTAGTCGACAGAATGCAACGTGGGCATTATCTGACTTCAGTGATGGTTTGGTATTAGCTATTAAGGAGTGACTCAGCCATATTTTTGTGAAAAAGTTATCAAAACAGCAGTGTATCAAGATACCATTCTTGAAAAGGTAGTCAAGCCCCTTAACAACACCATGTTCCATAACAAAGTATGCTAGACTCAAAATAAAAAGTAAAGCTCGGTCCACGCAGTCTAGGTTGGAAGCGGACTTCATCAGAGCTGGAGACTGGCCGTCGTCTAGTCCCGATCTTAATCGGCTGGTTTATCATTTATGGTCAGTTTTAGAGAGTACGGCTTGCTATAAACGCCATGATAATTTGGAGTCCCTAAAACAATCCATACGATTGGCAGTGAAGAATTTTCCCATGGAAAGAGTGCGTGCTTCTATTGATAACTGGCCTCAACGTTTAAAGGACTGTATTGCAGCCAATGGAGACCACTTAACGAATAAGCTTTTTATATTTAAAATTGTTTTATATTCATGTATTAAACTAACACAATGTAAAGATAATATAAATGAATGAATGAAAAATTCTTTATTGCACAAAAGCTTAACACTATTGTACAAAGGCGAGCTTAATGCCTTAGGCATTATCTACCAGCTAACCTTTGGAAGATTGACCAACAGAACAGGCAGAGTGCTATTTAAAGCATTATATAATATAAAATACAAGGTATATAGATAAATTATTAGGTAATATAACAATACATACTGGTATTATAACATATAACATGTATACATAAACTTACATAAATAATAATATATAGACATACATAAATAAGTAGATACATATACATACATAAATAAATAATTTCGCATACTTACAGTAAAAAAAAGAAAGAAATGTTAACAGGTTTGATTATTAAGGAGAAAAAAGTGAAGATGGGTTTTAAATGAAGCTGTAGTAACTTTTGTTCGTATTGACAGGGGAAGATTGTTCCAGAGTGATGCTGCGGTTACTGTTAAAGAATTTGAATATCTGTAGACCTTAGGTAACGATCTTTCGGTAGACCTTAGGTAACGATCATGGGTAGAAGAGAGGTATTGAAAGCGCTCTATAAATGTTAATAGCAATAGAAAAAAAAATTTAAACCTACTTCGTGGTCTCAAGTCCGGGAACGTTCATTCCCCTGCCTTCCAACCACGCGCTGGACCCGGCAGCCGCACGGTGAAGCCATTGATAGCTAAGAAAATTGTCTAAAAACAATTTGCCGTTAGCCACTTTCGCAAAATATCTTTAATTTATTTATGGGAAATTCTATTATAATTTGTGAAACTGTGTTGTACATTTTTATGGTCATTATATAACGATAAACTGAGGGGTCCTTATATTTTCAATTTATTAGGGTACCTAAATATGTTATTTGGGCATTATCCATCAGCTATTAGAGAGTGGGAATGTATTCAAGAACGCAGAATGATAAATTATTATTAAATTGCTACCTTAAGTGGGCAGGAAAAGGATTCGCGAACTCGAGCGTCAAAAAACATCTAAATGTTGTTTTCAGTTATAATAAAGTTTTTTTTGGGAAAAATAGAACATGGAGGTGTAGATTTTATTTACTCGATCCTAATTACATATTTTTTTTTATAAAAAATCTGTTTAGTTTTAAAATGAGAACTAAAGTAATATTTTTAGAATCATAAATCAAACTTTGGGTATCTTATCAAAAGTTTATATATTTTTTATAAAAATACTATCTAATTAGGATCGAGTAAGTAATATTTACACCTCTACGTTATTTTTTTTAAATTATCGGCCAATATATATATATATATTACTCTAATCCCTATCCTCTCTAAAATATTCAAAAAATCAAAACATTGTGGATTCGCAAACTTTTTCATTAAATACAACATAATAAAAAAAGATCAATATGCATTTAAAAAATAAACAATGCTACCTGCAACATTTAACCTAATTAATATTACATCAAAAAAATATACCACCACACTTTTCTTTGATATGTCAAAGGCATTCGACTTTGTTTCGCACGACCTTCTACTACACAAATTATACATAAGTGGCATACACGTGGACCTGGTGGGCAATTCTCGCGCTTTCGACATTCATCTCGATTCGGGATTTTTAAACGAAAAATGATTAAATATGTCATTTTTCGTTCAATAGTTATATTATTATTATTTATTAATTAATATTTATTATTTATTTCGTTTAATGTTCGATATTTTTGAACGAAAAATGGCATGTTTAGTCATTTTTCGTTTCGCCCACCTGCCCTAATGTGGATCAAAAGCTATCTAGAAAATAGAATTCAATGTATCGAAATAACAAGGCTTGATAAATTGTTATGGTGTATTGTTATAGGGAAAAAGTTGTTTTAAACATAATAAATTGGGCGTTCCACAAGGCAGCGTACTCGCACCTATACAGGGTGAATTTGAAAGGATGTACTTTGGGCTAATATGAGGTTCTACTGATCAATACGAACAACTTTTCCTATGGAACCATGTGTCGCAAATGAAAAAAAATTTTGACTTCCCCATACAAATTAATCATTTTAACATTACTACTTTGTATGGAGAAGGCAATTTTCTTTTTTCATTTGCGGCACATGGTTCCATAGGAAAAGTTGTTCGTATTGATCAGTAGAACCTTATATTAGCCCAAAGTACATCCTTTCAAAGTCACCCTGTATATTATAAACGATCTACCCGAAACTATTAAACACAAATACCTGTTTGCTGACGATATATCGGTTATTGTAAGCACAGAAAAAAATATAGTAGAAATCAGCATGAGCTCATTTCATTTGAAACTAAGTCTATAAATATATCATCACGGGTGCCTTACGGCGCCCGAGACCGCCTAGACGGCCCCAGGGTACCCTGCGGAGGGGGTTTTAATTTTCACCTCGTCGTAGCCGATGGTATGAGTCTGAAGTGGCTAGCTCGTCGCGATGTTTTTAAATAGACTCAATCACGGAATAGAAAAAACAAGCACTTGTTTTTTCTATTCAGTGGACTCAATAACCCATCTATAAACAGTTTCATAAGTTGTATAGTGAAACCGGTACCGCCAGCTTAACGTGCTCTCCGAGGCACTATAGTGGTGTTGTCAAACAAATGTACATACATTTCTTTATTAAAAACTCATTGGTACACACCGGGATTCAAACCAGGGACCTGTGTTTCTAAGTCCAAGGTCTAACCAACTCGGCCACCACGTATACTAACCTCTGAATAAAACTAATTTAAATAATTTAAAATTAAATATAATCTTGATGGTACTTAAATCTATTTATGAATCAAAATGTGTAAATCAAAATAAATAATGTTTTTGGGCTTCACATAGACACTGGAAGGAACACATTAATAACATAAATAAAAGGATCCCGTACTAATTATTTGGGCCAGTAGTGCAAATATAAAGAGCTATGAGCGGGTGGAGAAGTATACCTCATGTAGGCCTTTGTTTGCTCGACTTAATATACTTCCACTGGCATTCTTATATATATATCAAACTATAGAAATCCCCTAAAACTAGTCCTAAACACAATACTTAAGTTCACTTTATCTAAATATATAACTCAAAGGACTGACTGACTGACTGACATAGTGCCCACAGCACATCAACGCACAGTCCAAACCACTGGACGGATCGGGCTGAAATTTGGCATGCAGGTAGATGTTATGACGTAGGCATCCACTAAGAAAGGATTTTGATAAATTCTACCTCCAAGGGGATAAAATAGTGGATGAAAGTATGTATGATAAAAAAATCGAAGAAGTGGCGAGCACAGCAACAAAAATTCATTTAACATATGTACTCGTATAAAGATTTATCTGGCAAATCACACGCAGGATCTACCCATAAATACATATTAAAGTCATCTGTCTAAATAGATATTGGAGACAACATTATATTTTCAACCAATCGGTCAACGAATTTCTAAATAAATATTGATATCTGGGTAGGATTATTGTATTATAAATGTGTATTGTTCAGATAGTTTTTTACGGGATAAATAAGTAATTCAATATTCTCCTCCGGCTATATTGTTGTTGATTGTTATGTTGTCGGCAGTAGTTCCTTCCGATCTATGATTTTGTCTAAATCCGTATTATTATTATTAGCATAATGCTGATGAATACAGAGAACTTCTATAATAATAAGAACAAATTAATAACTTTGATTTAGATTATTTTTAAATTTTGTAATAAGTGACTTGTTCTGATTCTTTTTCATACTTGTAATTTGTTGGATATTTATATACAACTCACAGATAGGAACATGGGAACTCGGAATGTGTCCTTACATCCACCTGATGGAAAGCAGTATGCAGGTCGCTTGTACCCCAAGGGATTCACTCACGTTGGGCTCGCCGGGCTTGCGGATGCGCTGCTCGTGGTCCAGCAGCGCCTCCACCGCCTCCACGAACTCCTCGGAGATGGCGTGCAGCAGCGCGTCGCGCGTCTCCACGCCCGCCTCCAGCAGCAGCTCCACCATCTCCAGGTTCTCGTTGTCGATAGCCATGAGCAGCGCGCTGCGGCCCAACGGGTCCACGCAGTCCGCGTTGAGCCCGGGCCGGTCGCGCGCTAGCAGCCGCCGCGTGCCCGCTACGTCGCCGCGCTCCACGCCCAGCAGGTACTTCTTCTCCTCCAGCGACAGCGACGCCATCTCCTGGTGCGGACGCACGCCGTCGCCCTCCTCCGTCATGCCGTGGATGCTGTGCCGCTTGACCTTGCTGTCGGGCGGCCGCGGCTCCGGCGCCAGCAGCGCGCCCAGCTCCACGCGGCACTCGCCCATGCCTCCCGCGCGCTCACTGCCGCCCGCCGCGCCCGCGTCCGGAGATATATTTAGCCGCGAGTAAACATCACCGGCGTCCTCGCGGCCCGACGACTCGCGCCGCTCCGAGAACTGCACGCGGCGCGCGCGGCGGGCCGCGATCTGCCGCGAGTGTCTCCGGAGCGCCTCCAGCTCGTCGTGGTGGCCGTGCGCGCGGCCCCGCGGCCGCTCGCCGACTGTGCGCCCCCCGCCCTGCGCCCCCGCCCCGCGCCCCGCGCCCCCGCCGCATCGACCCGCCCGGCGTCACGCACGTGCCGCCGGAAGCAGGTCGCAGGGTGACCGACTCCGCGGTCGTCGACGCCCCCGAGGTGGGGCGCAGACTTCGCCAGTTTCCGATAAACTAACCCACCATAACCATAATAGGTGGACTGAGTAGAATAAAGCAATTGTGCTAATAGAGAAGGCGAATGGAGGACCTAAACTTGTTTTTCTTTGCAATTTCATTTAGGTATTTTATTTTCATGTATGCAAGAAAAAACAGTATAATACGTAATTTAAAAAAGTTACAATACCGACCGTATCTTGATTTATAATGGTCCATAGTATATGAACTAAAAAAGTATACTCTGTCAATAGTCATAAATATTTATTTCATTAAACATTAAAATCTTAAATTAAGATCCTTCCTTTCGCGGCAAGGTACTCAACCACTGAGCCAAAGGTTCCAGTCACCCCTCACGAACTTTATCATTGATTGTTATCTACGTACTTATACAGACGCCCTCTATGTGCTTTCTTCTAACAACTCTATATTAGAGTGAAGTTAGAAGTCCTAGTTTCAAAGGCAATATTCCTAAGTTTATTAATTGTATTATAAACAATACAAATCCTATAACTTATTTAAAATCTTTCAGGAAAAATAACCAGATGCAATATTATTCCTGATGAAAAAATACATTTATCAAATATTTTCTCTGATATAACTTGACAGTGGACCACTTCAATTTAATAAACATAACCGAACTATACGAAACTCATTTCCAAACTGTTGCAACCCGATAAAGAACACTTCAACACGGAGCTGCGGTGTCCTATAAATGCAAACCACTATTGTGTCTATTGCACAGACTTCAAAATTCAATATTACTTTAGAAGGGAGTGTCTTCTTTAACAAGATGCCCACACCCCCCTGCGTTGATCTAGCTAGAGAATGTTACGTTATACGAGTTTAAATGTAGACTTGACTCCGTTCCACGGTTAAAAAAGTTTCCGTTAAGGCCATACCTTGAGCTACGGAAATTCCCGACTTACAGAGGCTCTACCATGAGTTTGCGCATTGTAGAAACGTAACGTATTCATTTACGTATACGTGAGCAACAACCAATGGGATCGCTTTATTTTTGGTAACAGGAATGAATAAAGCGGTTAGTTATTTCTCTGGCTTCTCTCAAATGCGAATTTGGCATAGAAAATAAAATATGATTCCCGCAGTTCAAATTATGAAGATCACCAAAACTAATAGCTGTGAAATAACGCTGTTTGGAAGATAAGTAAAAAAAACGTATTAGGGGAAGGTGGGGCAGATTGATGCAGAAATATTTAAAACCAAATATCATGTGAACTAACAACATATTTTCAACTTCTATTAAAAAGTAAAAAGTCTAGATCAACAAAATACAAATTAGAATAAAGAAATAAATAAATGTTTGCAATAATTATTTAAATACATATTATATGTACATCAAAATCAATCTGAAGACATGCGGTACCTGTATGAATATTTGCAAAACTTAATATCCTGGGAATATAAGGCAATCAATTTAATTTTTAGTTTCATCTTTTTGCTGTCATGTCATACAATATTTGTTATGACATTTTACAAAATGTAAACAAAGATTTTAAAAAATAATATAAATGAATTCCCACGGGCAAACTTGTAGTCAAAATTTCCTACTATGCCCTTTGTGTTCAGACGGAAAACATTATAAAGGAGAACGAGGTTTGGCTATACATTCAAGTCGTCGTCATGCCACACAGTCTTCGGGTTCACAACAACATCACGATGGACAACACGGAATAAATAAAACAAGTGGAAGTGTGATGTGGGCGTGGCTCCTGTTCCAGCCGTTTGCGCTGATCCGCAAATACCATTTTTTTTGCGGTTAGTTGTGTCCTCTATGCCACACTGATGTTATCCATTTTCTGGATAATAAAATTGCATAAAACTTCGTAAATATGCTTATTATGCTGTATTGCAGTGTAAAAACGATAGTCGATATAAAAATGTTTTAAATGGTGGTGTATCTTGTCATCGGTAAGTTCATTTACTAATTAATTTAATATAAAATCTAATACATTTCTATTTGAGAGCTATATATATTATAATGGACTTTATTTCATTGCTCCTAAGGTCGAGTTTGTTTCTATTAATGTAAATAATGACACATTCATTCTTATACAATTACTCGCTACTAAATTAGAGCTGGGAAAAGTATATTTATTAAAAAAATCGATATTTTTCTTTATCATTATATTATTTTATATTTGAGATTATTTTCTTGTTTCATCGCAATAATTAAGGTATTGCGATAATCATCTCAATTTTAAACAAAAATGTCGTGTATACTTAAATGAGGATATCGACTTTTTATTTAATCAAATAACTTTTTTTCAGCGAAATTTTTTTTAAAGATTATTGATCCTATCATTAAAGAAAACTGGATTGACGCAGCGGGAAAAAATAATTGAAACGTGAAAAATATTTGATATAATTTTATGACAACTTTACTTTAATTTTTTCTTTTTTAAATACCTACTTTTTTTATTGTAAGTAATACAATTTGAATGCCTAAAAATATTATTAACATTAGTATAAATATCACCCCTTATAATTTAATCTTATATCTTATGAACAATAAACGGTAATTAAAAATAACGTCTATTCGTTTTATTCAATACTTTCGAAGAGAATAAAAAAAATGTCACATAATATGAAATATAATTGTAAATTTATTTGTTTTGTAACCGCATCAATTAGCCGGCATAATGGGAGCGATTAATGTTATAAAACAACAATGTATTAATCCACCTATTCATGGACTTTGTAGGTCTGCTTACCACTAGACGCAGAGTCCATAATCTGCTCTCATAATATCAGTCGTCTCCATTCATGGACTCAGTTGATCTGCTTACCAACAAGTAGGCACAGAGTTACATGACCTGCTCTTATAATATCAATCGTCCCCATTTATGGAACCTGTTGACCTGCTTACGAACAGGTGGGTAGCGTCATGTAACTCTACCTACCTTTTATTAAGCAGGTCTACAGACTCCATGAATGAGGACGACTAAGTAATAGATTATAAGACGTCATGTGACTGCATCTACCTGGCGGTAAGCATACCTCCATAGTCCATGAATGGGCTTCCACTATGCCGGCTAAATGATGCAGTTACGAAATAAGCGACGACGAAAACGAATTTTCTTTACGAGTATTTTAAAAACTTTGTCACTTTTTATTAAAAAAATCAGCCGCCCGTTTCGTAACCACACCCTGTGTAAGGAACTACTACCTCGGCAATAACCGGTTTTTGAGATTACTACAACTATTAGTAATCTCAAAAACCGGTAAAACCACAGACTAAAATCGAATTATGCCTAGTTAGAAATTGTCAAGGGACTAGTAATGATTTTGGATTTGGGCGGTGGAAACGAGACCGATCCGACCGATCGGTCTCGTTTCCACCGCCCAGGCCTTACTCCCACCTAAAATATTTATTACTTACATTTAAAAAATATAATTTACTACACACATATATTTAAAAAAAAACATCGATATCAATACTTTCAATATTTTATTATGTCCCGCCCTTGAATTATTATATTTTGTGCATAGAAAGTGCTAGAATAGTCAAACAGACTTTGGCTTTATAAACTATATTAGGCCTTATGCCGACTGCATAAAACAATTAATCGGATATTGATTAAATCACGCCACCTGTGTTCTAATAGCAGAACCTTTTTAGCAGAGTGTTTAGACAGTTTATTTCTACTAGAAACTAGATGTCATGATTTTTTGATATATTAATTTTAATCTTATTTCATAGTCTTTAGTGTTTAAAATTAATGTGCATTTTTGTAACCAATCAGGACGATACAGTTATAGATTCAACACTTATAGATATATGATTTTGGCGACATCGGTTCTGATACATTTGGTGTTGTATACCATTTCCACTTGTATTATTTATTCCGTGATGGACAACAAGTAGTTTTTCCGTCCTCAATTCAGCAGTCTTCAGGTCCACTCACACAAACCACACAACTTCAAGATAATTCAACGGATTTTTGGAGTACTTTGTCAAAATTAAAAAACAGTATTCAAATAATAAAAAGAATTCCTCGTGGGGCTCGTATAACTGTTGCCCGTTCTTTGGGCGATTGCATAGCGAAAGTAGTAACAGATAATACTTTAGCATCGTGGCAAAACCTCATGACTTTTTCATATTCCATACTCCATGCTAAAGATCAAACAAAAAAAAAATTACTAACAACCCAAATTAAACTAAACACAACCGATATTACTATCCCTGACTTAAATAATACTGAATATAATAAATCAAATTATTCATTAAAAAAGGCAATAGAATCAAAGATTTCCGACGGGAATGTCAGAGGTGCTGCTAATATTATATTTTCAGATGACTCCATAGCAGGTTACTCCGTTGATACATATAATGCATTACAAAACAAATATCCCTCACCCTTACCTTCGATGGAGCTCCCTAGTCCACCTACTCTGGATCAACTTAATGTGCAAATAAATGAAAATGATGTTCTAAATTCCTTGTCAAGTTTTCCTAATGGTTCGTCAGGAGGTGTTGATGGTACTACACCTCAACATCTTCGAGATCTCATTAACACACATACAGTAGATGCAGGAAAATACCTTCTCACTCAATTGACATTATTAATAAATCTGATGTTATCTGGTAAAATTAATAATGAAATAGTTCCAATCTTATATGGCGCAAATTTAGTCGCTTTAAAAAAAAAGGACGGAGGTTTACGTCCCATAGCAGTCGGAAGTACGTTTAGACGCATCGCGTCTAAATTATGCTGTCGATATTTTCATGATCGGTTTATTAATAAATTTACACCTAAGCAATTCGGATTTGGTATTAAAGGTGGCTGTGAGGCAGCTGTACATGGAGCAAGAACCTTTCTAAATTTAAAAATTATGATGTTTTTATAAAAGTCGACATAAAGAATGCTTTTAATTCGGTAGATCGTGGTGTTTTATTATCAGGAATTCGAAATTTTGTCCCTGAAATATACAACTATTTGTGGCAATGTTACAGCTCTCCTTCAAAATTATTTTTTAACGATGAATTCATAAACTCTTCTGTAGGATGTCAACAAGGGGACCCTTTAGGCCCAGCTATATTCAGCCTATCAATACATCCAATAATAACCGCTCTTCAATCCAAATTTAATTTGTGGTACTTGGATGATGGTTCCTTGGGAGGCGATGCAGAAACTGTTTTTCAAGACCTACAAAATATTATTTAAAAAAAATCTAGTGTAGGTCTTACAATTAACTTTGAAAAAATGTGAACTTTTTATACCTGAAAATGTGCCTGTTAACCGTCGTATAGATATTATAAATAAATTTAATCTTCTCATCCCCAACATTATACAATTAGATAAAAAATCATTTTAATTTTTAGGTGCCCCAATTTTTGAAGAGGGAATTCCAGATTTACTAAATTCAAAATCAGCACTTTTCTCAAAAATGTCACAAAAAATATTAAAAATTGAACCACATATTGCTATTTATATTTTACGTTATTGTTTATTTACTCCAAAACTTTTATATTTTTTAAGATGTTGCCCTTTTTGGAAATTCAAGTTTTTATTATTATATTTATTATTATTATATATATATATTTATTATTTTTTAGATAAAAATTTACAAAATATTATGTCAAATATATTAAATATAAAATTTTGCGAAAAATCTTTTTTACAAGCCGCACTTCCAGTTAAGTATGGTGGACTAGGGATCCGGTTACCTTCAAGCGTAGCACTCCCCGCTTTCCTGTCATCTGCCCATAGTGCACACGCTCACGTCGGTAAAATATTAGGTGAAACCTTAGACGATGTGAGAGTGTGTTACTTGGAGGAGGCCAGGGCAGCGTGGAGCGATACATTTCCTGAACAGGACATCCCAAAGGAAGCAGCCATGCAAAAGGCGTGGGACTTACCTGGTACGGAGAAAATTTACAATAATTTATTGAATGAATGTAACGAGGACTCCGACCGGGCACGTCTTCTCGCTCTTAGACAACCAGAATCAGGTTCATGGCTGCATGCTTTACCCTCAAAGAATCTAGGAAACCTTCTGGACTCAAATATTTTAAGAGTTTTTTTATGTTTAAGACTAGGTATACAGTTATGCGAGCCCCATCAGTGTCCGTGCGGACGGGATGTGGACCGATCCGGTCACCACGGGCTCTCTTGTCAGAAAAGTGCAGGTAGAATGTACAGACATTGTGGTTTAAATGAGCTAATTCGGCGAGCCCTAACCACAGTGTCTGTGCCTTCTATCTTGGAACCGCCCGTCATATGTCGCGATGATGGCAAGAGGCCGGATGGTGCCTTCGTCGTGCCATGGAGTCTCGGCCGAAGTTTGGTGTGGGACGCGACCTGTGTGTGGATACATTGGCCGCGTCTCACATACGAAATACTTCGCTGAGAGCCGGTGCAGCTTCCGAAAGTGCACAAGCCCTCAAACGCCGCAAATATAGTTCGTTATCGGAAAATTATACAGGGTGAATTTGAAAGGATGTACTTTGGGCTAATATGAGGTTCTGCTGATCAAAACGAACAACTTTTCCTATGGAACCATGTGTCGCAAATGGAAAAAAAAATTGGCTTCCCCATACAAATTGGTCATTTTTACATAACTAATTTGTATGGAGAAGGCAATATTTTTTTTCATTTGCGGCACATGGTTCCATGGGAAAAGTTGTTCGTATTGATCAGTAGAACCTCATATTAGCCCAAAGTACATCCTTTCAAAGTCACCATGTATATTTGTGGCGTTTGCAGTGGAGACTTTGGGCCCGTGGTCATCGGATACCAAAATGTTTGTTAAAGATATTGGAAAGCGTTTGGTCCATGTCTCGGGTGACCTTAGAGCTGCGGCGTTTTTGTCACAACAAATTAGTATAATAATACAACGTGGAAACGCCGCCAGTATCTTAGGCACTATGCCGCACGGCACCATTTTAGATCATATTTTTAATTTATAATTATTGTATACTAGGATTTTTATAGGTAAGTATTTTCTATGTTTTTAATTATTTTACATTTTTTAATTTTAGGTATTTAATTTAGTAAGTTCTTTGTTATTTTTTAACTTCTATTTAATTTAGCGTATAGTTAAATATATTAATATTATAATGTTAAGAGAAAAAAGGAAAAAACCGTTTAAGTTGAGAAAATTGAGAAAATATAAATTTTGTAAAAAATGGAATTGGAATCATTCTGCCCGACCAACGGGGCACTTGGATACATCACTTGGGACACATTAATACAGAGTAAAATTTGTATGAAAATGGTTTAAAATATAACACTTAACTAAGTCAATTGCAATTACTTAACTTTTAAATGATAAACTTAATAGGAACGCCTCTATTGTAACTTTTATTGGATATTCATACACTAAAATTAACTGTAAAAGAATATATAGATGCTGTTTGAGCTGTGCTCTTCGAAAAAAATGGTTTTGGCACGTGTAAAATATCTTTAATATCTACGCTTGATTTGTTTTCTACATCTGGAAAACAAAAACCTATGACCTATGATTTTTTCTAGCTATTATTGAATTTGATAAGAAGAAAATAACCAATGTTTATATTTTTAGTATCAGGCGCCCTTTCTCCATCAAATTCTTCATCACCGTCGTTATGACTTAATTGCAACGACTCACATTAGTTTCAAACGAGACTTTTTTTCTTTTTTAGTTTGTCCCAATAAATTGTTTACCGTTATTTACTTCTTTACTTTCTGCTTCATCTATTTTACTGTTTTTATTTTCATTTCATTTTCTTCAAGAAATAATTTCAGCCGATCATTTTTTGGAGTGTAAGGCTTACACTAAACCCTAGATATCCTTGTATAGATCGATTTTTTAAAAGGCTTTTTGGATATGGTCGTACTGCTGTTGGAGATATTATGTCATTACTAGTCCAGTGAAAGAAGACCCAGCACTTCAAGAAAGTCAACAATTATTTTGAGAAGACTTTTACTTGCTGGGCTCTAAGTACTTGAGCAACTGTTAACTTTGACCCTTAGGAATTAGAAGATGACGCTTGATTTTCTTCCTAAGCTTATTTTAAACGTGTTCCATGCTTGATATAATACTTATTAGCTGCTTTTCGTAAGATAATAGTATTAAATTATCTTCAGATATGGCAGTCTTGATTTTTCTTCATCTACATTACGTTTTTCAATCTTTGGCTTATACGTCCGTACTATTTTCTGGTGACAGCAAAAAAAATATACTTAATGAAAACCTAAAACTGTATTAAACTATGTACAAATTATATTGGGGCACACCTGTACTTTGCTGTATTAATGTGAGCCAATCAGATTTTTTTCAAAAATCACTAATGTAACTAACTTATATTTTTTTTAAACAAGATTGTTAATACTTGATACCCCCACTTGCCTTTCGAATCTATAGATCTTTACAAGATGGCACAGAAAATCCCATTTAACGTATTTTTTTACTTGGCCGCACTTGAAACACGTTCATTCTTGTAAAATGCCACAGGCTGACTGGCTGTTAGACATGTGGCACTCGCGAATTATTCAATCATTTCGATATGGTATTGTCAAGTCATCGAGATAAAGAATCACGAAGATAAAAAAGACGCTAACTTAGGACATTTTAATTCCCATTTTTTTTTTAATTTAAAAAATGTTACGTACCTAACACGTTGTTCGAAACCCCCTCCCTGTAATATTTTACAAGAACCCCCTCCCCCCAAATTGCGTTACGTTATACTTGAACGCTCCCTTTAGACATGGTACCGATTATACTATGCGACCGAACGAAAGGTAAGTGATAAACATATTATTGAAGGATAAATAATTTTGAAATGGATGAAGATTTTTTAACGGTAACGCGTTTTTTTTTTGCTCATCATTCAATTAGACGAATTATTTATGAAATTATTTAAATTATCAGTAGATGGAAAGTATGGATTTCAGGCATCGTGCACTATTCCTTTCCATAACGATCCGACACTCTTGTACTTGATATATCGAATTCGTTGCATATTAAATGATTTAATGACCAAGGCGTTTTTGTTTTGCTTATAAAATAAATTGTCAACAAAATTAAGCGAAAACCGGGGTAGTCTATACGAATTCTCAAGAGTTAATATGTATGTTTTTTGATAGAATACTGGGATCCAATCACCAGCGCGAATGAAGCAATTGGGAATCATTCCTAAAAAGATAGTGATTGACAGATGTCTACTGTCGGAATGATCACAATGTTTACATTCACACTATTAAAGACACGTTTTAGAGATGTCACAATTCGAATACATTTATTCTATTATGAAATAATGCTTGTGTATCTATGTGCCCCTTGTATCATTCTGACCCACTTTCCTTAGAAAAAAAAAATTGTTAAAGGTCATCGATGTATTTAATAATAATAATATGTAGGACAATTTTACACAAATGCAATAGTCACAAACTAAGTTCTAAGCTTGTACTATGTGTACCAGAAACAATGATATAATACATATTATATTTTATAAACACCCAGACCATGACATTACAGAGACACGTACTAATATTTATTTGCCATGGATGGGAATCGAACCCACGACCTCCGGATATAACGTCAAAGTCGTAACCATTATTCTACGGAGGCTGGATTTGAAACAAAAATACCTATACTTACATCTAAATTTATAATCTAAGAAGTAATTAAAAGTTTTCCAGATAATTTATTCAAAACAATTTTATAAATAATAATAAAAAACAATAAAATTAATATCAAACATAATCCAGAGTGTCAATTACGAGTTGCTTGAACGGCGAGCGTACGCCGACCGTCGACAAGATTTGCGTGGACATTTGTATGGGATGACATTAGTGACCGTTCACGACGTATTACGAGTGCAAAGAGAACCAAACAATATTTGCGTGAGCGTGCGCTCGACGATTTTCTTGTTTTATCTATGGCTCGCGACAAAGATTTGTATGAAAAAGTAATTACGAGTACCATTTTGACATTGCGGAGCGCACGATCATCGCGCGATCGCACGATTTTCTTGCTGGCGCGCTGACGTCGAGAAATACCTGCCGTGCTATCAAGTGTGTCTTTTAAATTTAATTATTTTTGTGTTATTATGACTAAGTTTTGACTAAAACGAGTTTTGTTGTTAGTTCTTAAATTTATTCAGTGGTTTTTATTAAATAATATAGTATAATTCTTATTTAAAAGTAATGTTTGAAGCCGTCATGTGTACATCCAATAAACCGGTTAATTCTCTCTTAAATCATCACAATTTACTTATTTGTATTTTAGGATGTAATTTTTAGCTTATAATTTATATTAAGCAATAGAACAATACCACAGATGAGATAATAGTTACTACATAAGCCAAGACATAAAATCTAATAAAATGACCGTTCTCTTGTAAGAGAAAGAGCCTTGGATAAAATATATAAAATTATTAACCGCCGAAATCTAATTAATGATAATATAGAACAATGGTATTTTCACAGAAAACATTAAACTCAATAAATGTAAAGATGGTAAGTTATGTACAACTAAATAATAATGGTGTGATAAATTCTTTACAGATATGTCACAGTAACTTAAAGCTATTAAAAGTTAATGGCAAATTTAGTAGTGCAAACCATGATGCACATATCTGATGGCTTAGTGCAATAATTAATTAAGTATATGAAAAATTTACATATAATTACTATTTGGTGGAAACATGATTATTTGGTAAGTTTTATTTTTTTTAAAGTTTATACATTCTTATTTAAAACCTATAGGATCTTATCCTACCTTATTAATTATCACACTAATGCCTGCCACTTCTAAGAATTGTGTAAACCAAACCCTTATTACCCCACAGTATTCAATGGTTTAATGTTTATGAACTCAATAAATAACATTCACTTACATTGAGTTATCACAACAATAATAGTACAAAGATTACCTACAACCAATATGCCTCAGTGCACCCATCACCTTTAAGGTTGTATATGGAGGTTGTGGATTTGATTCCCCCACCCAAGTCAAAAAAATATCAGTATGGTTTTCTGTAGTTTTCATGGTCTGGGTGTTTATTGTACACAAAGTACGGCCTAGAGCTTAGTTTGTGACCAAAGCAATATGTGTATATTGTCCTAATATAAAAAATATAAAAACAGTCCTCACTACATAAAAATTTTAAACAGAATTACATAGCAATTGACCACCTCATAAACTAGTTTTTACATAGTACTAATGGTGTTATAAATTCTTAACAGATAAGTGACAGTAACATAAAGATATTAAATGTTAATGGGAAATTTAGTGGTGCAAACCATAAAGCACATATCTGGCGGCTTAGTGCAATAAATAAATATATGAAACATTTACATAGAAATTGGGAAACCGTATGGTTATTATTTGGTGGGTTTTTTTTTTAAAGTTTATATATTCTTATTTAAAACCTATAGGATTTTATCCATATACCGTATTAATTATAGCACTGATACCTGCTCCCTTCTAAGAATTGTGTAAACCTAACCCTTATTACCCCACTGTGTAAAAATGTGCAAATTTAAGAACATTTATAAAATCAATAGAAAACATTCACTTACATTTAGCTAACATAACAATAAGATTACAAACAATTCTGCCTCCATACACTAGTGGTTGCACCTTTGGCTTGTATCCAGAGGTTGTGGGTTAGTTTCCCACCCGTGGCAAAAAATATTAGTCCTTTCTGTACAGTTTGTAATGGTCTGGGTGTTAATAAAATATAATATGTATGATAGTGTTGTTTCTGGTACACATAGTGGGTACACCTTAGAGCTTAGTTTGTGACCAGCGCAATATGTGCAAATTGTCCTACATATTAAATTATATATTATTTAGGATATATATGTATTAATTTTATTTAATATTATAGGATTATACTATTATTGTATAATATATCATTGTAAAGATAACCCAAGCTACACTTCTCTAGTCACTTGCAAAATTTACAGCTTATTTTTTTTCAGGACCGCATACACTCTGAGATCTTGATAGCTTACTCTGATTCTAGATGCATCAGAGGGTTCAAAAATACTATCAAGATGTTTTGGACTACTCAAAAATAGATACTTATTAAAACACATTGATATGAAAAACCAGCGGTCTTGTTAGAGCAAATATAACAAGAAATTATATTGAGTTTAATATTCTAAATATAGAAAACCAGCAGACAACTGATACAATTTCTGGAGACTTAAAGTGCTCATATGTTAGAGCAAATATAATGAATTATTTTTAATATAATATTCTAAATTATAAATATATGGGTACATACATATATATACTTATAGTGTTTTATTTAAGTTGGCCTTGCCTTTCAGCTGACTGCAGGTCAGTAATCATCAATCCACTTAGCCGTTTGCTAATTATTGATAATTAAAACGACTATTTTGGTGTACTTTACACTCAATCACTACATGTACCTATGTTAAAATAGTTGCTGCGGCTACAAATAAGCAAGCAACTAAGTTGCTTGATTGATAGTAGTCTGTATTATAGACTAGGTTTTTTTTTACTAGAGCATGGCATGTGACTCGTTATCCGTATATCTGATGGTAAGCGGTATGTAGAGTCCAAGATATAAACTGTACCTGAAAAATATTGTTATTTATATGATACTTTTATTTAGCCCCAATACCCACCTTGCTATTGTGCATATCAACTTGAGAACCGGTTTATAGGTTAGGTTATTGAGTATATACACCGCAATGAGCTGGCCAATTGATAACTGTTGTTTCAGAAAACCTATGGTTCAGCTAAATTTAGGTCCACGTTTACAACCTATTTACCTACTGTTACAAACCATTTCAGTAAACTATTTGGTAACAAATACCATCCCGAAACTTCTTGAACCAAAGTCAAAAGCTGGATACCTTAGTTGTAACAAATTATTATGTACCTATTGTTAAAGTCGTATGCTCTTAAATACACTCCAGTTGCTATTGCTGTCAAACCATTATTTGGCATAGAATTAAAATTATATTTTTGTGGTCATTGTATTTATCGATCTTTCTGTTGCGGACAATTTAAAATATATAATATAAATGATTCAAAAGTATTAATTAATTTGATTATACCTGTTTTTTTTCACATACAATTTTACCAACATAACATATCCTAATGATGTTTCGGTATTAGTCTGTGGGTTCACCGGTTTTTCAGAGATTACTGCATTGATTTCTTGTCGAGGGGGTCTCTTCTCATGGTGCGATTGCCGGTTACGAAACGGGCGAGATTGATTTGACGATGAAGCAGCGAGGTCATTAAAATAGGCTCGTAATGCAAATATGTCCATGTCGCCCCCATTTCGTAATCCCATCATTTAGCCGGCATAGTGGGAGCGATCAATATGGTTTAACAACAATATATTGATCGACCACACTTATGGACTTTGTAGGTCTGCTTAACATCAGGTAGATAAAAAAGCACATGCCGTGTTTCATTAAAAACATTGCAATAGCCCTACGCATTCTACCAGTCAAACATTTGGGACAAAGCAGTGAATAGATGCAATAACTAAGAAACTTCTTCATCCAATATATATTTATTAATTAAATGACACAATGAAACAACATAATTTACAATCATATAATAAACTCCAATAGTTAAGTATATAAAACAGCACATTTAATTAATTACAGTATTATAACTGAGTTTATGACATTAACTCTACAATATAACAATCCAAATCTTTATTAGATAACGTAGTCGATGAAACTAGATTATTAAAATTCAGTTAATAAGATTACTTCTCCAGTAATAAAATCCAAATAGTTACAAAGCACAGTCAATCAAACCATTATTTATTACAAAATAAGTTAATGAGACTTCTTCTTTAGTATAAAAACTAAATATTTAACAAATACGTATATCTAAATATATAATAATATACATGGTGGCCGAGTTGGTTAGACCGTAGACTTAAAAACACTTTTCAGTTCGAATTCCGGTGTACCAATGAGTTTTTTAATTAAAAAAAATATGTACATTTGTTTGACAACACCACTATAGTGCTTCGGAGAGCACGTTGAGCTGTCGGTCCCGGTTTCACTATACCAACTTGTGAAACTGTTTATAGATAGATGGGTATATTGAGTCTATTCAAAAACATCGCGACGAGCTAGCAACTTGTTCGGTGTAGACTCATACCGTCGGCTACGACGGGGTGGGATTAAAAGCGCGCCGTTGGGTACCCTGGGGCCGTCTAGGCGGTCTCGGGCGCCGTAACGCACCCGTGATGACATGTATGTATGTATTAACAAATAACACAGTCAATAATACTGGATTATTACAACTCAGCTAATAAGATCACTTCTTCAATATAAAAATCAGTATATTTATAAAATCAATGAAAATCTTTATTAATAAAATTGAATTTCCAATATAAACAAATAATATAATTATAACAAAGAGCACAGTCTATGAAACTATATTATTACAAACCAGTTATTAAGATTTCCAGTGTAAAAATCTGAATTCTTAAAAAATAACACAGTCAATTAATTAAGTTACAACTTTTGTTACACATATAATGATATGGAAAAATATATGTTGTTAAACAGTAAGATATTACTTACAGTATTGATGAAGTCAAATGAAGTGCATTTTTTTGCCAAATATTGGATTCATAATATGAGAAGTATATTTGTATGGCAGCACTGTCGACTGGAGAAACCTTAATGGGATTGCTTCTTGAATATAAAATGTAAATATTTGAAAGAAAAGAAAGAAATACTTTATTTATACATCAAACAATGCTTATATAAGTAGGTACAAATTACTCGGTCAATGAAACTACATTATTACTTGGTTATAATATCCTTTGGCGTTGTATCTGGAGGGTGTGGGTTCGATACCCACCCAAGGCAAAAAAATATTAGTATGTTTTTTTCTGTACAGTTTGTCATGGTCTCGGTGTATATAAAATATAATATGTATTATATCATTGCTTCTGATACACATAGTACAAGCCTAGAGCTTAGTTTGTGACCAGAGCAATATGAGTAATATGTCCAGATATTATTATTATTACAACTCAATTAAGTTTCTCCAGTCCAATTCCATCTTATTACAACTAAGTTTATGAGATTACCTCTCCAATATAACAATCCCAATATTTATTAAATAACAGTCAATGAAACTAGATTATTCCAATTCAGTTAATAACATTACTTCTCCAGTAATAAAATCCAAATGAAACTATTATTTATTACAAAATAAGTTAATAAGATTACTTCTTTAGTGCAAAATCTAAATATTTAATAAATAACACAGTCAATAAAACTAGATTATTACAACTCGAGTAATAAGATCACTTCTCCAATATAGAATCTGTACATTTATAAAATAACAGACATCAATGAAAAACTTTGTTAATAACATTGAATTTCAAAAAAAATTATATATATATAATATAACAAATAGCACAGTCAATGAAAAGATTCATTGCAGTTACTTAGCAGTTACCAATTACTCAGTCAATGAAACTACATTATTACTACTGAAATAATGAGATTACTTCTGCAGTCCAGTCCCATCTTCCTCCTTCTCCTCCCATCCTTCCCTCCCCTAATCGCAAATAGTTTTTTCATGCTTGTAGTTGGTGTCGCATAAGGGTCTCCATGACTAAATTGAAAGATACATACATATAATTAAAAAATTTTTTTCTCAAAAAGTAAGCTTAACTATACAGAGAGGAAATGCCGCCAGTGTCCTGGGCACTATGCCGCACGGCACAAATTTAGATTCTATTTTCATTTTATAGGGTTTTATTTATATAGGCGATTTTATTTTGTTATGTTATAGTTTTAGTTTATATTTTCTTTATAAGTTGTAAATAATTATTTATTTGATGTTATTAGTTAATGAATACATAGTTTAATTATATAAATATTAAATAAAAAAAAAAAAAATTAAAAATATGAATTATGATTAAGTTATAAATACCACTTTGTGGACATAGCACAGCATGATTGCAATGTGAAAGGTATATTGAGTACATGTAATACACTGAGTATAACTGATGCATCGCTATGTCGAAAAATCATAGTATTCTTTAAAAAAAATGGCCAAGTGTATTTTACCATAATAATACCTACGCTTCAAGGTTCAGTACAACAAGAAAAAGTTTTTTAGTAAATAACTGAAAAATAAAATCCAAAAATAATATGATAATACCCAAAGACCTAGATATATAAATCTTTAATATTTAAATACAATTGAGTTGATATTCTAAAATAACAAAAAAAAAATGTGGATAAAGTAAAAACACATTCAAACATTTGAAATTTAATTATCTTAAATGATGACAGAGATAATAATTTCTTTTTAAGAACAAAATTTTGCCCTTTAGAAGCATTTATTTTCAAAAATGATACTTCAAGATTAAGAGAGTCATAAAATCTCAATATAACATAGTAAAATCTTGGCACAATATAATCCACCAAGAGTTTTAATTTCTTCAAAATTTTAAAAATTCTACCACAATTGGTTTTTGAGATAACTGGACTCCCAGAGTTACTATATATATGTATTGTTTTTGTACTTACCATTCCATATATTCCATCAATATTGCATACTGTGCTGCAGATGTCATTGTTTTGTTTGCTAAAAAAAAGAATACTATCAGTAAAACCCACAAAAAATAACTATTTTAATAATTAGGTGTTTATTACATCATTTCGGTCTTTTAACATCCATCCAACCATTACATGAATAGAAAAATTAAGTAGTGAAGTGGAAAGTTTGAGTAAAAAATAATAGGTACTTTTTTTTTCTCACAGCACCTGCTTGACGATCAAACAACAGATTAAGAGAGGATATCATAAAATCTCAATATAACATAGTAAAATCTTGGTACAATATAATCATTTTATTAAGGTTTAATAAAATGTATCAAACAGCTGCTTTATAAGGAATAAAGGAATGTTGATTTTACAATAATTTAGAGAAATTATTTATGGTTTGTCTGTTATATAATAAAATATAAAATAAACTTTAATTGAAACAAGTACCCCAGTAGATGTTGTCTCAGAAGGTGTAAAAAGTGAGCATATATGTTTCTCTGGGATAAAGCTGTCTTTATTTTGGGCAATCCTGAAGCTTACTTTTCTAGGTGCAGGAGTTAACTATAGTGATATTTCAAGATTTATATAGGGTGATGTAGTAGAAGATTGCTTATGTGGTAGTAAATATGCCTTGTCCTTGGTGCAGAATAATATACATTATTGTTATACTTGAGAAATTGCTTATGATCCAACGACCTTAACCATGCAGTTCGACTGCGTGAATTAAAAAATATTTAGCATGCTTCTTCTTTTTACACTGTGCTTAATTGTAAAATTGTATTACTGGAGTGGTGACGCTGAAATTTTCAGTCTACGTATATCACATTTACTACTTATGTTTCGAGGCCACAAGTCGTTACTTACTTAGCAAATATAAGGCATTTTTATTATAACAAAAGGTGGAATATATCATTCTTCTTAAATAATAGATTAAAGTCATTAATACCTAGATATTAATTATTTAAGAGTTGATAATAGAAAACGAGTCAATATATTGTATTTTTATAAATAAAACTAATTTTACTTACCATTTATATATTTATCACTAATACAAAATTAACTCCGATTATTATTACATCAATTATATTACTATTTTAATGTAAATAACTTAAAAAATTACAAACATAACCTAATACAAACAAACAAGATTTGTTTTGTTATTGTTTGTTACCAACATAAAAGTGAAAAAAAACGTCACTTCTATAACGTTTTGTTTATGGCCGACGGTGAGCGGACGGTCAAACGGTAACGATGGATAAATAATCTCGTAATAGCAGTGGACGTTGGACAAGAAAGTCGGAGCGCACGCCGGTCGTGACCGTTTCTTGCTGAACGTTAAAATCTCGTAATCGAGCCTCAGGTCAGAAGTCCAGTCCTGCGCGCGCGCTCTCGGCGCACGGATGCGTTAGCCGTTCGTAAGAGTGAGTGCAAAAATAACAACAATTGATAAATCGAATTTATTAAAAGTGATTGTTTATAATGGTGCTGTGTAAGGGATGTAAACTGCCTATCAGAGGAAGAGAGGGATTTAAGTGTAAATGCCAACCGACGACGCCCGAAAATAAAAAGGAACCGACAATCAAAAAAAGATCCCACAAAAACTTCTTCGGAATACCTGCTTGTGGAACTAAATTCCAAGTTAGAGATTATTTACGGTATACAAAAAACATTGGATGATTTAACAGAGACGATTGATTTTTATGCCGAAAAGTACAAAGAATTTCAAGACTACAAGGTAATTTCCGAAAAAAAAATTACTTCACTGGAACACAAAAACGTAAATCTAGATAAATGTAACAAAGCTTTAGAAGAAAGAGTCGTAGTATTGGAAGGCCAGAATAAAGAAAGAAACATCGAAATTATAGGTTTGGAAAGACAGGAGGGAGAAAAACTGCAAAAAGTGCTGGAGAAGGTGGCGAACAAGCTGGATTTGGATACTCAAAACATTGAAGAGATAAAACGGGTCAGAGAACAACCTGGCAATGAGCGACCACCAGCAGTAGTTATAACTTTTACGGCAAGAAATGACTGGCTGCGTACAAACAAAAATACTAATATTACAAACGCTGACATCTATAACAACAACAACATCGGCCCCATCTACTTCAATGAGGATTTGCCTAAGTATACTAAACACTTGTTGTGGGTCACAAAATCGCAACTTAAAGCTAGTTATAAATATATTTGGATACAAAACGGAAAGATTTTAATAAGGAAGGACGACTCAAACAGAAAAAATTACAACATACGAACAGAAAACGATATAGATCAACATAGGAATCATATTTAATTAAAAGTTACTTACCTACATACGACTATCTATACCTAACCTATATATATTTACTTACTAAGTCTAATAAACTTAAATGATTTATCCTATAACTACTATTAATAAACTATACTAAATATGATAATACATATAGTTGGAGCCAAGAAATGAAATGTACAGAGGTTAATAATATGAATATTATACACTTAAATATGTGTTCCATTAGAAAACATTTTAATGAATTTTTGGTACTAATTAATACATCTATTGAGAAAATAGATATAATTATTTTGTCAGAGATTAATATAAAACAAGATGAAATTCCGTTGTATAAGATTCCTCAGTTTGATATGTACTGGAATACTAGTGAAACTCGACGTGGTGGGGGCTTATTAATCTACACAAAAACTTGTAATCGATTTTCTTGTCCCTCTCGAGACAAGAGAATCTGCTACCACCGGCTCAAGGAAAGGGACTCTATAACTCTCAGGGCGCCTTGACAGAGGTGGAATTTAAATACACTACACAATCACACAAATTAATTTATTTACAATAAAACTTACAAACTAACTTAAGACTAAAGGTACAATTTATATAACAGTTTATATACTCAATTTTTATACATGGGTTATAGTATTGACTGGAGATGTCGTTCTGCGACACTGCCTAAGAGGGACACACTACCGCCTAAGCGTATAGCAAATGCCTAACACGAAATTAGAACATATAGGTCACCTTTTAGGCCAAGGATTCCACATGGGATGAGGAGACGCCCGAGGTCCTTTTGGCAGCAGCACCAGCTTCACGACGAAGATGTGACTTGGATGGTGTCCTGCATCTGTCCTCGGTCGATGAATCAATTCCTCACCCCTGATAGAACTCGCAGGCGGATTTCACCAGCACAAGATGATCCTATGCGGACATTTCACGCATGGGTAACTTTAACCGGGTACTATGAACCCCTGTGAAATTCAATCCGATTAATATATTTGAATCACAGGCTTTGAACTCGATTTATACGTTATTACACTTACTTTCGGGTTTTTAAAAATTGCACTTATTAAATTTAAAGAGACAATAATTACTAGGAATTTAGATATAAAATTTTTATGCGCATTGTTGTGATTGGTTTATTTTATTTTTTGACCAATCACAAACTTTCTTTCAATGCAACGGGCATTCAACACAAGTGTTTATTTTTTTTATTATTTTAAATTAGCATTTAATTAACTTACGTAATTATTTAAATAAGTATAATGATTATCGGAATATATTTACTAGACTAATTATGATTCTGTATCATATTGTGGGTTTATGAACTATAATAATGATCGTTATTGACATCCGCTATGGATTTTCTGACATTTAGCCGCTAGATGGCAGCATGGTCTCTAATTTTACCTAACTCAAATAATAGATGTTTAACTAGTTAATATTTATTACGTAAGATGGCGCTTATATCTCGTAGAGACAAATTTTCTATGTTACAAACTAAACTATATGTTACATCAAAAAAGGTTGATTGTGGCACTGCTGTACATTCAAATATAATAAGTCAGTCGAATCTACACATTATAGCTATGTATGTACCAAACACAAATAGGCACATATTTGTGGATGAATTGGTGCAAATAATAAAGTCTTTACCTGGGAAAGAAGATGTACTTGTGTCACGTTACACCCTCTCCATATTATATTTATGTATTTTATTTTATTTGTCTTCATATCATTTTATACATTTTTTTTAAATTACCACCAAATGTATCGTCATACACCGTTTTCTGGGAAAATTCCAGGTAGTAAAAACATGGTTAAATTGGTTAATAGTTGTATATAATACTCCAGAATTTTGACAGCTAGAAATTTCCCTTCTGTGAACGTTCCAAATTTTTCATTTAGTTCACGAAAAGTTAGGCTTTGGTTATCAAATCAGATTCCAAACACTTAAATTTAAATTTTAAATTATAAAAAAGTACTAAACTATGTTTTAGGTAATATTGTAAATTAAAATATGTTCTTTAGGTATTTTCACATTTTTAGACACTTAAAACACTAAATCTTAGCGTCTCCTCTGACCGTTAGGTAGCTTCAAATGTTCCCATACTATTCCAAAAAACACTGGCAGTTTATAAATTAAAACTAAATATGAATTTTAATCGTGGAGCTCTAAAATCGTCTATAAATATGTCAGACCGGCGATTTTTCGTCAGTCTCGAGGAAGCTTAAGAAAGAAGAAGAAGTCTAGCTACAGTGGCAGTGATCGACTGGTTCACATCCTTGAAACCTTGTACCTGCTACGTCGAGAACCAGGCCCGATCCTGTCACACTTTCTTGAAGACTCCGGATCCTGGAGTTGCTGCCTCCAGGATTTGCCTAGACTCCACTTCGCTCGAGCGTCTGCTCTGAGTGTTGGAGCAGACTTCCTTGTGCTGCAGGACCTCGCCTCGGGCTTCGAGCCTTGAGTGACGAGGCCATCTGACTTCTCGTCTCAGGCATTGGCCTGAGAGACGGGAATTCACCTCTTCGTGTACGGCTGCCGCCCGCTGTATGCGTGCTGCTGTCGTGCCGCCGCCTTCCCCTTGCTGCCGTCATCGTGCCGCAAGCCTTTGCTTCACAGACCTCATCTCAGGCCTAGAGCCTTGAGAGTTGAGGCCATCTGAGTCCTCGTCTCATCGTGTGCGGCTGCTACAGTCGTGCGTGCTTGCTGCTGCTGCCATCGTGCCGCCGCCTTCCTGCTTGCCTGCCTACATCTGCTGCCGTCGCCTGTCTACGTGCCAGTCTGCGTGCCAGTCGACGTGCCAGTCCTCGATCCTGTCCCTCGTCAGTCCCTCCAATCTTCCCGTACTATACGTTTAGAGTTTTAGTTTATAATAGGCATATCCATGGTAGGCAGTAGGGTATAGAGAACCGGACCTGTTTTTGGGAACCGGGATTTTTGGTACCGGTCTATACTGGAATCGGGACTTCCCGGGATTTTCGGTAATTTCGGTATTTTTTTCGACCATAATAAAGAAACGCTACATATGAAAGTTGTGACGGTTCACGGTCAAGAAAAATACTACAAATTATAATCATATTTCGTTTATGAAAATTTTTATTATTCACATGTTGTATACATATATTATAACAAAAAGAACTACCTTCTCAAATACATAAACTTTCTCGAAGCTGTGTCGATTGTCGAAATCCCAACCATGGATCCCAAAGAAACATGTATTTGAGTAGTTTATCGTTAAATGAAATTAATCAAAGTAAACTTTAAGCAAAAGTAATAAATATAATTAAAATTAAAATAATGATAAAAGGTTATAGTAATAACAAGTTATTACCTCATCCAAAAATATATAAAAAAATACCTATTGTAGTATAAAAATATATATATATATATATATATATATATTTTTATACTACAATAGGTATTTTTTTTATATATATATTTTTATACTACAATAGGTATTTTTTTATATATTTTTGGATGAGGTAATAACTTGTTATTACTCAACCCTTTATCATTATTTTAATTTTAAATATTTACTATTTTCTACAAGGTAATAATTAGTTATTACTTAACATTTATGTTAATTTGTCTTATTTATTTTAAGTTATTTTGTTAACAGAGTTATAGAATACATTTCCATGTTTTTTTTTTAACTAGTTGATGTTTGCGCAAGCCTTGGATTCAGCTATGTATTTGGCCCTGCAATGTAGTAGTATACGTATCCAGCGGATTTCCTCTCCTTTGAAGGTCATTGCAGTGGTGGCGCGTGTGCCGGGTTCTGGTCTGCACCCTAAGGGCCTGGTTGAGCAGAAGGATGGCTGACACATACGTTACGTCCGTGATCGGGTGCTGCTGTGGGGGCCTTGGATCTCCGCTGGGCACGCACGTTTGATTGTTATCATATAAGAAGCGGAGATCCCGAAAAATCTTCTCGAATAGGCCGGCGCTGGCATCAAAGAAATGTTGTGTTCTGTAATTCTGTACTTTCAATATTGTAAGATAGTATATCTGCCTTGGGGTGTTCTACTCGTGCTCTTCGGTAGGATGAGAGTATATACCACATGCTATAAGCATAGGTTTAAGTCAATAACCATGCAGGACCATGCTCCTCCGATGATACGGTACATGTGGAACATCAGAGTTTTTTACTTGCTGGTACCTTTTTCTCCAGGGTGTCTCTGAGGCGACCGACTTGTGATCAGCGTTTGCGCCCTAAAGTTACCTTCCATCTATCTACTTGATTACCTATATTAAAGTATATATATTTGGGGCGTAGCTATGGTCTGTTGGGTTGGTCGCCTTGGTGGCACTTTTGCAGGGCAGTCAACGATTTACAGGTCAATGGAACCAGCTAAACACCTAGTCTTAAACTGGTTGGTTAAACTGGTTGTAGTGTGTGTTCGGTTGGGTTGTTTTTTTTTTTTTTTTTTTTTTCTTCCCGCAAGGACAATAGTTTAATAGTTTTGATTTGTTTATTTTGTATTATATTCTCAACATTTGTCTGTGGGAGGAATGGCGACCTGGCCAAGTACACACAGGACCTTATATATACTTTTTTTTTTTTTTTGACTTTTCATAAATGCCTGTAAAGGTTTACATGAAATAAATATTTTTGACTTTTTTTTTTTTTTTTGAAAAGCAAATATTAATATCAACACTTCTAGTTAAAATCAGTCCACCATTAAATGAGATTAAAGGAAATATACTTTCAGCTACAATAAAACTTAACTAACTTATTCCAAATAAAATTTAACTTAAAAAGATAACAATCAAAATAAAATCTAAGCAATTACAGATGAAGAGGAACTATTAGTTAAAATCAGTCTATCGTGGAGTAAAACTTAAGTAAAATTGAACTCAAAATAAAATTCGCATTCACAGATGTAATTAAACTATTTGGTATTCTTAAAAGCTTTTTGTTTTTGTAATGTGTTCTCAAAAAGATCAACGCGTCTAAAGTTATATCACCTAAACGCTAATTTTATTACACAGCAGGCCAGCTGAAGAAAAAATTCTTTCAGGCTCAACACTGGTGGGTGGAATAGTTAGAAGATAGTCATAAGCTTGTGATACATGAAGCCCACGATCGCCTCCATTTTCGAAAAGGGCCATCTCAATTCTTACATTTGTATGAAGATTTTTATTCTGCATTGATATAACACGTTCCTTCCTAATCTTTTGGAGTTCTGCATTTAGCTCCTTGCTTTTCGTTAGATCACTTTTTTGTACTAAGGGTTCGGATTCCACTTCCATTTCACCAACTTGAGTGTGTGAATGTTGGGTCGTTGGTGTTGCTGGAGGTGGAGGACTAGTGCGTTTTAGAAGTGATACAATCTTATTGCACATTTCGTTACTATTCGGGCGGGAAAATACATTCAAATCTTCATTGTTTATATTCGGAAAATAAGTCTCTGGGTTCTGCAAGTAATTAAGTATAGCTGCTTCTGGTAAACGCCGTTCTGTGTATCGTGTATTCAAAGTTGATGACATTTTTCTGCTTAGATAAGTATTAATATTAGATAACTTATTCAGTGCGAATTTGACGGCCAGATCCGCTGTGAGTAATGTAGCATCTCTACGACACAATGCTTCTAAAACAGTTTTTACTATGTCATTGCAAACTAATCGTTACAAACAGTTACAAATAGAAACTAATCGGGCCACACATTTATGTTTACTTACCTACAAAATTTGTTAATAATAAAATTAAATAAGATTCGCGTATATTTACTCGCGCTAAAGATGCCGCCAAGTTAGGAACGTAACGTAAACAAAAGATCAAGGTAGGTTTATAACAAAAAATACAAAGTACCCTACTCAAATGTAGTTAATAAACTGCCTTTCAATTCATAAGATCCAAGCGATCCGATGTTTGAAGATTTGTCTCGATCCGCCTAAAAATCGTATGATCCCGATTCGATCCAAAAATCGCCGGATCGTATGCTCTCGATCCGATTTTCTAAAAGATCGGATCGGAACCATCCTACAAAATGGAGGCTTTACCTTCCATGTATACGGATATTGTCCGTTTAATTATTTTTGCCGATTTCATACATTTTTCAATTTGTACGGACTTTAGGTGAAAATCGATAAATGTGTTGTAACGTTTGCCCCCCACCATGTAAATAACTAAAGCCTGTAAAGACTGAAGACCTCCGTCGTCGCTGTGAGATAATCATAGAACCTTATATCTAATAAAAATAAATAAATTTAAGCCATGTAATCGTCTAGTTTAACCCTTTTACGTTGTGTATTTTAAACCGCTTCAGTAACCCATAGTTCTTTTAGAGGTAGAATTAATATTAAGATTGGTAAACTTTATAAAGTATGTTTGTGTGACTTAAATCCACTGTATACAATAATCCACACATGCAATATCAGAGTCCAGCAAGCAGGGGATTGAACTGCAGTGTTCCCGGACTTGAGACCGCGAAGTGGGTTTACAGGATCCTTTTAGAGCGCAAACTCTCACCCCCACTGTGTTCAGTACCCTCTCTACCGAATCAAATACTAAACGTCGGCCAACGTTAAAATATTAATAGTATTTAAATAAATTAAAAACTTACCAAAGCGCCGGATACGCCATCTCGCCTTAAAATCACACTCACCCTTTAACACCTGCACTACAACACGACTAATTAACGACTGACCTGGGCCTACGTGTAGCTGCTCCTGCGCAGCTTCCTATCCCCTCTACAGCGGGCGGGAACGTATTGTGTAGTAATTTACTTTAGGCAATTTTACATCATATTTGTATATTTGTAAAGTTTATAATACAATAACAAATCTCAGGGAAACGAGATAAGCATTATTAACTCGTGGTGTTTCTTTCGTGTTTTTTTTGTGATACTATTTTAAAATATATACATCTTCATGAAATAAATTTTATATTGAAAAGTTTCATTGATATAAATACAGAAGGTGTATGGACGAACCGTTATAGTGTATAAAATTACTGTAACCCTGTAGTTCTGTACCCCTAGTGTGAGTTTTCTAACTATTACTTTGAGTTTGAGTTAACTAAAATTCGTATGGTAAATAGTTCAGCGCTACAAGCGGAAATTTTGAGAACTAGAAATGCGAGCGTGGGATTGGCCAAAATGTTAACGCCGTAGTATAGTTGACGCGAAAGTAAACGTTAAAAACTCACACTAGGGCTACTGTACTCATATTATGTCAAATATTGCATAGCGTACACTTTATTATTGCCTACTCATTGTATATTATGCGATTTGTTTAATTCCCGAAAGTACCAAAAATCCCGGTTCTTGATTTTTAATTCCCGGTTATTTGACTGCTGCAAAAAACCGGGAATTCCCGGGATTTTCGGTACCGGGATTTCCCGGTTCTATACACTAGTAGGCAGGGCCAACATTTATTAGGTAGGTCTCTTATTTAGTGTACTCAAAACCAACTTTACTTGTAAATATATCTATTTTTAATATACTTCTTTTAACCTAACTAATTTTATCTTTCATTTTTTTAAAACTCCCCCGCTACATTGGCGCCCAACGTGGTTGAGTACAGTTCCTATAACTACATTTTTCACCTAGGTACACACCTTCTTTATATTTTTTAACTTAGGAATTTCTTTAGTATTTTAACTTAAAAACTGTAAATATATTTTTTTGGTTTTGTAAATATTCTGAAACAAAAAACTTGATTTTACAATTTATTATTTGGAATTTTCTTATAAAAAAAAAATCTTAATTTAATTTTCTTCAATTTACTTAAGCCAAATGGATACTAAAATAATAAAATTTCATTTTCTCAATAAATCAGAATTAACATACGAAGTTTCTATCAGATATGATGAACCTTCTCAAAATTTAGTTGACCTAAAAAAACAAATTTTAAATTTATCTGAGAAATTACCATCTGACGATATTATTGATTCCACTTTTGAACCTAGTATTGATTTATCTGAATTAGCCTCTACTCTAAATTATATTGAAATTAAAATTTCCAATTTAGAGAACAATTTTGAAATTAATAATTCAAAAGAATAAACTCATTTCTTAACCATGTCTATTATAGACTAAAAAGAATTGATCTTACGGATCATTCTGATCCTAATGATAACTACAGATCTTTAGAAATAAAATACCAAAATTTATGCCAAGCATTTAATACAATTAATAACCCTAATTCTAAAATAAATAATGATAAACTATCTATTAACTCTAAAAATATTATACTTTCTTGTAACAAAAACAACTTAGCAGAACTTAAAAAGTTTACTTTTAATGGAAATACATGTCCTAGGTCTTTCCTAGAAAAGATTAAAGAGTTAAGTATATCACGAAATATTTCAGATGATGAATTATTCAATCACGGTTTCGAATTTTTCACTGATAATGCTTTACATTGGTTTAGAATATAAATATAAATAATATATAATATATTGGTTTAATAGAATAAAGAATAATAATTTAGTGAATAATTGGCAAAGCCTAGCTTTAAAATTAATTTCAGACTTTGGTAGTCATGATTATGATTATAAATTACTCGAATCTATTAGGCATCGTACACATAATAGATTCGAGTAATTTAACAGACTTTCTAAAATTCCTTCAGAAAATGAACAACTTGAAATTCTTTTAAAGAATATTCGTCCATCTTACTCATTAATGTTAGTTCAATATAATATTACTTCTATAGATCAACTTATTAACATTTGTAAAAATTATGATAAATACTTAGATAAAGAAAAATCTTTTAAAGAACCTCAAAATTCATCTTCTGACTTATTCAAAGATTTTAATTCGCCTCCGTAGACTAGTGGTTGCGCCTTTGGCGTGGTATCCGGAGGTCGTGGGTTCGATTCCCACCCATGGCAAAAAATATTAGTACGTTTTTTTCTGTACAGTTTGTCAAAGTCTGGGTGATTATAAAATATAATATGTATTATATCGTTGCTTTTGGTACACATAGTACAAGCCTAGAACTTAGTTTGTGACCAGAGCAATATGTGTAAATTGTCCTACATAAAAAAAAATAAAAAAATATAAACCGCTGAATTCATATAACAAAATCTCTAATCCAAATAAAAACTTTTTGCTATAGATGCCGTATTAATGGGCATAATTTAAAAACTTGCACTAAACCTAAATATTTAATCTGCTTCAAATGTGGTAAAAAAGACTATAAAATAAGTAACTGTCCTGATTGCTTAAAGTTTAAATCTAAATCTCCCAAAATTTCAGATATAAATACTAATTCAAAAAACTAAATAACTTGGATCACAGCAATTAAAAATCCAATGATTGGAATTTATGGTTAAAATTCTTAAAATCATTTTTAAATACGTATAAAATATCTGTGATCCATTATAATGATGAAAAAGACAATGTCAGGCCTTTTCTAAATATTTCAATTAATGATGTTGACTTTTGTGGTTTACTTGATAGTGGTAGTTCTATAATAATTTTATGATTCTCACCTAGATGTTTTAAAACTTGATTTTTCTTTATCATCGTCTCAATTTACTAATGTTTAGCTGTAACTAGTAGTCAAAATTTAAAATCAATCGGTCACATTGATTTACCAATTACTTTTCAAAACCAAACTCATATAATTCGTGCTTTTGTTTTTCCAAAAAATAATTAAATTTTAATAACTCCAAAGAAAAATGGAGAATGGCGATTCTGTTTAGATAGCCGTAAACTTAATTCTGTTGCTAAGCGTGATGCTTATAGTTTGCCTTTTATTAGAGAAATTCTTGATAATCTTAAAAATGAAAAATTTCTTTCTAGTATCGATATTGCTAGCATTTTGGCAGATTCCATTAAAAGAATCTGATAAAAATAAAACAGCTTTTTATGTTCCTGGTAAAGGAATGTTTGGATTTATAGTCACTCCATTCGGATTAACTAATGCACCAGCTACACAGCAAAGACTGATGGATATTCTATTTACACCTGATTTTGATAATAAGGTATTTTGTTATTTAGATGACATAGTAATAGTTAGCTCCACTTTTGATGAACATATACATTTATTGCAGAAAGTTTTCGAAAAATTAACTTACGCAAATTATAAATTTTGATAAATGTTGTTTTCTTAAAAAAGACCTTAAATATTTAGGCTACATAGTAGACAAATTTGGCTTAAGAATAGACCCTGAAAAGGTTCGTGCTATATTTGAAATTCCTATTCCCTGTTCAAGAAAAGAAGTAAGAAAATTCTTAGGTACGTTGTGTTGTTTAGTTGGAATCGTCGGTTTATTCCTAATTTTAGTGATTTAGCTGGTCCATTAAACATATCACCTGAGTGTGATAATTCTTGTTTAAAACTTAAAGAAGCATTAGTTACCACTCCAGTTCTTTCATGTCCTGATTTTAATTTACCATTTTCTGTACATTGCGACGCTTCTGATTATGGAATCGGAGCCATGCTCTCTCAACAAATAGATGATAAAGAAGTTACTATTGCCTATATGAGCAAATATCTTTCTAAACAGGAACAAAATTATTCAGTTACAGAACGTGAAACCTTAGCAGTTATTACCGCTATTGAACATTGGCGTTGTTATTTGGACAACAGCTTAAAAATTATTATTTACACAGATCATGCAGCTTTAAAATGGTTCATAAACTTGTCGAATCCTACGGGTAGATTGGCTAGATGGACTGTTAGACTGTCATGTTTTAATTTTGAATTGAAACATAAAAAAGGCAAAGGTAATATAGTACCCGATATTCTTTCTAGAACTTGTAAAAAAATTAATAATATTAATTCATTATTCGTTTCTCCACTTTCAAATATAATTGATTGGTATAATAAATTATTTTCTGAGTGTAATAATAATCCACACAATTTTCCTAACTATTCTATCAATAATAATGAATTGTATATAAAGGTAACTAAAACAAACTCTAATAATAATGATTTTATTTGGAAAAAAATGTTCATCCCGATTCTAGACTTAATATTATAAAAAATCATCATGGTTCTTCTTCAGATGTTCACTTTGGTGTTTTTAAAACTTACAAAAAAATATATCTTCATTATTTTTGGCCTAGTATGTTCAGGGACATAGCGAAATTTATAAAAACTTGTGAAACTTGTTTGGCTTATAAACACCAAAATCATTCTCCTTATGTGAAGGATACAGGATGGCTCACCTTACAAATCCCATGCTTCTCCGTGGTGATGGTTCTTCCCAAATTTAGCGGTACCGCTTATGTTCGTCAGATGGGTATCTGCACTTCACTAATGGTGTATGGTGATTTTGGGAGCACAATACAGGAAGGATTTAGAGGGCTAGGACCACTGAATTTAGGTTTTACAGACCTTAAATATTGCTTTTAGCAAGTAAAGTTACAGACGTAGTTACAGTATACAGAATTTTATTCAAGTGGCAAAGAGTGAGTGAGTGAGTGAGTGAGTTAGGAGTGATCGAGAGGAAAATAGTTGCCAATTATAATTAATAATAAGTATAGCTAACATTCTCCCCGCCGAAGAAACCGTTAAGATTTCTTCAGATCTAAATAAAGAGGTAGTTACAGTTGCAGTTGCAGTACAGTTACAGTTACAGTACAGTTACAGAAAAAATACTGAAATAGTCAAATTATAACAGAAAAAATATTATAAGTAGTAAAATGAAATATAAGTAAAAAATTAATTTTGATTAGGTAGTAAACAAAGTTTGCCCACTGGGCGAGTAATATCACCGGAAGAGGTTTTAAGCGTGACGACTCGCACAACTCCGTCTCGTCCAGGTGATAGTTTAGTGACACGACCCAACTTCCAGTACAGAGGAGGAGAATTGTCATTAACAATCAAGACTAAGTCACCCTTTTGGATGTTAGCATGTTGTTTTAGCCATTTGTTACGCTCTTGCAACGTATGTAAGTAATCACGTTGCCATTTAGTCCAGAAATGTTGAGTAATTTTTTGTAAGAGCTGCCATCGAGATAGCCGGTTCTGACCACAGTTCGTAAAGTTTTCCTCCGGTAGAGACATCTTAGAGTCTCCAATTAAGAAGTGTGATGGAGTCAGTGCATTAATATTATCAACGTCTTCAGAAATGGGACATAAAGGTCTAGAATTGAGTACAGCTTCAATTCTAGAGAATACAGTAGAGAGCTCCTCAAAAGTCAGAGTTTGAGTGCCTATAGTACGTTTTAAATGGGACTTAGCGCTTTTAACAGCAGCTTCGAATAGCCCACCCATACTGGGCGCAGCAGGTGGGTTAAAATGCCAGTTAATTTTTAAGGAATTACAGAAATTATCAATTTTATTATTTACAGATTTATTATTTAAGAAACAATACAAATCCTGCAAGTAGTTGTTGGCACCTACAAAGTTTGTACCACAGTCTGAGTATATGTCAGAGCAGAGGCCTCGTCTACTAACAAATCTGTGCAGGCCAGCAATAAAGCATTCAGTAGAAAGATCTGACACAAGCTCGAGGTGTACAGCTTTAATCGAAAAGCAGGCAAATACACATAAGTATGCCTTTTGAATAGCAGCCTTACGCAACTTGGATGCCTTTATTAGAAAATAGCCTGCATAATCAATGCCTACTTTGGAGAATGGTCTAGAATAAGTTACCCGGTCTGGTGGTAAGTCAGCCATAAGATACTGAGAAGGTTTGGGACGTTCCCTATAGCATTTTAGACATTTAAATATCTCACTTCTTATAGCTACACGACCAGACAAAATCCAAAATTTTCTACGAAGAAGAGAAAGCAAAAGATTAGCACCAGCATGCATATAAGTCACATGATAATATTTTATAATTAAGTTAGTCAAATGATGTGATTTAGGTAATATAAGAGGATGTTTATGTTCAAACTCAATAGAAGCATTTGACAATCTGCCGCCAACCCGTACAAGACCTCTGCTATCAATAAAGGGAAATAAACGTTTAAACCGAGTAGCATGAGGTTTGTTTTGTTTTAATAAAGTTATGTCAGTACGAAATTCAAATGATTGGACCAAAGAAATTAAAGACAATAAAGAATCATTTGTATTTTGAACAGTGAGCTGACCAGAAAGTTTACAGTGAATATGACGGAGATTGTAAATAAATCTTAAGCAGTAAGCTTGCACTCTGACAAGTGTATGAAATGAACTAAAACGAGACATGAATTCAGTTGGATCGGCTATAGCACTACTTGTATGACAAGTAGAGATAACCTGTTCAGAAATAGGAATTAAATTATTTAAATTAGTAATAGGCCATGATTGTGAAGGTTCTGTCAACCAAGATGGAGACCACCACAAGTCATGGTGTACCAACTCTGAAGGTAGCAGCCCACGTGACGCGGCATCTGCGGGATTAAGACTAGTTGGTACATGTCTCCATGTGGTAGGAGAACAATTAGAAAGTATTTGAGAGACACGATTCGCCTCAAAGACCTTTAATAAATGTACAGGTGTGCGTATCCATGACAACACAATATTGGAATCACTCCAAGCAAAAATACAGGAAAAATTTACAGTGGTTAATATAGATGTACAATATTTTATTAAATTTGACAAGAGTAGAGCACCACAGAGTTCCATGCGAGGAATGGTAAGCTTCTGCTTTATAGGTGCTACTTTAGATTTTGATATTAATAAACAAACATTGACCTTGCCCATGCTATCAACTATTCGAATATAGACAGAACCAGCATAGCCACGTTGAGATGCATCACAGAATCCATGAAGCTGGATGTCTGTGCAGCCTTGTGGAAAAATATAACGTTTAATATTAAGTTGTGATAGTGATGACAAGTCATTCAGAAAATCAAACCAACAGCGTTGGTAGTCGTCTGGGAGAAGATCATCCCATCCAATACCAAGCAACCAAAGTTGTTGCATAAAGAATTTAGCTTTAAAGATTACAGGCATGAGCCACCCGCACGGGTCATACAGACACGCTATATTAGAAAGAACAGCTCTCTTAGTACAGCCAAGATTAGATACCCGGCTATGGTATCTAAAGACATCAGCAATAGGATCCCAGCTGATGCCGAGGACCTTAATATAATTATCAGATTCAGCTTCAAAGGTCAAAGGTGATTCACGCATGCACTCTGGAAGTCCAGAAAGCAGTTCAGGGTGACTGCTTGCCCATTTTCGGAGTTGAAAGCAGCCAGTACTCAGTAAATTATCAAGTTCAATTTTATATTGTCTAGCAGTTGCTACATCTGGAGCACCACACACCACATCATCAACAAATACAGATTGTTGAAGTATGCGGCTTGCATTAGGATGAGAGGTTTGACCTTCAGATGCAAGCTGAGACAAGCAACGCATAGCTAGATATGGTGCTGAAGAGACACCAAAGGTTACAGTGTTTAGTTGATATTCCTGTAGCACATCATCTGGGTCTTTACGCCAGAGTATGGTTTGGTAAGAGCGATCCTTGGGTTCAACAAGGACTTCTCTGTACATCATCTTAATGTCAGCTGTGAAGGCTACTTCATTAAGGCGGAATCTCAATAAAATATCAACAATATTTTGTTGTAGTTTGGGACCTGCATACAAAACATTATTAAGTGATAGACCATTAGAGGTCGGAGTGGATGCGTCAAAGACTACCCTAACCTTTGTGGTAGAGGATTGTTCTTTGATCACAGAGTGATGTGGCAAATAATACTTGCCAGTGTTATACAGTGATACAGATACAGGAGTCATATGACCTAAATTAATATAATCATTCAGTACAGCTACATATTCAGATTTAAGTTTCTGATTAGTATTTAAGCGTCGTTCTAAAGAATAAAAACGACGTTCAGCAACAGCACGGCTTTCTCCCAATATACAGTTCTGTTTGAACGGCAAACGCACCATGAAGCGTCCAGTTTCGGTACGCTTTACAGAATTTAAAAATATTTCCTCACAAACCTCATCATCAGGATTAAGACTAGAAGCTTCAGGAATATTCTTTAGTTCCCAAAATCGTTCCAGGGAATCAGAGATGGTCACACAATGTGACTTTAAGGTTTCAGATGAAGCAACATATTTGGAAGCATTACCAATTATAATCCAACCAAATATAGTGGAGTATGCAGAAGGTAAATTATTTGGTAAAGTAATTTTATGACCTAAATAAACTTCATTATAAAAGTCACTGCCCAATAAAACATCTACAGAGCGGGAATTATAGAACTGATCATCAGCAAGTTGAATGTTAGGTAGGGCCTTAATGATGTCAGGTGACACAGGTACAGACGGCATTATACCAGTAACTTCCTTAAGAATGATTGCAGATACAGAAATTTGATGGTCGGATACAGATGATTTTAAGTTTAGTGTAACCACACCTTTACAGTAGATGGGCTTAGAAGAACCAATACCTGCCACAGACATATGACTATGAGACCGCTTGAGCTGGAGACGCTGCACACAAGATTCAGTGATTATAGTGCACTGCGACCCAGGATCAATAAAGAGACGTACAGGATGCAATGAACCATTGCCAGCGGTAGCATGGGCTACAGCAGTCCCTAGCAGGACGTGATGCTTATTTGTGAGAGACACAATAGCATTGATGGCAACAACACCTGGATCCGTTGATGTTGAAGGACTAGGAGATTCACTAGGTTGCTTAACACTAAGTGCAGCAGACGAGTCTCGGAGACATATCAAAGTGTGATGCTTAGTTTTACAGAATTTACATTTATAATCAGAAGTACAGTTAGAATAAAGATGACTACCTAAACAATTAAAGCATAAACTCTTACCTCGAGCAAAGGCTACACGATCCTCAATGGACATAGATTTAAATTTGTTACAGGAATATATAGTATGGTCATGGTTACAACATGGACATGCAGTTTTGTTGACATGATGAACCTTTATATTCTTGGCAGGTCTTAGGTATGCAGGGTTTTGACTTTGCCTAGAAGGAGGACAAGAGAACTCATATGCCTTGCATCGGGTATCAAGAAAAGTTAACAGTAAAGTATAGGAAGGGATATCACTAATTTTAGCTAAAGTTAATTCAAATTGATTTCTTAAATCAATAGGTAGTTTTTTCATTATGATATGAAGTAGGATAAAAGACCACTGTTTCACTTCAAAGCCAAGAGCCTTTAGTGCTTCAAGATTCTCATTAAATGTATTTAAGAAATCTCTTAAGTCACTTTTAACAGTATGTACAGTAGGTAAAGATAATAAGGCATCTATCTAGGTGAGTGTCAGCGATTAGTCTTTTATTACAGTATCTATCCTGTAATAAGTCTAAAGCTACAGAATAATTTTCATTAGAAATAGGTAAATGTTTAATTAGATTTAAGGGCTCTTTACTAAGGCAAGATAATAAATAGTGAAGTTTACGTACCCCAGTTAAAGAGTTGTCACAGTCGACAATACTCTTAAAAATGTTAATAAAGTTTGTCCACTGTGTCACTTGTCCACTAAAACTCGGTAAAGATATCCTTGGCAGATCGTGACGAGCAGGGGAACCATTAAGGGATACAGGAGTTACAGTTGTTTCACTAGTTAAGCGACGCCGAACAGTTTTAATTTTAGTAATGATGCCGTCATAACGCTCAAATTCAGCTTGGTGAGCTTTGGCATCAAACCCTGCCTTTTTTGCGGCTTCCACTGATACGTAGTAGTCGAAGAAATCGGACTGCAGCTTCTCGATCTCCGCAACTCTTACAAAAAACTCCTCTCGGACGTCGCAATCCTCTACAGCGGCTTGCGCCTTTGTTATTAAGGTATCTAATACATTTTTCACTAACCGGTACTTAATTTCAATCGTCATTGTGACGAGTTAATAACAAATTGAATTAATTTAAAACAAATATAGTCGAAAAACACTTGCAAGCGCGTTGTATTTTAAAGTTTTTAAATCTGACATTTAGTTTTTACAATAAGTGACAGATGACAGACGTCAATAGAGATGTACTGTCAGAAACGAACGAATGAATGAATGCAATGAGTGTAACGTCACAATTTATTTACAAATAATTATTTTAAAAATGTTTACGTGGTGGGTAGAAAAATAAAGTTATTTAATAAGGGTATTAATTTATAATATAGTAATAAAGTACAGAATTCAAATTAAAGATAAATGAATGGTTATTTTCAGTTAAAAAGTATAAAGAAAGTATTATAATAACATGTATGCAAAATTAAAGTAAAGTAACTTGATATGATAAAATCAACCTCCGCTATAAGGAAATAAGGTCGATAATGACATAAAAAGATTTAAAAGTTTTCCTAGAACAATTTTCAGTTAAAGTTCTAAAAAACGAATTAAAGGAATTTCAGTGATATTTTACAGGTAATGAAATACAGTTAAATACAGTATAATGAAATACAGAGAATACAGAAAAAAAAATAACGTAAAGTTAAAGGTACAGATATGACGCAATTTAATGGCAACTATATTCGGGAATAGAAAAATGTGATTTTAAGGAATCCAGGACTCGAAGGACCAAGCATGAAGGATACAGGATGGCTCACCTTACAAATCCCATGCTTCTCCGTGATGATGGTTCTTCCCAAATTTAGCGGTACCGCTTATGTTCGTCAGATGGGTATCTGCACTTCACTAGTGGTGTATGGTGATTTTGGGAGCACAATACAGGAAGGATTTAGAGGGCTAGGACCACTGAATTTAGGTTTTACAGACCTTAAATATTGCTTTTAGCAAGTAAAGTTACAGACGTAGTTACAGTATACAGAATTTTATTCAAGTGGCAAAGAGTGAGTGAGTGAGTGAGTGAGTTAGGAGTGATCGAGAGGAAAATAGTTGCCAATTATAATTAATAATAAGTATAGCTAACATTATGGTTTAATGGGTAAACCTAAAATATGCTCTAGACCTTTTCAAAGTATTTCAATAGATCTTGTAGGTGTCCTTCCTTGTACCAAAAAACAAAATCAATACATTTTAGTTATAACTTGTTGCTTTTCCAAATATTGTTTGTTGTTTCCTTTAAAACGTGCTACAACTCCGAATATATTATAAATATTTAAGGCATGGATATGATCGGTGAAGTTGGTCGCCTTGGTGGCTCTCTTGTATGGCAGATAATGATTGACAGGTCAATGGAATCAGCTAACCACCTAGTCTTACACTAGTTGGTTATGTAGTGTGTGTTCGGTTCGGTAGTAATTTTCATATTAAGATTTCCATTTCATCATGTCTAAGTTCAATTAATATTTGTCGTTATTTTGTTAATGAATAGCTGCCTAACCAAATGCACTCTAAGACCTCATTGTTAAACTTTTTTTTTTTTTTTGACTATTCATATATATCTGTAAAGATTTACATGAAATAAATGATTTTGACTTTGAATATTATAAATATCTGGAAAATAATGTATTTTTAGTTTATAGAATACCTCAAACAATTATTTTAGATAATGGTTCTCAATTTATTAGCAAAGATATGAAGTTATTCTTTAAAAAATATAATATACCTAATATATTATATACCCCTAAATACTGTCCACAAGTTAATACAGTGGAAAGATATAACAAAACAATAATTACAGCAATCAGTTCTTTAGTCCAAGATGATCATCGTTCTTGGGATACTTATATCACAAAAGTCCAATTTGCTATAAATAGTACGGTTAATCATGTTACAAAATTTTCCCCCGCATATTTAGTATTTGGTAGAGAACTAATAACTTGTGGATCTCTTTATAGCCATTGTTCAAATTATGATGAAATTACATTTTTACCTCGGAATATTTATGCTGAAAATTTGGGTTTACTTTCTGATACATTTTCTAAAGTTCAGTCAGCTTTATACGATGCACATTTAAAAAATTCATCTCATTATAATCTTCGCCGTTCTTTTAAAGAATTTAATGTAGGAGAAGGAATGTAATTGTTTGGAAAAAAACATATTATTTAAGTGACGCTGGTCGTTATTTTTCAGCTAAATTAGCACCAAAATTTTTTAAATGTAGAATAAAATCTAAAATATCCCCTTTAGTGTATGAACTTGTAGATGACTGGTAAAAACTTAGGCAGATGGCTTATTAAAGATTTTAAAATGTAACTTTTTGTTTCCGTAATCAGTTTTTTAGTTTACTTTTACGGCGTAAACTTAATATTTTTGATACTTTCCTTGAAATATGTATATTTTTATTTATTAATAAGTCATTTTCCAAATTCTAAAATGACTTATAAAGTCAATGACTTCCTGTTTATTTTCGCTTTATTTTGGCTATAAAATCTTTGAAAAAAAAACACTACTTAACAATAATAATAATGTAATTATTTTGCTTAAAAATAATTTTCTAAATGACTTTTATGGCATAGATATTTTTATTGATTCTTTTTAAATATCTTAATATAAACTTAAAAACCTATTCCTTAAAATTGTTTTTTTTAATATAAAAAAAAACTCGTAAAACGTAAGTTTAAATAATTTTGTTATTAATTATAACTCTTTAATATTTTTATATGTACATTTGTAAATATCACCTGGAAATCTTTATTAACCTTTGAAGGATACAGGATGGCTCACCTTACAAATCCCATGCTTCTCCGTGGTGATGGTTCTTCCCAAATTTAGCGGTACCGCTTATGTTCGTCAGATGGGTATCTGCACTTCACTAATGGTGTATGGTGATTTTGGGAGCACAATACAGGAAGGATTTAGAGGGCTAGGACCACTGAATTTAGGTTTTACAGACCTTAAATGTTGCTTTTAGCAAGTAAAGTTACAGACGTAGTTACAGTGTACAGAATTTTATTCAAGTGGCAAAGAGTGAGTGAGTGAGTGAGTGAGTTAGGAGTGATCGAGAGGAAAATAGTTGCCAATTATAATTAATAATAAGTATAGCTAACATTCTCCCCGCCGAAGAAACCGTTAAGATTTCTTCAGATCTAAATAAAGAGGTAGTTACAGTTGCAGTACAGTTGCAGTACAGTTACAGTTACAGTACAGTTACAGTACAGTTACAGTTACAGAAAAAATACTGAAATAGTCAAATTATAACAGAAAAAATATTATAAGTAGTAAAATGAAATATAAGTAAAAAATTAATTTTTATTAGGTAGTAAACAAAGTTTGCCCACTGGGCGAGTAATATCACCGGAAGAGGTTTTAAGCGTGACGACTCGCACAACTCCGTCTCGTCCAGGTGATAGTTTAGTGACACGACCCAACTTCCAGTACAGAGGAGGAGAATTGTCATTAACAATCAAGACTAAGTCACCCTTTTGGATGTTAGCATGTTGTTTTAGCCATTTGTTACGCTCTTGCAACGTATGTAAGTAATCACGTTGCCATTTAGTCCAGAAATGTTGAGTAATTTTTTGTAAGAGCTGCCATCGAGATAGCCGGTTCTGACCACAGTTCGTAAAGTTTTCCTCCGGTAGAGACATCATAGAGTCTCCAATTAAGAAGTGTGATGGAGTCAGTGCATTAATATTATCAACGTCTTCAGAAATGGGACATAAAGGTCTAGAATTGAGTACAGCTTCAATTCTAGAGAATACAGTAGAGAGCTCCTCAAAAGTCAGAGTTTGAGTGCCTATAGTACGTTTTAAATGGGACTTAGCGCTTTTAACAGCAGCTTCGAATAGCCCACCCATACTGGGCGCAGCAGGTGGGTTAAAATGCCAGTTAATTTTTAAGGAATTACAGAAATTATCAATTTTATTATTTACAGATTTATTATTTAAGAAACAATACAAATCCTGCAAGTAGTTGTTGGCACCTACAAAGTTTGTACCACAGTCTGAGTATATGTCAGAGCAGAGGCCTCGTCTACTAACAAATCTGTGCAGGCCAGCAATAAAGCATTCAGTAGAAAGATCTGACACAAGCTCGAGGTGTACAGCTTTAATCGAAAAGCAGACAAATACACATAAGTATGCCTTTTGAATAGCAGCCTTACGCAACTTGGATGCCTTTATTAGAAAATAGCCCGCATAATCAATGCCTACTTTGGAGAATGGTCTAGAATAAGTTACCCGGTCTGGTGGTAAGTCAGCCATGAGATACTGAGAAGGTTTGGGACGTTCCCTATAGCATTTTAGACATTTAAATATCTCACTTCTTATAGCTACACGACCAGACAAAATCCAAAATTTTCTACGAAGAAGAGAAAGCAAAAGATTAGCACCAGCATGCATATAAGTCACATGATAATATTTTATAATTAAGTTAGTCAAATGATGTGATTTAGGTAATATAAGAGGATGTTTATGTTCAAACTCAATAGAAGCATTTGACAATCTGCCGCCAACCCGTACAAGACCTCTGCTATCAATAAAGGGAAATAAACGTTTAAATCGAGTAGCATGAGGTTTGTTTTGTTTTAATAAAGTTATGTCAGTACGAAATTCAAATGATTGGACCAAAGAAATTAAAGACAATAAAGAATCATTTGTATTTTGAACAGTGAGCTGACCAGAAAGTTTACAGTGAATATGACGGAGATTGTAAATAAATCTTAAGCAGTAAGCTTGCACTCTGACAAGTGTATGAAATGAACTAAAACGAGACATGAATTCAGTTGGATCGGCTATAGCACTACTTGTATGACAAGTAGAGATAACCTGTTCAGAAATAGGAATTAAATTATTTAAATTAGTAATAGGCCATGATTGTGAAGGTTCTGTCAACCAAGATGGAGACCACCACAAGTCATGGTGTACCAACTCTGAAGGTAGCAGCCCACGTGACGCGGCATCTGCGGGATTAAGACTAGTTGGTACATGTCTCCATGTGGTAGGAGAACAATTAGAAAGTATTTGAGAGACACGATTCGCCTCAAAGACCTTTAATAAATGTACAGGTGTGCGTATCCATGACAACACAATATTGGAATCACTCCAAGCAAAAATACAGGAAAAATTTACAGTGGTTAATATAGATGTACAATATTTTATTAAATTTGACAAGAGTAGAGCACCACAGAGTTCCATGCGAGGAATGGTAAGCTTCTGCTTTATAGGTGCTACTTTAGATTTTGATATTAATAAACAAACATTGACCTTGCCCATGCTATCAACTATGCGAATATAGACAGAACCAGCATAGCCACGTTGAGATGCATCACAGAATCCATGAAGCTGGATGTCTGTGCAGCCTTGTGGAAAAATATAACGTTTAATATTAAGTTGTGATAGTGACGACAAGTCATTCAGAAAATCAAACCAACAGCGTTGGTAGTCGTCTGGGAGAAGATCATCCCATCCAATACCAAGCAACCAAAGTTGTTGCATAAAGAATTTAGCTTTAAAGATTACAGGCATGAGCCACCCGCACGGGTCATACAGACACGCTATATTAGAAAGAACAGCTCTCTTAGTACAGCCAAGATTAGATACCCGGCTTTGGTATCTAAAGACATCAGCAATAGGATCCCAGCTGATGCCGAGGACCTTAATATAATTATCAGATTCAGCTTCAAAGGTCAAAGGTGATTCACGCATGCACTCTGGAAGTCCAGAAAGCAGTTCAGGGTGACTGCTTGCCCATTTTCGGAGTTGAAAGCAGCCAGTACTCAGTAAATTATCAAGTTCAATTTTATATTGTCTAGCAGTTGCTACATCTGGAGCACCACACACCACATCATCAACAAATACAGATTGATGAAGTATGCGGCTTGCATTAGGATGAGAGGTTTGACCTTCAGATGCAAGCTGAGACAAGCAACGCATAGCTAGATATGGTGCTGAAGAGACACCAAAGGTTACAGTGTTTAGTTGATATTCCTGTAGCACATCATCTGGGTCTTTACGCCAGAGTATGGTTTGGTAAGAGCGATCCTTGGGTTCAACAAGGACTTCTCTGTACATCATCTTAATGTCAGCTGTGAAGGCTACTTCATTAAGGCGGAATCTCAATAAAATATCAACAATATTTTGTTGTAGTTTGGGACCTGCATACAAAACATTATTAAGTGATAGACCATTAGAGGTCGGAGTGGATGCGTCAAAGACTACCCTAACCTTTGTGGTAGAGGATTGTTCTTTGATCACAGAGTGATGTGGCAAATAATACTTGCCAGTGTTATACAGTGATACAGATACAGGAGTCATATGACCTAAATTAATATAATCATTCAGTACAGCTACATATTCAGATTTAAGTTTCTGATTAGTATTTAAGCGTCGTTCTAAAGAATAAAAACGACGTTCAGCAACAGCACGGCTTTCTCCCAGTATACAGTTCTGTTTGAACGGCAAACGCACCATGAAGCGTCCAGTTTCGGTACGCTTTACAGAATTTAAAAATATTTCCTCACAAACCTCATCATCAGGATTAAGACTAGAAGCTTCAGGAATATTCTCTAGTTCCCAAAATCGTTCCAGGGAATCAGAGATGGTCACACAATGTGACTTTAAAGTTTCAGATGAAGCAACATATTTGGAAGCATTACCAATTATAATCCAACCAAATATAGTGGAGTATGCAGAAGGTAAATTATTTGGTAAAGTAATTTTATGACCTAAATAAACTTCATTATAAAAGTCACTGCCCAATAAAACATCTACAGAGCGGGAATTATAGAACTGATCATCAGCAAGTTGAATGTTAGGTAGGGCCTTAATGATGTCAGGTGACACAGGTACAGATGGCATTATACCAGTAACTTCCTTAAGAATGATTGCAGATACAGAAATTTGATGGTCGGATACAGATGATTTTAAGTTTAGTGTAACCACACCTTTACAGTAGATGGGCTTAGAAGAACCAATACCTGCCACAGACATATGACTATGAGACCGCTTGAGCTGGAGACGCTGCACACAAGATTCAGTGATTATAGTGCACTGCGACCCAGGATCAATAAAGAGACGTACAGGATGCAATGAACCATTGCCAGCGGTAGCATGGGCTACAGCAGTCCCTAGCAGGACATGATGCTTATTTGTGAGAGACACAATAGCATTGATGGCAACAACACCTGGATCCGTTGATGTTGAAGGACTAGGAGATTCACTAGGTTGCTTAACACTAAGTGCAGCAGACGAGTCTCGGAGACATATCAAAGTGTGATGCTTAGTTTTACAGAATTTACATTTATAATCAGAAGTACAGTTAGAATAAAGATGACTACCCAAACAATTAAAGCATAAACTCTTACCTCGAGCAAAGGCTACACGATCCTCAATGGACATAGATTTAAATTTGTTACAGGAATATATAGTATGGTCATGGTTACAACATGGACATGCAGTTTTGTTGACATGATGAACCTTTATGTTCTTGGCAGGTCTTAGGTATGCAGGGTTTTGACTTTGCCTAGAAGGAGGACAAGAGAACTCATATGCCTTGCATCGGGTATCAAGAAAAGTTAACAGTAAAGTATAGGAAGGGATATCACTAATTTTAGCTAAAGTTAATTCAAATTGATTTCTTAAATCAATAGGTAGTTTTTTCATTATGATATGAAGTAGGATAAAAGACCACTGTTTCACTTCAAAGCCAAGAGCCTTTAGTGCTTCAAGATTCTCATTAAATGTATTTAAGAAATCTCTTAAGTCACTTTTAACAGAATGTACAGTAGGTAAAGATAATAAGGCATCTAGGTGAGTGTCAGCGATTAGTCTTTTATTACAGTATCTATCCTGTAATAGGTCTAAAGCTACAGAATAATTTTCATTAGAAATAGGTAAATGTTTAATTAGATTTAAGGGCTCTTTACTAAGGCAAGATAATAAATAGTGAAGTTTACGTACCCCAGTTAAAGAGTTGTCACAGTCGACAATACTCTTAAAAATGTTAATAAAGTTTGTCCACTGTGTCACTTGTCCACTAAAACTCGGTAAAGATATCCTTGGCAGATCGTGACGAGCAGGGGAACCATTAAGGGATACAGGAGTTACAGTTGTTTCACTAGTTAAGCGACGCCGAACAGTTTTAATTTTAGTAATGATGCCGTCATAACGCTCAAATTCAGCTTGGTGAGCTTTGGCATCAAACCCTGCCTTTTTTGCGGCTTCCACTGATACGTAGTAGTCGAAGAAATCGGACTGCAGCTTCTCGATCTCCGCAACTCTTACAAAAAACTCCTCTCGGACGTCGCAATCCTCTACAGCGGCTTGCGCCTTTGTTATTAAGGTATCTAATACATTTTTCACTAACCGGTACTTAATTTCAATCGTCATTGTGACGAGTTAATAACAAATTGAATTAATTTAAAACAAATATAGTCGAAAAACACTTGCAAGCGCGTTGTATTTTAAAGTTTTTAAATCTGACATTTAGTTTTTACAATAAGTGACAGATGACAGACGTCAATAGAGATGTACTGTCAGAAACGAACGAATGAATGAATGCAATGAGTGTAACGTCACAATTTATTTACAAATAATTATTTTAAAAATGTTTACGTGGTGGGTAGGAAAATAAAGTTATTTAATAAGGGTATTAATTTATAATATAGTAATAAAGTACAGAATTCAAATTAAAGATAAATGAATGGTTATTTTCAGTTAAAAAGTATAAAGAAAGTATTATAATAACATGTATGCAAAATTAAAGTAAAGTAACTTGATATGATAAAATCAACCTCCGCTATAAGGAAATAAGGTCGATAATGACATAAAAAGATTTAAAAGTTTTCCTAGAACAATTTACAGTTAAAGTTCTAAAAAACGAATTAAAGGAATTTCAGTGATATTTTACAGGTAATGAAATACAGTTAAATACAGTATAATGAAATACAGAGAATACAGAAAAAAAATAACGTAAAGTTAAAGGTACAGATATGACGCAATTTAATGGCAACTATATTCGGGAATAGAAAAATGTGATTTTAAGGAATCCAGGACTCGAAGGACCAAGCATGAAGGATACAGGATGGCTCACCTTACAAATCCCATGCTTCTCCGTGGTGATGGTTCTTCCCAAATTTAGCGGTACCGCTTATGTTCGTCAGATGGGTATCTGCACTTCACTAATGGTGTATGGTGATGTTGGGAGCACAATACAGGAAGGATTTAGAGGGCTAGGACCACTGAATTTAGGTTTTACAGACCTTAAATATTGCTTTTAGCAAGTAAAGTTACAGACGTAGTTACAGTGTACAGAATTTTATTCAAGTGGCAAAGAGTGAGTGAGTGAGTGAGTGAGTTAGGAGTGATCGAGAGGAAAATAGTTGCCAATTATAATTAATAATAAGTATAGCTAACAACCTTTATAAACTGTACATATATTTTGAACTTATGTCCTAGAATTATGACTTTATTTTATAGACACATCTTAGAACATATCTTAAACTTATACCTAGAACTTAAATAAATTGTTCTTAGGATTGTTTATTTTACATATTTAATGATTTGAAACTTGAATTACTTATAAAATGTTGATTTTATAGTTTTTTTTACTATTATGAGTCAAATACTTATTCTAAGGGTCGTAGACCATAATAACATTCCTTAAACTTTATTTTCTTAATTTAAAAACAAAACTTTTGGCTTAAGTAAAGATTTATTTATTTATTTAAATAATTCATAATATTTTATGTTTTAACTAATAAATCTTGAACATAGAACGTTTAATTGCTACAAACTTTTAAAACATAAAATATTTTATTTTACTTTCATGATTCATTAACCTCATTAAATCTATATATTTCTTAAATTTTGGCACTATTTCTATCTTAATTTATGTATGTCTATTTTTATTTTCTACGGAGCGGAACGACAACTCCTTAAATATGCCTTACGTCGTCAATGATATTATTATTTTATGTACGTTTGTTCGATCACCCTTATATTTATGTATTATATTATATTTTTTAAAGAGCGGATGACAACGACTCTATAACTAAGCCTACGTTGGTATTGTGTTTTCTTACCTTCTTTGAGACACACAATATTCTTTCTTAATGTACTTCTATCAAGACCTATGCTACATATATGCTACATATGCTATACCTTGGTAGAAAGTACCCTTCTCCTTGAAAAACTCCCACTAGGCCGTTTGCTGCAAACCTGGTGAGGGGTATTATACTTTGCGCCTGGGAACTAAACCCAGGGTGGGGTATTTGGCGGGGTGCTATAATTACAGGAGCGGATACGGTAACTCCTTTATCAAATAAGCCTAGCCGACAACTACTGTGTCAAGAACTTTTCTTGTATCAAATCTATCTAAATTATTTATTTTCTATTATATCTTCTTGAAAATTTTTCGGGAAGCCTAAAAATTTTATGGGTAAATGGGGGTATATGTCACGTTACAACCTCTCCATATTATATTTATGTATTTTATTTTATTTGTCTTCATCATTTCATACATTTTTTTAAAATGACCACCATATGTATCATCATACACCGTTTTCTGGGAAAATTCCAGGTAGTAAAAACATGGTTAAATTGGTTAATAGTTGTATGTAATACTCCAGAATTTTGACAGCTAGAAATTTCCCTTCTGTGAACGTTCCAAATTTTTCATTTAGTTTTCACGAAACGAGTTTACCTAAAACGAGGCTTTGGTTATCAAATCAGATTCCAAACACTTTAATTTAATTTTTAAATTATAAAAAAATTCTAAACTATGTTTTAGGTAATATTGTAAATTAAAATATATTCTTTAGGGTATTTTCACATTTTTTGACATTTAAAACACTAAATCTTAGCGTCTCCTCTGACCGTTAGGTAGCTTCAAATGTTCCCATACTATTCCAAAAAACACTGGCAGTTTATAAATTAAAACTAAATATGAATTTTAATCGTAGAGCTCTAAAATCGTCTATAAATATCTCAGACCGGCGATTTTTCGTCAGTCGCGAGGAAGCTTAAGAAAGAAGAAGAAGTCTAGCTACAGTGGCAGTGATCGACTGGTTCTCATCCTTGAAACCTTGAACCTGCTACGTCGAGAACCAGGCCCGATCCTGTCACACTACCTTGAAGACTCCGGATCCTGGAGTTGCTGCCTCCAGGATTTGCCTAGACTCCACTTCGCTGGGGCGTCTGCTCTGAGTGTTGGAGAACCTCCTTGTGCTGCAGGACCTCGCCTCGGGCTTCGAGCCTTGAGTGACGAGGCCATCTGACTTCTCGTCTCAGGCATTGGCCTGAGAGACGGGAATTTACCTCTTCGTGTACGGCTGCCGCCGCCTTCCCCTTGCTGCCGTCATCGTGCCGCAAGCCTTTGCTTCACAGACCTTATCTCAGGTCTAGAGCCTTGAGAGTTGAGGCCATCTGAGTCCTCGTCTCAGGCGTCAGCCTGAGAGACGAGGCCTTGCCTCATCGTGTGCGGCTGCTACAGTCGTGCGTGCTTGCTGCTGCTGCCATCGTGCCGTCGCCTGTCTACGTGCCAGTCTGCTTGCCAGTCGACGTGCCAGTCTGCGTGCCAGTCGACGTGCCAGTCCCTCCAATCTTCCCATACTATACGGTCAGAGTTTTAGTTTATAATAGGCATATCCATTGTAGGCAGGGCCAACATTTATTAGGTAGGTCTCTTATATAGTTACTGTACTCAAAACCAACTTTACTTGTAAATATCTATTTTAAATAAACTTGTTTAAACCATTTAATCTTTCATTTTTAATTTCTTTAAAACCCCCCCGCTACACTTGTTATCGGTGATATGAACATAAACTTAAATGACGAGTCAGCAATAACAGTAGCCTACAAAGACTCGCTGCATGAACTGGGACTACAGTGTGCTATCCACGACAACACCCGGGAGGTGGTGAGTGCGGGGCGCCTGGCCGCTTCGTGCCTGGACCATGTGTGGCTGCGGGCCTCGAGCGCCGCGGCTGCCTACCTGATGACGGGGGGTAGGATCTCCGACCATTATCTCTTTGGTGTACGTTTGATTTGATGGTGTCTAGTGAAAGTGATAGTGTTATTACACAAAAAATGTTAAATAATAAATTAGTGTATGAAAAACTCGATCAGGTTGACTGGGGTGAGTTAAAACAAATAAAATGTCCCATAAATATATATAAGAACCTAGGTAATGTTTTTAGTTGTATTTATGATAGTAGTATATGTAAACTTAATGTCAAATACAAAAGGAATTCACAGCCTTGGATAAATAATGTATTATACAAAATGATGTCATATTATTTATTTATATATTTTTTTTATTTACGATTTATGCGTACTAGCTATAACTATAATATATAATAATATAAATAAAACACAATTTTATTTAGTTACGATATATTTCGCCGTACATGGCGTCTTCAGTCGTATGACATTAAAATTAAGAAAATATAATAAATTTACTTATATTTTATGAAATGATTTTATGATTCTAACGGTCGGTGTAACAATCATTAAATTTGGAATTATTAATTCGACGGTGAGATGGTATTGGTAGTATGCTATTTATGATGGAATCTGTGGTATGGCGATGATGATTCATACGGATGTGCAATGGGTTTATTGTTTCACCTATGTAGAATGATGGACAATGGCGGCATTCCAAAATGTAGATGACAAATTTCGTTTTGCAATTGCAGTTTGGTTGAGATTTCAATATGCTTGTAAAGTTTTGTGTGGAGATGGAAGTGTCTGAATTAATAATGGGACAAATTTTGCATCGGGGTTGTGAACATGGAATGGTTCCTGCGGATGATTTGACATGTCTTATTAAGTTAAGTCGAGGGTTAGTTTTGGTAGTTATTGTACGTAAGTTAAAGTTCTGTCTGTATGTTATTTGTGGCAAAGTAATTAATAGATCTTTTGTATCGTCATGTTGTCTTAATATATGAGCATTGTCTTTAATTAAATTTATAAGTTTTTCTGCGCCAAAGAAATAGTCAGTAATTAAACGTAATCTGTCATGTGTATGATTTGGTCTATGGTAATGGGCTCGACGATAATAATGTTTCTGTAAAAAGTTATCAGGGTCGGTTAGTAAGCGCTTGAGTAATTTTGTTGTCATATAGTTGTAGTTTGTCAGCGTCATTACAGATTCTTCGTCCGCGTATCGATAGTGAGTATGGTATGGATTTTTTTACGTGATGTGGATGACAACTATTAAAATGGAGATATTGGAATTTATTAGTTGGTTTAAAATGGACAGAAGTTATGATTTTATTATCATTTGTTAGAGTTAAGTCAACATCAAGAAAAGAAGTGTCTTTGGATGATATGTCATATTATGTGAACTGCAATGCACTACATGTATTAAGTCTGTTTAAGAAAGTCAGTAGTGATGAGTAACTATGAGGCCAAATCATGAAAATGTCATCAATAAATCTTTTCCAAATGAGTGGTTTTAATGGTTCGAGATTAAGGAAGTGTGATTCTATTTTGCCCATAAATAAGTTGGCATAGCTTGGAGCCATGCGAGTGCCTATAGCAGTGCCTTTAATTTGGTGGTAAAATTGGTTTTGAAAATAAAAATAATTGTTTTTTAATATTAATTTTGACAATTCTATTATAAAGTTTGTGGATGGATAGGAGTTTAATGGTCTAAGGTCTAAATAAAATTCAAGTGCTTGGAGTCCGTCATTATGTGGAATGTTGGTGTATAATGAAGTGACATCTATTGTTACTAAATATGGGGTTGAATTTGGAGGTAACTGTATAGATGATATGATGTCAAGAAAGTGATTCGTGTCTTTGATACGTGAGTCAAGGTTTTTTACAATGGGCTGCTTCTCCTTTGAAGGTCATTGCAGTGGTGGCGCGTGTGCCGGGTTCTGGTCTGTACCCTAAGGGCCTGGTTGAGCAGAAGGATGGCTGACACATACGTTACGTCCGTGATCGGGTGCTGCTGTGGGGCCTTGGATCTCCGCTGGGCACGCACGTTTGATTGTTATCATATAAGAAGCGGAGATCCCGATAAATCTTCTGCTGATAGGCCGGCGCTGGCATCAAAGAAATGTTGTGTTCTGTAATTCTGTACTTTCAATTTTGTAAGATAGATATTATATCTGCCTTGGGGTATTCTACGCGTGCTCTTCAGTAGGATGAGAGTATATACCACATGCTATAAGCATAGGTTTAAGTCAATAACCATGCAGGACCATGCTCCTCCGATGATACGGTACATGTGGAACATCAGAGTTTTTTACTTGCTGGTACCTTTTTCTCCAGGGTGTCTCTAAGGCGATCGACTTGTGATCAGCGTTTGCGCCCTAAAAGATACCTTTCATCTATCTACTTGTAGGTATATTTTGATTACCTATATTAAAGTATGTATATTTGGGGCGTAGCTATGGTCTGTTGGGTTGGTCGCCTTGGTGGCACTTTTGCAGGGCAGTCAACGATTGACAGGTCAATGGAACCAGCTAACCACCTAGTCTTAAACTGGTTGGTTATGTAGTGTATGTTCGGTTGGGTTGTTTTTAATTTTTTTTCTTCCCGCAAGGACAATAGTTTACGATTTGTTTATTTTGTATTATATTCTCAACATTTGTCTGTGGGAGGAATGGCGACCTGGCCAAGTGCACACAGGACCTTATATATACTTTTCTTTTATATTTTTTTTTTTTTTTGACTTTTCATAAATGCCTGTAAAGGTTTACATGAAATAAATATTTTTGACTTGACTTTGACTGTAAGTGATAATCAACAAATGCAGATATGTGTTCAGTGGGTGAATTTTGAGAAATACTTTTCTTTTATATTTTTTTTTTTTTTGACTTTTCATAAATGCCTGTAAAGGTTTATATGAAATAAATATTTTTGACTTGACTTTGACTGTAAGTGATAATCAACAAATGCAGATATGTGTTCAGTGGGTGAATTTTGAGATTAACTATTGGACGTCCAGGATGATTATTTTTGTGAATTTTTGGTAACATATAAAAGTATGTAACATATATAAATAAATTTATTATATTTTCTTAATTTTAATGTCATACGACTGAAGACGCCATGTACGGCGAAATATATCGTAACAAAATGATGTCACAAAGAGATGAGTTGTTTAGGCGATGGAAATCTAGACCAAATGACATGACCTTAAGATTAGAATATACCAAATATAGAAATAAAGTAAATAAATATATAAATGCAGCTAAAAATAAATATAGGCAAGATAGTATAAAGAAATGTAATACAGATTTATGGAAGATCTGGGAGAATGTAAACAGCTGGCTAGGTAGAACTAAGGATAATATAGATAGCGTCATAATAAAACACTTGGGCAAGACAAGAAATATAAACAATATTTGTAAAAAAAAATCAAAAACATTTACTAATGAAATTCACAATATTAAACATAAATGTAATACAAAGTTTTTAAATAGGGATAGCTATATATTTAATTGTAATTTGTCTATGAGATACATACCAGTTAGATCTTATGATGTTAAAAAAATTATAGAAAAATTAGATTTAAAAAAATCGCCTGAATCTGATAAAATAAGAGTGCAAGATTTAATCTATGTAAAAGAGTATATAAGTCCTATTCGGGCCACCTTTATAAATAATTGTATAAAAAATCGATATACCCGGATGGCCTGAAGCTATCACTTATTAGACCAATATACAAACAAGGCAGCCACTCAGAGTATGTAAATTATAGACCAATAGCTATATTGTCTGTAATTAATAAAATTGTTGAAAAAGTCGTAGGACAAATATCTAGGCGCCTTGAAAAACATCAAATCATTTCCAGTGCTCAGCTCGGATTTAGCACAGCTACAGCGTTATCGAATTTTACAGACTAAATTAACAAAAGTCTCAATGAAAGGATGCATGACATTGTTGTTTTTATCGACTTCAAAAAAGCGTTCGACACCTTGGACCATAATCAGTTACTGCAAGCGATGGATGAATGTGGTGTGAGGGGGCCGCTGAACCAATAGTTCAGGTGTTATCTCACCAACAGAAGAATGAGCACGGTCGTGAGTGGAAACTGTGGTGACGAGACTAATATATTGTATGGTGTACTAACCGGATCCGTATACGGCCCTGTGGGTTATACTATGCATGTAAATGGCATGTGCAATACAGTAAAGAACTGCAATATATATATGTATGCTGATAACACTTGTTTGCTGTACGCTGATAGGGATGTTAATGTCGCAGAATATAAAGTGCAACACGACCTAGATAATATAATTAAATGGTCCCATGATAATGGTATAATAATCAATTTAAATAAGACACAGTGTATGCACATATGTTCGCCATATAATAAAAATAGAAACTCCGCAATTGGTATTATAGGACATAATGCTTGGCAAATTTTAAGTTCTAAGTCAAATACCCCGCCCTGGGTTTAGTTCCCAGGCGCAAAGTATAATACCCCTCACCAGGTTTGCAGCAAACGGCCTAGTGGGAGTTTTTCAAGGAGAAGGGTACTTTCTACCAAGGTATAGCATATGTAGCATATATGTAGCATAGGTCTTGATAGAAGTACATTAAGAAAGAATATTGTGTGTCTCAAAGAAGGTAAGAAAACACAATACCAACGTAGGCTTAGTTACAGAGTCGTTGTCATCCGCTCTTTAAAAAATATAATATAATACATAAATATAAGGGTGATCGAACAAACGTACATAAAATAATAATATCATTGACGACGTAAGGCATATTTAAGGAGTTGTCGTTCCGCTCCGTAGAAAATAAAAATAGACATACATAAATTAAGATAGAAATAGTGCCAAAAATTAAGAAATATATAGATTTAATGAGGTTAATGAATCATGAAAGTAAAATAAAATATTTTATGTTTTAAAAGTTTGTAGCAATTAAACGTTCTATGTTCAAGATTTATTAGTTAAAACATAAAATATTATGAATTATTTAAATAAATAAATAAATCTTTACTTAAGCCAAAAGTTTTGTTTTTAAATTAAGAAAATAAAGTTTAAGGAATGTTATTATGGTCTACGACCCTTAGAATAAGTATTTGACTCATAATAGTAAAAAAAACTATAAAATCAACATTTTATAAGTAATTCAAGTTTCAAATCATTAAATATGTAAAATAAACAATCCTAAGAACAATTTATTTAAGTTCTAGGTATAAGTTTAAGATATGTTCTAAGATGTGTCTATAAAATAAAGTCATAATTCTAGGACATAAGTTCAAAATATATGTACAGTTTATAAAGGTTAATAAAGATTTCTAGGTGATATTGTACATTGTGACGAAGTCCTACCTACAGGTATAAATTGGCTGTGAGGTAATGAAAACAACGTACATACAATAAAAATAAATATATATTAAAATAAACCTAACTATTTAAAATTTATAAAGAGCGAAAGAGAGAGAGAGAGAGAACTATAAGAGAATGGGTTCTATCAACATCCAGATTATGTCATGGGAAGAATGCTACTGCCCTGATTATGCGACGATCGGGGAGGGCAGCATCCAACGTCCTTCAGTGGCAGGGCAGGCTCCGGGCAGCGGTCTGTTAGGCCGGCTATGGCAGGCCGTGACCTCTGCTGAGCAGACGGTGTCCAGACTCCAGAAGAAAAATCCAGGCTGAGTTCAGCTATGACCAGCTAGGATGTCTGTAGACGGTGGCAGACCAGGCTTCAGAAAAAGGTTCCAGGCCAGGTTCTGCCGTAGTGGTTTTTCTACCTCGGACTTGATTCTCCACCTCGGACTTGATTCTCCACCTCGGACTTGATTCCTGGAATCATTCGAAGGGAAGCCTAAGCATACTGCTTCCAGCTCTCGTTGTCGTCAGTTTTTGGCAGGGCAGCAACAATAATTGTGCATTGCGTAAAACTGCAGGACGGAGGCTGGGGTGCAGTGCTAGACAGACGCACGGACACAGTACAATATCTATATAAATTCTAGTGAACCCTAACAACGTCCCTATGAAAGTACTGTATAATTAGCTCACCAAATTAATGTTAGAACTCAGAACTTTGTGCGTCACTATTATATATTTTGTAACTTACAAATTATTACAAACACACACTCGCGATCTTAGCAATTTATCAAATGGCCTGAGGTACTCTGACCGCGGCCTATTTATGTTAATTTTGAAGTAATACGTTACTTCGACTTGTAAAATGCATTTATTTAAACTACCTGCCTCTTTTGCATTTTGCACTTTTGCAAAGGGTAATTGTTCGATCCGCTCACAATTTATTGTAAATTATATTTGTTATAGATTTAGATTTTGTAAATTAGTATAGTTTCGTCATCTATATTAATTTGTTTGAGTATTGTACCAATTGCGTTTGATATTCCTGATTCGCTGCCTGAGCGAATGAGGGATCGGAGGAGGTCGGAACCACTCGGATGGTGGTCCAGTCGGCTCTTAACACTCGAACCTATCGAGCGGGGTCGTCTCGTACTAGCTCACGCGCCGGAGCCGCGTGCGTTGCCGCCGCTACCGAATTGTTTCGTCAATTCGTTTTATTTTGTGTGTCCTGAAGAAGTAACAACATCCACAAGATAGAAGAGATCTGCGCAGATCGAAGCCCGCCGGCCGCCGTTTCTACCTATGGTGAGTCCGATTTAACTTTCGTTTCTCGACTTCCTCAGGCGCAAATCAGCGTTTACCGATCGCTCAAAATATTGGTATGGTCCTTCGAACAACTTAGATTTCGCAAAAAAACTATTGGTCCTTCGAGCCGGATCCTTTAATCTAAAATATCGTTTTTAGTGCAAAGTGACTTGTTGAACTTAGATAGCAAGCAACCAGTCCTAACTTGTCTCTCGTATTTATTTGCCACGTATTGTGTCGGAATAAATCTCATCGTTTTCGTGCCTTTCGTTAATAGTTTTTTAACTTCTTTATAATAATTGACCAATTGAGTGGCTTTGTATCTCGTCTCGTCGTCATACAAATAGCATTTAATAGTCAATTTTATTTAAGTAATGTTAAATTGTTTTGTTTGTATTTAGTATATATTTGCCATTTCGGGTAAATGTTGCTATATTTCGTATTAATTTATCATTTCGGATAAAATTTCGTTCGTATTTAGTATACATTTGCCATTTCGGGTAAATATTGCTATATTTCGGATAAATTTGCCATTTCAGGTAAATTTTTCTCGTTTCTTAATAATAACTGACCAATTGAGTGGCTTTGTATCTCGTCTCGTCGTCATACAAATAGCATTTAATAGTCAATTTTATTTAAGTAATGTTAATTAATTTCGTTCGTAATTCGCAATTTGCCATTCGGGTAAAATTTCGTTTATATTTCGTAATTTGCCATTTCGGGTAAAATTTCGATTGTATTACGAATAAATTTGCCATTTCGGATAAAATTTGTTTGTATTTCGTAATTTGCCATTTCGGGTAAAATTTCGATTGTATTACGAATAAATTTTAAATTTGCCATTTCGGGTAAATTTCTCTCGTTTCTTAATAATAATTGACCAATTGAGTGGCTTTGTATCTCGTCTCGTCGTCATACAAATAGCATTTAATTGTCAATTTTATTTAAGTAATGTTAATTGTTTTTGTTCGTATTTAGTACACATTTGCCATTTCGGGTAAATGTTGCTATATTTCGTATTAATTTATCATTTCGGATAAAATTTCGTTCGTATTTAGTATACATTTGCCATTTCGGGTAAATGTTGCTATATTTCGCATTAATTTGCCATTTCGGGTAAAATTTCGTTTGTGTTTCGGATAAATTTGCCATTTCGGGTAAATTTTTCTCGTTTCTTAATAATAATTGACCAATTGAGTGGCTTTGTATCTCGTCTGGTCGTCATACAAATAGCATTTAATTGTCAATTTTATTTAAGTAATGTTAATTGTTTTTGTTCGTATTTATTACGCATTTGCCATTTCGGGTAAATGTTGCTATATTTCGTATTGATTTGCCATTTCGGGTAAAATTTCGCTTGTGTTTCGGATAAATTTACCATTTTTGGGTATTTTTTTTTCTGTTTCTTAATAATAATTGATCAATTGAGTGGCTTTGTATCTCGTCTCGTCGTCATACAAATAGCATTTAATTGTCAATTTTATTTAAGTAATATTAAATAATTTCGTTCCTATTTCGTAATGTGCCATTTCGGGTAAAAATTGCGTTTGCATTTCGTATATTTTCAATTCGTGTATAATTTGCCTAATATTTTGTGTATTATTTCGTTATATACTGCATACGTTAATAAAAAAAATCGCTTATTTGTTCGAATTCTACAAATTCTCAATATTATAGTACCAATTTACTAGACATTATAATTAGTACTTCCACGTTGGTTTTGCGCAACAACCCAATTCGGTCGGGTGTTGTAGCGCTAACCTCACGTTGAACTTAATTTGATACTTGAAACGGGCATTCATAATTCAAATTAGTTTATGGCATATTGTAATATAATAGTTTTGTTTAGTTTGTTTTGTTTATGTTAGTTTTATTTTCGTGAGGCGATTCAACAATAGTGAACATTGTTAACGTCTAATGTAAATAAGTGTTTAGTTTCGTATTGGGTACGTTTATCGTTTAAGAATAGAAGAATAGTGGTTTCATTGTGTCGCTTATTTTTGTTTGTAACTTTAATCATCATGCCTAAGCCTAGTTCTCGTCGTACTATCCAGCTTAAGCGGGATGTTAACATAACCCGAATTGAAGAATGTTTCAATTCAGCCATCGAGGCAAAGAATAACCCTATAATGATACCTATATTTGAATCTCGTTTTAGTCATATAGAAACGTATTATAAAAATTTCGAAAATTACCATATGCAACTATGTGAGGAAATTCTTGATGATGAAAATGAACTAAAACTGGAGGATTTAGTTCGTCAAAAGTTTGAAGATAAATATTTTCAAATAATAGAACTAAACAAAAAACTTGTCATCACCTCACAATTGCCACCTATTATTAAATCCGAATCCTCGACGGATTTTTCAGTGAAATTACCTCGCCTTAACCTCGTCCACTTTGATGGAGACATAAAAAAGTGGAGCACATTTTATGATATGTTTCACACTATGGTTCACAACAACGGGAAAATTTCTGACATTGAGAAATTTTCTATTTTAATTTCACTTTTATCGGGAGAGCCTTTGCAATTGATAAAGGGTTTTCCACTCTCTGACCGCAACTACCTTGATGCGTATGCCGCACTTATAGATAGGTATCAAAGTAGGCGTCGGCTCGCTTTTAAGCATTGGGAGGAAATCCAATATGCTACTTTAAAATCAAATAGCCCTAGAGATCTACGACGCTTAGTAGATACATTTAAGGAGAACATTGCCTCTTTAAAAAATTTGAATTTTATTGTTGATAATTGGGACTTTCCTTTGTTTTATTTATTGATTAATAAATTAGACAAGGACACCAGACGTCGTTTCGAATTACAAAATGATAGTAAAGAAATTCCTTCGTTTGATTCTTTGCTTGAATTTGTAAATAAGGCTGGACAAGCATTGGAACTAGCAGATCTAGATTCGAATTCGCAGCGCCCATCGCGCGCTTCTGCTCGACCCAATCCTTTTCCACCCCATGCTAAGGCAATGATTGCAAAAAATCATGTGTCTCATGACCCGAAGAGTCATGTTGTTGAACAGAGGACTGCTCTCTTATGTAAAGTTTGTGATGGTAATCATTACATAACAGATTGTCCTTCTTTTATAAATATTAGTCCTCGTGATCGCTATTCGTTGATAAAAAATAATAAATTGTGTATTAATTGCTTAAGACCGGGCCATATGGTAAAGACATGCCCTTCGAAAACACACTGTTTTAAATGTAAGTGTAGACATCATACCTCGTTGCATTTGAACCAATCGGATAATACAAATCGACCTAACCACCAAGGTGTGGAAACGTCATTGAACAACATTGATATCGGTCTCAATGACACTTCGCCTCCAGCCAGGGTTTTAGTTGCCAATTTCAATCCCCTACAATACATCTCCCTTCTCGCCACAGCCTGCGTTGAAGTACTAAATAGTTTTGGTAAATATGAAAAAATCCGTATTGTTATTGATTGTGGTAGTCAACCCAATTTTATAACCAAAAGGTGTGCTAATAGACTTGGTCTACGCTTACACAAGGTTGCTGCTCCCATCGAAGGGATAGGGCAAACCTCAACCCAGATGTTAAACTCAACCGTTTGTAACATTCGTAGCATTTATGATAAAGATTCCTTTGATCTAGATGCTTTAGTTATACCTACTATTTGTGGAAACATGCCATCGGAACATATTTCCACTGACCATTGGTCAATAGTTCGAAATTTAAGTTTAGCAGACCCTGACTTTGCAAGACCTGGTGCTGTTGATGCTCTAGTTGGTGTTGATGTTTTCTCAAAAATATTTTTGGGTGAACGCATTGATGGAAAACCAAATGAGCCTACAGCCTTTAACACTAAATTTGGTTGGGTGTTAATGGGGAAGTTCTTGCGAGGAAATCCAGGATCATGCTCCTCGTTACTTTGTTCGGTAGATTCTCTACATCTACAAATTCGAAAATTCTGGAAGATTGAGGATATTCCCCGGTCATCCCTTTTCGACGCTGATGAACTACTGTGTAAGAAGATGTTCGTTGACAATTACACTCGTACGGCTAAAGGAAGATATGTGGTTCGACTTCCTACCCCAACTTTCGATAGTTCATCGCATTCACTGTCACCTCGTCGTCTTCTATCCTTGGAGAAGCGATTGTCATGCAAACCGGGCCTTCGTGAAGATTATAATGCTTTTTTGAATTTGTATAAGGCGGGCGATTTCGCATTGAGAAAATGGATTAGTAATTTGGCATTCATACTCAATAACGTCCAACCTGAACATCGTCATGAATCCTCGTTATCATTTTTGATCGTTAGAGCGGAACTTAATCCTGTCGCTTACGCCACTCGTGGTCTGTCAGTAAAGGAACTATTAGAACATCCGCTATGGTGGGCGGTGCTATCATGGTTATCGTCGTCCTTATACATGTGGTCGTCTTCTTCGCTAAACCTCGCTTTGCCATCTGACGCTTTGATTGAACAGCGTAAGGTGCAGACAGGTTTATTCGTATCGTTGAACCAATTCGATTCGTATTTGCTGAGATATTATAGTCTCATACGGGTTCAACGTATAGTCGTTTATATAATATATTTCGTTTTTAATTGTCGCAATCCAGCGATTCGTAGGACTGGTCATCTTATTCAATCGGAATTAGATGAAGCGTTATTAAGTTTAGTTAAAGTTGTACAATCGTTATCGTTCCTGTATGAAAATGATAAGATTAGGAAGCGCTTGGGACTCCTTAAATCATTACATAATTTGCAACTGTTTATCATTAGCGCTGGTCTTCTCAGGGTGGGCGGTCGTCTGACGCACTCGAAGTTGAACTATGCTCATCAGCAGTTGCGTAGGTTACTTTGGCATTCGGAATATCCAAATACCCCGAACCAACTCGCTAAATGGTTGTCTGATTACAGTAGACGGGTTATAGGTAGTTTATTGCCCATAATAGACGAACTACTCAAGCCTCTTAATTGGTCTCTCGGTCGTATCGTCGACTGGAAGGGATGGTGTCGTTCGCGTCGTGTCTTTTAAGACAAGGGCAGGTATCCTTAAGCGCCCGTTAGTTAAGGTGCGCCCGTTAGTTAAGGTATGCCCTTTTCCGACACACTAGGTTGTAAGTAAAATACGTTGTATTTTGGTGGGCGGTATGTTCGATCCGCTCACAATTTATTGTAAATTATATTTGTTATAGATTTAGATTTTGTAAATTAGTATAGTTTCGTCATCTATATTAATTTGTTTGAGTATTGTACCAATTGCGTTTGATATTCCTGATTCGCTGCCTGAGCGAATGAGGGATCGGAGGAGGTCGGAACCACTCGGATGGTGGTCCAGTCGGCTCTTAACACTCGAACCTATCGAGCGGGGTCGTCTCGTACTAGCTCACGCGCCGGAGCCGCGTGCGTTGCCGCCGCTACCGAATTGTTTCGTCAATTCGTTTTATTTTGTGTGTCCTGAAGAAGTAACAACATCCACAAGATAGAAGAGATCTTCGCAGATCGAAGCCCGCCGGCCGCCGTTTCTACCTATGGTGAGTCCGATTTAACTTTCGTTTCTCGACTTCCTCAGGCGCAAATCAGCGTTTACCGATCGCTCAAAATATTGGTATGGTCCTTCGAACAACTTAGATTTCGCAAAAAAACTAGTAATTTTAAATCCTAAACAATCCGTTCCATTTCGTAGATTGTCGTAAATTCCGTAACATAAAAAGTAACGTTCCGTTACATTACCCCGCGCGTCCCCCAAGTATTTTTTTAATCATTTTATTTCATGAATAAAAAAATCCTTAGTTCGCCACCTGAGAACTAATTTTACACACTCATACTAACCTTCCACTATGCCTCTCATACCTCAATCATTCAGCCCTGGCCGCAGTAACATTCATATTATTATTACTGTGGCGTCCTAATATACTGTGGGAATAAGATGATGTAATAATCAAATTATTCATACTACTACTCAAGTATAAAAGTTAAAGTAAATGAGTAATGTAACTATTAAAATGTTTTATATATTTATGATTTGTACTCTTAAAATCCTTTACATGCCAAGTACCAAGATCTCTTCCATTCATGTCCTCTAACACATAAACTAATGGAGACTTTTTATAGGTAATTCGACACTTAACAAATTTTGGTGCTAACTTTTTAGTAAAATACATCTCCTTATCGCTCTGAAAGTAAGTCTTCTTCCAGACTATGTCACCGACTTTGAATTCAGCGAACTTGCGTCGCAAGTTATAATGGGAAGCATTTTTAAGATGTGCGCGATATAAACAGACCTGCACTTCCTCAAAAATCTTTGTTAAACAACCAATATTTTCCGCATATATATCACGAGGCAAAAACACTATCTCATCGCCTAAGTCTGTATCAGTGAAGTGAGAACCACATGAAACGAGTTCACGACCATAAACTAAAAAATTGGGAGAATAGCCGGTGGATTTATTATCACTGCACTATATTATTGGAATTAATTTATTGGATTAATAGATATTTTAACAGTTAGAATAAATATCAACTTCTTTATTATTATATTTTTACAAATCAATCAGATCTGTCCAATTGACAACATACTTCTTTTTTTAGATTTTGAGAAGGTAAATAAAATTGAAAATAAATTAAAACTAAAAAATATAAAAAGGAATTTTCATAGGTGCACTGCCACCTACATCTCTCCCTTCCCAGTAACTAAGTTACGATTAGGTCTTCATAAATTAAAAGAAATTCTTTTTGTTTTTGTTTTGGCAACTGTACCTGCATCTGAGGATAGTTCACAAGATTGCTGTTCTAAGTCAAAGTCAAAGTCAAAGTCAAAATCATTTATTTCATGTAAATCTTTACAGATATTTATGAATAGTCAAAAAAAAAAAAAAAAAGTTTAACAATGAGGTCTTAGAGTGCGTTTGGTTAGGCAGCTATTCATTAACAAAATAACGACAAATATTAATTGAACTTAGACACGATGGAATGGAAATCTTAATATGAAAATTACTACCGAACCGAACACACACTACATAACCAACTAGTGTAAGACTAGGTGGTTAGCTGATTCCATTGACCTGTCAATCATTATCTGCCATACAAGAGAGCCACCAAGGCGACCAACTTCACCGACCATATCCATGCCTTAAATTTTTGTTGTACATAAAAGCTAAGTAACCAATCACATATAAGTAAAGGTATAAGGATCGGTATTTTTAAGGGCATAAACACTAACTGTAAAGTCGATCCCCTCAGAGACACCCCGGAGAAAAAGAAACCAGCAAGTAAAAAACTCTAGTGCTTCACACAAGCTAAAAAAGGGGTACAGCTATTGATTGACTTATGCTATATAGCATACATATATATAATATATATATATATAGTAACATACTCAAAATGCACCCCACTGATCAGCATGCGTAGAACACCCTATGGCAGATTATTTGTTACGGTACCAATGTACATAACTACACAGTATACTATTAGTATAAATTAAGTATAAATAAGTAGGTAATCATCAATGATTACCTTATCCAAAGACAAAATTTACATAATGTAATGAAAATAAATTATGTAATATAAAATTATTCTGCATAAATGCTATTCAGCATATATTCTGCCAAAATATATGCTGGTTTCAGTCTATCTATTGATACATTTCTTTCTTCTTCTTTAATTTTTATTGTAAAATATTTATTGTATCTCTTTATGACTTAATACGGCCCTTCGTAAGGTTTTTCCAGTGAGGTTTTAACTCTGTCAACCCTTACGAAGACATGGCTTGTTTCTTGTAAATCTTTATGTACAAATGTTGTGGTTCTGTTTTGATATTTCTTGTTTATTGGTTTTAATTGTAAAATTTTCTGTTGTAAACATTTAGCAAAACTTTCTTTACTTAATTTAGTTTCAGATTCCAGCATAAAATCTCCTGGTATTCTCAAGGTTGTTCCATATAACATTTCTGCTATTGATGTATTAGATTCTGAATTTAATGAATATCGTATGCCAAATAAAACAGTAGGTAAAATTTCAGTCCAAACAGATTTTTCATATGTACGAATAGCACATTTCAGCGTTCGATGAAATCTCTCAATTTTTTCATTTGATTGTGGATGATATGGTGTTGTATGTTGAATTGATGCTCCACATAATTTAGATAAATCATGGAATAATTCTGAAGTAAATTGTCGCCCTTGGTCGCTTATAATTTTTAAAGGTGTGCCAAAACGTGTAACCCAATGGTTATAAAATGCTTTTGCAATTGTTTCTGAATTTATGTTTTCAAGAGGAATAGCTTCTGTCCAATTCGTATATCTGTCTATGCAGGTTAATATATATCGATATCCTTCAGATGGTTTTAATGGTCCAACCAAATCTATATGAACAACTGTAAACCGTACGTCAGTTTTTGGAAATGAAGAGATTGGTGATTTAGTATGTTTGGATACTTTACTGGTTTGACAGGCAATGCATGTCTTTGACCAATTCTGTATGTCCTTATTTATATTTTTACAAACGACTTTCGATGCAATTAGTTGAGTTGTGGCATTTATTCCGGGATGCGACATGTTGTGATAATGGAGAAATATTGGATATCGATAATTTTTAGGTATGTATGGCCGAATGTTGTTGGTTGAAACATCACACCATAGCCGCGTTTGTCCAGACTGTAACATATAACTTTTAAACTTCAGCGAGGTCTCAGTCGATTTTAAACAGATTAACTCGCTGTCATTTATTTGCTCTTGAGCAATTTTATTATAATCAATTTTTTCAAACTCTTCAATTCTAGACATATTGTCGGCTATTATATTATCGGTTCCATTAATGTGTCTTATATCAGTAGTAAATTGGGAAATATACTGTAAATTTCTAAGTTGTCTTGGAGTAGCCTTGTCATTATTTTGTTTGAATGCAAATATTAGAGGCTTATGATCCGTGTAAACTGTAAAAATATATCCTTCCAAAAAATGTCTAATATATTTAATTACATAGTAAATTGCCAATAATTCACGGTCATATGTTGAATATTTTATTTGGGCATTGTTTAATTTTTTAGAGAAAAAACCAATAGGTTTCCACCCATTTTCTTCCTTTTGTTGTAAAGCGGCGCCAATAGCAAAATCCGAAGCGTCAACAAATAATCCGATTTCGAATTTTGTATTTGGAATAGTTAATAAAGTAGCACTTGTTAGATCTGTAATGCATTTTTTAAATTGTATATCTGCTTCTTCTGACCATAAAATTTTTCTTTTGTCTTTCTTTTTGGCTCCTTTTAAATAATCATTAAGTAGGGTTTGGTTTTTAGCTACATCTCTAATATATCTTCTATAAAAATTAAACATTCCTAAAAACTTTCTAAGATCTTGTACGGTTTCTGGACGTGGGTAATTTGCAATAGCAGTAACTTTATCAAAATCAGGTCTAGTGCCATCACATGTGATGTTATGTCCAAGGAATGTTAGTTCTTTTACGCCAAATATAGATTTTGAAATGTTTATTTTTAATCCAAATTTATTTAATTTGTTGAATATAATTTCAAGATACTGGCTATGTTCTTCGGGTGATTTGGATGCAATAAGAATGTCATCAAGAAATAGGAAACAAAAATTCAGACCTCTCAGTACCTCGTGCATAAACCGTTGAAATGTTGATGGTGCATTCCTAAGTCCGAATGGCATAACATTCGATTCATATAGACCGAATGGAGTAATGACTGCCGTTTTTTGTTTATCTTTATCTGACATAGGAATTTGATAATAAGCCTGAAGTAAGTCCAATTCGGAAAAAATATTTTTGTCAATTAAAATTTCTGTTAGATCTTCAACTCTCGGTACCGGATATCTATCAGGAATTGTGTTCTTCTTAGAGGCCATATGCAGTGGACTTGACCATTGTGATTTGGATGGACTTATGATGTTGTGGTCTAGCATGAATTGAAATTCTTCTTTGGCAATTTTCATTTTATGTAGATCTAGTTTTCTTGCTTTACAGCAGACAGGTTGAGATGATTTAGTGGCGATGTAATGTTTGATTTCATGATGAACTAGCTTAGGTTTGATAACAGGAATGGTTAGTTCAGGATATTTTGCCAAGATATTTGAATATGCCATTGTGGCTTTGAGTGTACTAACAGAATCGCCGTTATAAACTGCGGTAATGTCTGCAGTAACCTTTAAATTTGTTTTTCCATCAATAAGCCTTTTGTTTTTTAAATCTATTATCAAATCAAACTCATGTAAAAAATCTGCGCCAATAATACCTTTTGATGTTTTTGCAATAATAAACTTCCATTCAAATTTTCTTTTTAGTCCCAAATCAATGTTTATTAATTTTGTGCCAAAAGTTGGGATTTCTGTTCCATTAGCAGCAAACAATTTAAAATTTGAGGGTTTTCCAGGAAAAGTGTGCGACGGAATAATCGAAACGTCGGCGCCACTGTCGATTAAAAATTTTAATTTAGTATTTCGATCTTTCAAAAATAATCGATAGTTATGGCCATCTAACGCTTCTTCGACAACAGGTTTAGCCATTATTGCTGTTGTCGAATCTGGTTTTCCTCTTCATTGTATTTACAAGATGGTGTACATTTTTCTGGTAAACATTTATTCCCAAAACCATAGTGGAAGTAACAGTATTTTCTATTTTTATTAAACCTGGAACTGCTTTTACTTCGACTTCGGCTTCTACTGTTACGTGTGAAGCGATGCTCTGAACGTGACATTCGTGACAGCTTCAATTCTTTTTCGAGATTCTCGATTCTATTTAATAAATCTGACATATTAAAATGGGATGTGGATGGTTTGTATGAAGTGTCAACTTTATCCACATTACCTTTGATGTCCCAAATTTTATCCGCCATCACAGCCAATTTGTCAAGTTCTTCTTCCGAAATAATCAAAATGTCATGTATATTTTGCGGTAGTTTATCCAGCCAGTCTTTAGAATTTTATTCGAAAAATTATTTCCAGCTAAACATTTCATTTTCTGCAGTAACTGACTGGGCTTCATGTTTTCTATCTCCAAATTGCTAATTAGTTTTTTTATTTGTCTGTCTTCACTTTCTTGGTATAAATTTAAAAGTCAGTTTTTTGCCGAAATATATTTATCGTCTTCATTGGATTGTACAATGTCCCATATATTTTCAACAATTTTGCATTCGAGTTGCGAAAGTAAATAATTAAATTTCGTAGTCGAGGATGTGTTAGAGTCTCTGTACTATCAGCCCTAATTATAAAGATTTGTATTGTGTATACCTACATATATGAGAAAATTGTACCTATATTTCGCAGCTGGTGTTTACTCCGTTCGGTTCGTAGGTACCTATGTGACGTTGCTGGGCGAACGGAAAAACAACACCTGACACCTGCATTTTGCACGTGCAAGTTGTTGACAGGTGTATTTTAATAGGTATAGGTGGGCAGTCGATCGAGTGCGCTTGACGAATGCAGTAATATTAATTATTTATTGTAAAAAGTGATTAAAAGGGGATAAATAATTAACCAAGATAAGTACTCATTTAATTTATATTAAATTACGGAATTCTTGTTAATTTAGTTCATTTTAAACTATGCTTTGGTTATTTATTTTATTTAGATCGTTTGTCTACTACGTTTATGTGATTGGTTAACTTAAAGTAGATGAATAATACTAGATTAATTATATAGTGTCTTACCCTTTATTTGACAATTAAAGTAACCTAATATGTGTGCTTAATTAATTCGTACTAAGTTACGGAATACTTGTTAATTTTAATAATTTAAAATTATGTATTGTTTATTTCATTGGTGTAGATTGTTCACCTACTACATATATGTGATTATTTTACTTAAAGTAAATGAATGATAGTAGACTTATTGTTTTATTTATATCGTATCTAACCTCTAATTTAACAATTTCAGAAGTGGGATATTCATCATGTCCAATCGTAGATTGCGGAAGTCTAAACGGCATCATCGAGACCGATCTGAGAGCTCTGAATCTGATCCTGATTCACAACGAAGTAGGAAGCAATGGCATCCGTGGAGACCCCGCGACACATCTTCGGATGAGAATACTGATTCGGAACTGGAGCAAAGCTACCACAGAAAAAGACGTTTTGGTGAGTCCGTTCCATATATTTTGAATAACACGTCCGCCAAGGCAGAAATAATTCCTCTATTCGACCCTGAACTGAATGACATAGAGACGTTGCAGTGGCTTAATAAAATAGATCAGCTTGCTGAAATTCATAACTGGAACAAACATACTACATCATCATATATGCAATCTAGGTTAGCTGGCTTGGCTAAAGTGTGGCACTCATCCTTACAAAATTATAATTTAACATGGAGACAATGGAAAAAAAAGTTACTAGAAGCATTTCCTCAAAAATTTGACTATGTAGAACAATTGCGAACAATGCTGAACAAGAGAAAATTAATGGATGAAAGTATGTAGTATTTTTATAAGTACACAGTATTTTTATAATAAATTTGCATTATTGAACAGACTTGAGATTTCTGGCGAAAGGGCGGTTGCATGCATTATCGATGGATTGCCACCACACATGAAAGCACCTGCTAGTGCTGGAAATTTTAAGACACCGAGCGAGTTGTATTCAAAGTTTTTAATAGTAATGACGGATATCAGACAGAAGCATAACCAAGAAGTCCCGCGCGTAAACCAAACTAACGTTTTTAAAGAAAGAAAACCATTTAACTGTTTCCTTTGTCATGAACCGGGACACTCTATTCGTCGTTGCCCAAAAAATACCATGCTTAACAGACCCACTTGTACTCACTGTGGTAAAATCGGGCATCCATCGGAAAAATGCTGGCACAAGTCTAACACTTCGGCATCATCCGTATGTAGTATTTTTATAAGTACACAGTATTTTTATAATAAATTTGCATTATTGAACAGACTTGAGATTTCTGGCGAAAGGGCGGTTGCATGCATTATCGATGGATTGCCACCACACATGAAAGCACCTGCTAGTGCTGGAAATACCTTACCCTCAACGAAAGAATCCATTCGTATGATTACCGAGGTAAATAATATTTATTTTAAGATAGTAATAATAAATAACTTTTCTGCCAAGGCCTATTTCGATTCAGCTGCAAAAGTTAACGTAATGAGTATTGAGTTCTTCAATAAAACAAACTTAACTATGGGAAATTGTGAGCTAGTTTTGGGAGGATTTGGCGGGAAGTCAATCCCTGCATTAGGTAACGTTAATGTTACGGTAATTATTGATGATTATATTTTTGATACGAATTTTATTATAACTGACTGTAGTATGGTCATGGATGTAATATTAGGTCAACCAATTATGAATAACCCTGCCTATGTATTTACAATCTGTGGAAGTGAATTTACAATAAAAAGGAAGGATAACGCTTTAGCAGATGTATTGAAAATTGATACTATTATAGGGGACCACATTAAGGTAAAGATAACATGTAGAAAGGATGTTATAATACCTCCTAGCAATGTCATGCTGATAGATATTACCTCGAATACTGCGTCAAATGAAATAATTTATGTTGAATCTTGTAAAAGGTTTTATAATGATAGAAAGTTTTCCATACCCGCATGTATTATAAATGGAAACAAAAGTTTTCTTGAAGTATGCAATGTTTCTAAAGATCCTCTATTTTTGTTAAGAGGTGAAACGTTAGTTAGAGGTTTGATATCTGAAGAGATACAGACAGATGCTTATGACACACGAAAAAATTCACCAGCAGGTTCAGCTACTGTGCAGCAATTGCGACAAATAAGGTAGAATGTGGTTCAACTAAGCCTGAAATAAAAAAACAACTATTAGAAATATTAATTAAATATGGTGATTGTTTTTCGAAAGACACGACTGAATTAGGCTGTACGGACCAAATTGAAATGAATATAGAGTTAAATTCGGAAAAACCGGTGTGTTACCGACCATACCGGTTATCAATATCAGAGAAAGAGATAGTAAGAGACAAAATTGAAGATTTAAAAAGGAATAATATTATTCAAGAATCAAATGCTGATTATGCAAGCCCTATAATATTAGTAAAAAAGAAAACGGGCGACTATAGACTGTGTGTAGATTATAGAAAGCTGAATAGTTTAACAATCAAGGATAAATATCCATTACCCATTATTGAAGAACAAGTGGAGAAGCTGGCTGGGAAGAAGTTTTTTACTAGTTTAGATTTATCTCAAGGATTTTATCAGATTCCCATGGGAAAGGGGTCGATACGTAAGACAGGATTCGTGACTCCTGAAGGGCATTACGAATTTCTGCGTATGCCTTTTGGCTTAACTAATTCACCGTGTATTTTTCAACGCTTGATAGATAAAATATTAGGACCCCTAAGATTTGGTCAGGTATTACCATATATAGACGATCTTCTTATACCCAGTATTTCAGAAGAAGAAGGTTTAAATGTATTACAACAGGTATTGGAAATATTAAAGAATGCAAAACTAACGCTTAATCTCGACAAATGCTCATTTTTACAGACACAAATTGAATACCTTGGTTATGATATTAGCAAGGAGGGTTTACGACCGGGGGAGAAGAAGATAGAAGCCGTCACTAAATACAAAGAACCTACGAATGTTCATAAACTTCGTATGTTTCTGGGTTTAACAAGTTACTTTAGAAAATTTGTTCAAAATTATGCTATAGTTACTCACGATCTGTATAAGTTGTTAAAAAAGGACTGTGTTTGGTGCTGGGGAGAATCACAACAAAAGGCTTTTGATTGCTTAAAACAAATTTTGATAAGTAGACCTGTTCTTGCCGTATATGAACCCAGAGCAATAACCGAAGTTCACACAGACGCCTCAAGTAAAGGAATTGCAGGTATACTACTGCAAAAGCATGGACATTCTTTAAAACCAGTTGCCTATTTTAGTCGTAAGACTACTAAGGAAGAATGCCTTTATCACTCTTACGAGCTTGATACACTGGTTGTTGTAGAAACTCTTCAAAGATTTCGAGTTTACTTAGCAGGTATACACTTTGATGTTGTTACAGACTGTGCGGCAGTAAGACAGACTTTTGAGAAAAAAGATCTTCTCCCCAGAGTTGCGCGCTGGTGGCTTAAAATTCAAGAATATGATATGAATATTATCCATAAGCCAGGGATATATCATAAACATGTTGATGCGCTTAGTAGAACACCCGTTGAAATCGAACAGGTCTTGGTACTTGATTTACTAGACTGGGTGTATTGTTTACAAAATCAAGACGATACTCTTCGTATAATTAAAAAAAAATTAGAGAAAAACGTTGATGACGTGGAGGTGACAAATAACTACGTTCTTAAAGATAATAAAATATATAGGAAGCTAACCGGTGGTGAACTAAGACTGGTAGTACCAAAGGTAGCACGTTGGAATATTATGCGCAAGTACCACGATGACATTGGTCACCCAGGTCTAAGAAAATGTGATGGTATAATTAAAGAGAACTGTTGGTTTCCTCGCATGACGCGGTTCATAAGGAAATATGTTAATGCATGCATCGATTGTCTTTACAAGAGAGGTCAGTACGGGAAGATAGAAGGAGAGCTTCATCCAATAGATAAATTTTCAGAGCCTCTACACACAATACATATAGATCACCTCGGTCCTTTCTGCAAGAGCGGAAATGGTATGTCTTATTTATTTGTAGCTGTGGATTCCTACACAAAATTTATATGGGCTAATCCTACCAAGACTACGAAGTCCATTGAAGCCGAACATAAATTAGGTGATATTTTTAGCCTTTTCGATTATCCAAAAAGAATAATCTCGGATAGCGGTGCTGCGTTTACAAGCAAGCGATTCAAACAGTTTTGCATTGAAAATCAAATAAAGCATATAATAAACTCAATAGCATCACCCAGATCCAACGGTCAAGTAGAGCGTTTTAACAGAACGCTTTTAGAAGCCATCAATAAAAGTACTATTGACGAACGAGATTGGGATATATGTATAAACAAAGTTGTATGGGGTATAAATAATACTGTTAATGCCACCACAAGATTTACTGCATATAGACTGATGTTTCAAGGAAGACGCACCTTATTACAAGGGATGTCATTAAACAACTATGACGATGAACAAACAGTAAATATTAACAAGGAAAAAGCTGTGAAGAATATAACGAAAACATCTACGTCAATGAAAAAGAGTTTTGATAGCAAAAGAAAGAAACCAACGAAATACAAATTAAAAGATCTAGTGTTATGGAAAGGGGCACAAAATAAAGATAAAGACACAGTACGTAAACTCAAAGAAAAGTATAGTGGGCCATATAAAGTAATAAAAGTGCTTGTAAATGACAGATATATTATTTCATCAATTAAAGGTGTAAAGGGGTACAAAAAATACAAAGCGACTGTAGCTTCTGATGTAATTAGAAAATTTTCATGTCATGACAATGAGAATAGTGAAAGCGATACAAATGAATCTAATATTGATAGCACAGAGGAACTCGTAGATTTGCTGGAAGGGTAATAATTTAAGGTATTATATATTAAATTATTTTGATTTAAAAAAAAACACGTGGGAAAATATAGTAAAATAAGGGCCACTATGACAAAATCATAGTGATGAGGAATAATCAAAAAGGGCCACTATGGTAAAATCATAGTGATGAGATACAGTCAAAAGGGCCACTATGTCAAAACCATAGTGATGAGGAATAATCAAAAAGGGCCACTATGATAAAATCATAGTGATGAGATACAGTCAAAAGGGCCACTATGATACAATCATAGTGATGAGAGACAGTCAAAAGGGCCACTATGATATAATCAGTGATGAGGTAGCATTAGAGAGGGACACTTATTTAAATGTGTGTTAAAATATATAGGTATGAATAATAAAAGCTAATATTGTAGAATCATGGTGAGGGGATCTCCTTATTTGACGTGTAAGCTACTTAAATAATTAAAACAAAATGTTGATGCATTTAAATAATTTATCATTAAATATAGTTTAAAAATAAATAATATATTTGTAACAACAAATGTAAATCATTTCATTTGTTGATTAATAAGTATGTCAATTGATATACATTCGCCACCAGAGGGCGCTGTATATTTGCGGACGAACGAGAGACTTCGACGACGACATTGTGTGTAATGGCGTCGTAGAAGTGAGTCGTTGATTGTAACGTTTTGTCTAGTTCTGTAGAATCTATTGTACTTTCGATTCATTAATATATTAATGTAAACAGTTTGTGAGTTTCATTAAAAATAATATACCGTTGAAATAATTAAAGAGCTAACAAATCAGAAGTGAGATCGAAACAAGCACGTGCCGACAAAGAGTTCATTATTGTCTACAAATTAAGATAAGTTATTATTTATTCAATAATTATAGAGATTTGGCATTTATTTATATCGCTGTGAGAGAGTAAATCTGAATATAAGTCTATAAATACAAAAAAAACATCAAAGATTTAATTAAATTACAAAGGAAAATGGGCAAACATTTTTGCGAAGAATGTTCAACAATTTTAAAGGGGAATCTTCAATACAAATTTATACTTCACTCGTTATTTATTATTTATTTATATTGTCAATGCCCGTTTCAGAGGACTGAAATTAACATGTCAGACGATGGCAGATTATGAAACATGACAACGTGAATGACACATTAGCGTATTCATATCCATGGCCTCGGACGCGGTGCTCTACACGGACGTGGCGCTCTGCACGGACGAGGCGCTATGCATCGCTACGATAACTTGCACGGATGCGGGGCTCTACACGGACGTGGCGCTCTGCACGGACGAGGCGCTCTGCATCGCTGCGATCACTTGGACGGACGCGGCTACACGGACGTGGCGCTCTGCACGGACGAGGCGCTCTGCATCGCTGCGATCACTTGGACGGACGCGGCTACACGGACGTGGCGCTCTGCACGGACGAGGCGCTCTGCATCGCAGCGATGACTTGCACGCATGCGGCGCTCTACACGGACGTGGCGCCCAGCATGGCTGCGGAGATCTGCAGGACCGCGGCACCAGCATGGCTGCAAGGATCACAATAGTTGCGTAAGATGAGACAGCGACTGGTATTGCGTAGAACATTGTAATGGTCTTATTTAGTTACAGCTCCCGAGGTTCGCGACGTTCTGCACGTCAGCCGCGCACTGCGTGTTGGCAGTATTCTGTACGTCCGCGGGGCACTGCGTGGCTGCGGCGTTCTGCACGTCCGCAGCGCACTGCATGGCGTCGGCGTTCTGCATGTCCACGGCGCACTGTGTGGCGGCGACGTTGCATATTGACAGCGGGCCAACAATTGCTGACAAATTGAAAAAGGTAGTAAAATTATGAATCAGAATACTTGGTTTTTGACACATTTAACAGGTCCTTACAGGCAATCGTTACTGTTGTTTATGAAATACACTTAATAAAATTTTATCGCTATCTCGAAATTTATCCAAATTAAAATGTATTTATATATATATATAAGTAGGTAATGATTTGATTGAACAAGGCTAATAAATGCTCTTTAAGACATAGCTGAGACATCAGATATAATTATTATTTGTTTACTAGTTTTTTTTATTTATGTACAAAATATTCACAAACATACATAGATAATTAATAAGAAAGTAACAAAATACAATAAAGTGTTAGTTATGTTCCTTATTTCATAAATTAGTTTTATTACTTAATACATTATTAGATATGTTCCTTGATTTATAATTTAGGATGCACTGATGAAGGTATGGACAGGAAATTATCTTTGAAATATACTTAATTATCTGGGATTTACATGTTTAGGTAATAATAATTGGTAGGTATAGCCAAACTGGTATAGAGGTTAGGTTAGAACATAAGACATGCACAGGAGAAATGCCAAACTAGGCAGAAATGCTAAGGTTCGCTTCCACGACATTATATAGAAACTATTATGAAACATATTTTTATAGCTTAAAATTGTTTACACTAAATAACATTGTTTATTGCATTTTCAATAGCAAGTAGCTACGTGAATATTAAACATGGTTTATTTCACTAAATAGCCAAGTTAGGAGTATTAACTTTGTCAGTGCGACAATCGCGACAATCGCTTTTTGGGTTATTAGAATATATTCTATTAAAATTACATTTTATTGAAATGCCTAAGTGCATTTATTAGATTAATAAATATGATTTAAGTTGTTATACAATCGCGCGTAAACGTTAAAAATGATGAGGTGTTTGAGATGAAATTGAGGAAAACTTATATTAAATTAATTAGTATTGAGTAAAGTTGAAACATTATAGGATCATAGGTTTCAATAAATTTAATTAAAATAATACTCTTGATGAAAGTACTGATAAAGCAAAAGGTAATTAAAATAAATATATATAAATTATATATGTGTATAAATTATATATAATAATATTAGAGCAGAAATAATTATGACGCTCTTTATTGATTTCGGAGCTGACATCAGTGAGAAATCTTTCGCCATTTCAAATTTACACCTCAGTCTTGCCGTTATAGGATGCATGAATTATTGGAATCGGGTAAGCCTTTCTGGGTATTTGATTGTATGCATATCTATTGCGTTATATTAGCCTAATAATAGTAAGTGCTGGCTGGACTCGGGCTTTTTAACAAATGTGAGGTCGCCCTCTAGTTATATTGATTAAATGTCCTCAAAAACTAGTGAAAGCATAGCCATCTTTGCATTCTGTTGAACTTAAGATCTGCTCCAGGCTTTCATGCCATTACATTTATTGGGTTATGTTAGGTCTTTCTGGTTTGACCACCACCCACAACAAAGCCTTAAAAGCATACATGTTTTGTTATAAATTGAATGACTATAAATTGTTCAGTTCAAAGATAATAATAATATGTAGGACAATTTACATATATTGCTTTGATCACAAACTAAGCTCTAGACTTTTACTATATGTACCAGAAGCAACAAAGATTTTACCTTACTTTCTTCTATCTGTCTCACGAGTATTTGTTCCCACGAGTGCTCCCGGCTAATATTAATGATTTAACAATGTGGGTTAATGTCTAAGATCACCTTGCGTATATATTAATCTAAAACCTCGTATCTCAATAGACTCCGATGCTGATTTAAACTTAGTAAAGTTAAGTAGAAACTTCGACTTTTGAACGTTGGAAACACTAATTAAAAATTGGAATAATTATAAATTTGCATATCATATATTAGTGGCCTAAGCTTATATAAATGTTCGAATAGTAAAGATTTTGTCACAAAACCAAACAGCTATCTACCCAACTCTATCCTAGTGTGAACAGTTCGAGGTATAAATTAATAAAATAGTTGAAGCAAAAGAGATTTGCAATAACTTTAAGTGCACATATTAAAATAAATAGTAAACTGTTAACATAATAGTAATGATTAAATAGCAGTTTAGTGTGAAAAGAACATGCCTGAACTAGTATAAACTTTATCTTAGGCATCAGCGCTGTCCCCAGATGGAATATTTATCAACAGTACAGTCAAGTAGGTGTGTGGGAAATTTACAAATTTGGGGTTTAGCAGGTACACTCAACGTTGGCTTTAATTTTGATAATTTGTTTTACATTTAGCTACACTAGGACATGTGAATATATCTACATCCATAAGTTTTAGTACAATAGGGTGGGTATTTTTATACATTTACATTAGTTTTTAGTATTAAAATCAATTATATACAATCAAATAGTTTGTACTTAATACAAGTAGGCAATACCCAAATTGGCTCAAGAAGCTATGCTCGGATAGCATTCATTAATATGTCGTAGGCGATATGCATCTGATGATTATAATAATTATTAAAAGATCACTGGAATAAATATAGCAGAAATAAATAACTGACAAAATAAATTACTTACTATAAAGGATCTGTTAAGTGGGTGTGTCAATAACAGAGTAAGTGTTCACTAGTCAGTCTTGTTTTTAAGTATGTAGTTTAACTATTATTTCATATCAAGATTTGTGTTAATTAAATAATATTGTTGATATATTAATGATATTACGGAACTTGCTGTCTAGTGTACACCTTTGATGATTAATAAACAAGCATAACGAAGGATGTGCATAATGTTTTGTAACAAGCGCAATGGATGTGCTTTGTTATTGTGTGGAGCACAATGAAAGTGTGCATAATGTTTTGTAACAAGCGCAATGGATGTGCTTTGTTATTGTGTGGAGCACAACGAAGGATGTGCATAATGTTTTGTAACAAGCGCAATGGATGTGCTTTGTTATTGTGTGGAGCACAACGAAGGATGTGCATAATGTTTTGTAACAAGCGCAATGGATGTGCTTTGTTATTGTGTGGAGCACAATGAAAGTGTGCATAATGTTTTGTAACAAGCGCAATGGATGTGCTTTGTTATTGTGTGGAGCACAATGAAGGATGTGCATAATCATTTGTAACTAGCGCAATGGATGTGCTTTGTTATTGTGTGGAGCACAACGAAAGATGTGCATAATGTGTTGTAACAAGCGCAATGGATGTGCTTTGTTATTGTGTGGAGTATATTAAAGGGTGTGCGGTATTATCAATATGTAAGTATGTAGCACAATGATGCGTTTTCTAAATATTAACCTGTACAATATGCATTTTAATTAGCACTAGAAATGATGTACCTGCTATATTTATTTTATTATCGACACATGCGTCGAACACAATGGATAAAGTTTATCGTTTTAAATGAGTTAAATATATTATGTGATGTTTAAGTTATTATCGATACCATATATCGAGCACAATGAGTCGAGGCTGTTCTAGTTGTTAGTAGTTGGTCCTGTAATAATAACAATGAAGATTTATTTTATTATCGACACATGCGTCGAACACAATGGATAAAGTTTATCGTTTTAAATGAGTTAAATATATTATGTGATGTTTAAGTCATTATCGATACCATATATCGAGCACAATGAGTCGAGGCTGTTCTAGTTGTTAGTAGTTGGTCCTGTAATAATAACAATGAAGATTTATTTTATTATCGACACATGCGTCGAACACAATGGATAAAGTTTATCGTTTTAAATGAGTTAAATATATTGCATGTTTGTTTTATTATCGATACATAAGTTATTTGGCAAATTAGATTGTTGGTAACATCAAAAGTGTTTGTAACAGTCATTAACCACCCAAACGTCCGCGGATACTTCTTCTAGTACACTTAAACAATGTGGTATTGGTATAAGCATATTCTAGTGAATTACGTCGTATCTTTTTAGTTTGTTGTTATAATACACAGAAAATGATATTACTTCACTACATAATCAGTAGATGGCTAAATATAATGATTCTTTTATGACGAAAAAAATATAAAAACTTTCTTTTCGCGTAGTACTTAGTAATTTGAATATTGTTGAAATATATCTCGTAAATAATATTTCCTGCTATTATTAAACATCAAAATGATCTTGAAGATTTTTTTTTTTTTTTTAAGATTACAGCTATATTTTATAGTTAGTATATGTAATCCTAGTCTAAATACAGGGTCAAAATTATAGATATTATTTGGACGAGAACAATGGCCGGTTTTGACTGTTTTTTTTTGTGTTTTACAGTTTATCTCTGTCATATCTTATATTATATACGTGGTGGCCGAGTTGGTTAGACCTTGGACTTAAAAACACTAAGGTCCCTGGTTCGAATCCCGGTGTGTACCAATGAGTTTTTAATTTAAAAATTTATGTACATTTGTTTGACAACACCACTATAGTGCCTCGGAGAGCACGTTAAGCTGTCGGTCCTGGTTTCATTATACCAACTTGTGAAACTGTTTATAGATGGGTTATTGAGTCTATTCAAAACATCGCGACGAGCTAGCCACTTGTTCGGTGTAGACGCATACCATCGGCTACGACGAGGTGGGATTAAAACCCCTCCGCTGGGTACCCTGGGGCCGTCTAGACGGTCTCGGGCGCCGTAAGGCACCCGTGAAGATATATATATATATATATCTTATATTATAGAAAAGTATTAAGATTAATAATATTTCAATAAAATTTCGGCATGTTTATGCGTATGAAATTTGATACCGTGACCGAAATTAGAGAATAAGGTGTTTTGTTTAAATTTATTTCATAAGTGAAGACTAAATTTAATATCAATCCTTTTACATTCAAAGAGAAAATAATCTAGAATTTTATACTTATTTTTGAATTAGTCTAATTTTCAATATTTTATGTTAAAATGGAGAATTATGACAAGCAACAAAGATTTTTTAATACTTTTCGCATTTTTTGTTTGGGTTTTAGTACCTTATATTAATATTATCAATATTTTTTTATATATTACTTTGTTAAGTACAATTTTACCTATTCTTCCGTATTTTTTTTATTATCATAGGTATTTTTTTTAATTTAGCAGATATCATAGTTTATATTATTAAAGTATCGCGAAAAACGGATAGCGATTGACCGCGCGAACCTCGGACCTTAGAGGCTATTTTGGTTGTGCGCGCGGGACAGTTGAGTGGTTAACTACTGATTTAATTTGTTAATTTGGAACATGACGAAAAAATCAAGTACATATTAATAATTTGTTAAAAAGTAATACCTACATATAGGATCTATTTATAAGTTAAACACTTGTTTTACTTGATATTATAATTATATTAATATATTATACCCCGACTCGCACGGCCGCCATTCGGTCTGTCAATCTAGTGATGTTACACCGTAGTGTTGTACAGTGCGAGTCAGCGTGGATGCTACATCCCTTTTATTTTATATAATTTTCAATTGTTGATAACAAGTAAATGAATTAACAAATAAATCAAACTTATTAAATATTTTAACAATTAAACAAACTAGTATATATGATACAATTAAAGAAGAATATTTATTTAAATTTAACACTTGTTTTATTTGCCTTCTTCAGGATTTTCATCTTCATTTTTGTCAATGACTGTCCAATCATTATTGCGAACCCTTTTTAGGTGTATAACATTCCGTCTGAATTCTTTCCCGCTTGTCTCATCTCTTACACTTATATCTCCACCATTAACCTTTGTTACTGAATGTACTGTAGGGTTAAAATTAGATGTAAGTTTATTTTCTTTCACCATGTTTCTAATATATACTTGTTCTCCTTCTTCTAAATCACAATTTGCTGCTTTTCTTTTCCTGTCACTATATTCTCTTCCTTTTTCTTTATTTTCTTTATCCATATCCCTAGTTTCTTGATCTATAATTTTATGTTCAATATCGGAAGCTATTGGAATTTTATCCCGGAATTGCCTTTTAAAAAACAATTCCGATGGAGTCTTTCCAGTTACAGTATGTGGTGTACTATTATACATTATGAGGTATTCTAATAAATCTTCCTTCCAGTCTTTACTCTCTAATTGACTAATCCTCAATCTCTTTAATATATCCCTATTCTGGCGCTCCACCTCACCATTCATCTGTGGCCAGTATGGAATTGTGTAGTATGTAATAATACCACATTCTTTGCAAAACATTTTAAAGCTTTCGCTGGTAAATTGTCTTCCGTTATCACATGTCAATGTTGCAGGATATCCAAGTCGGGAAAATATTTCTTTTAAGGTCTTAATAGTATCTGCAGCTGCAATGTTACGCATTATTTTTATTTCTTTATATCGACTGTAATAGTCAACTAATACCAGTAAATAATCATTAGTAGGAAGGGGTCCTAAAAAATCTATGGCCACGTCCACCCACGACTCCGCAGGAAGTTCTCGCCTTTTCATTGGTTGTGGTGGATTCGGTCCCGATACCAGAGTGCAACCTTTGCAAGACTTTACGGTGTTTTCTGCGTCTTTATCGATTCTAGGCCACCATACCTTAGTTCTAAGTCGCATTTTCATTGAAACTATTCCTGGATGTCCTTGGTGGGCAGCTTCTAAAACTCTCCCACGTAGTTTCTTAGGAATAATAAGTTTATTTCCCCGTAGTGCGATATTACCGTTAAAACAAAGCTCAGTTTGAAATATTTTGTATTTACTTACAGATTCTTCCCAATTATTTTCAAAAACTCCCTGTTTTACTTTAATTAGTTCATCGTCAGTAGCTGAAGCAGCATCAATCTCATCCAGTGAAACTGTATTGGGCCTACTATATTCTACAATACTATTAATGTAATTTTCATTGTCAAAGGGTTTTAAATTAATAGACTTACAGAGTCTTGAAATTGAGTCAGCTATATTGGATTTTCCTGGTTGGTATATAATTTTATATTTATAGGCCTGTAATCGAAGCACCCATCGTTCTATACGGGCACAAGGTCTAGATTTTGGCCCAAAAATAGTTTCTAAAGGTTTATGATCGCTAATAAGTTCAAACTCCTTACCAAATAAATATATTTTAAAGTGTTCGACAGCCCAAACAAGGCGCCGCTGCTATTCTCACGGAAAAACGCATCTGTGTGCTGTCCGTGTGACGTCTTTACATGGCTCACGCACACATACATAAATTTATAGTGTTGCCAATATTTAAAAAAATCTTGATTTTTTTCCTGCTATAATTGAGTGCAATCATTCGAATGAATACGAATAATTTGAGAACATCCCTTGAATCACGTGGTCTATCATTTTTTTTTTGTTTGTTTTGATAAAAATGCAAATTAGATATTATTCCTTAAAATATTATTAGGTCCCCAAGTTTTGCACTTTTATTGTGCATTCTTTTGCTTAAATTGTTTTTTATGTTATAAAATACCTTTATCTCGGAGCCTAACATTATCTTACAAAAGAAATATTCCTCAGGGTGCTTTTGTCGAAGCTACCTATTTACTTTTTGTTTCATGAATTCTTTTTCATAGGTTTTTTGTTTAATTTTGTGGATTCTTTCAGATATATATATATATATGAGGAGCGGCTGGTATATTGTTTTTTTGTGAAAGTCTGTGATCGATTTTTTATTTATAATTAAATATAAACTTGTCCTTAGCCCGAAAAAACGAGGAAGGCACAAATTTAATTAGAGGTCAAAAAATACCACCAAAAACTCCTGACTCGGGCACTAGAAATTAAAGATTAACTACTTTTGCAAGGAACGGACAACTCAAAGTTAACTTTTCTCAATCCTAGACAAAGCATTAGACAGGAAAATACTCATGGATACGGGAATTATAAAATTCCAGAAGAAGTAACAGTTTCAGCCAAAAGACCAGACATACTAGTATACTCTTGACTGACTAATTCATGGAATACAATCATTCCTAAGGGACCACACAATCAAGTCAAATACTTTGATCTCATGAAAGAAATTACTAAAAAGGGTTTTAAAATTACCAGTGAAAGTCAGTTTAAGAGAAATCCTAGCAGTCTGCATCATCTGCTAAAAGATCTTGGCCTTCCAAGCAAATACTGATACATAGAGATACAAAAACTATCAAGTGACATAGTCATGTTTTGGTTTTGGTCAATGGTTTCCGTTTGACGGTTCTCAAGTGACTACTGCATTAATTTCTTGACGAGGTGTTAGTCTTCCATCAGGCAAGTTTGAGGTCAAATGCACAACTCTGTTTAGAATAAAAAAAACTTCTGATAGGATCACATAGTATTTAATTGGGTAGGGAGGGTAGTGAATACAGTGAAGGGGAGAGTTGAATTCAGAATGGCCTTTACCCTGCTTCGCGGTCTCAAGTAACGGGGAACACTGATGTTTAATTGAACCTGGATCATGCTTCTGTGCAGTGAATCCATGGATAGCTAAGAAAATTGTCTCTCTGAAAGGTTTGATTGTTCAAATAAATTACACCATATAACATGTTCAGATGTTATAAAGCCTTAATAATAGTAAATATAGCTATGTTGCTAATATTAATTTTTATTCTGCTGTTCATCATCATTATTTTATTATGTTAATTTATTATACAAACAATTGTAATATTTAAACTTATTGCACAATAGATTTGAAGTCGCTAGGTAAGTCAGTAAGTAACCTACTAAGTAGTTGCGCTTTTGGCAATGTGTCCGGAGGTTGTGGGTTCGATTCCCACACATGGCAAAAAAGGATTAGTATGTATTTTCTGTACAGTTTGTCATGGGCTGGGTCCGGGCTGGTACAGTGGCTGCATTGCTCTATGGTCTGGGTATATTAAATATACTTTGTATTATATTGTTGTTTCTGATACACATAGTACAAGCCTAGAGCTTAGTTTGTGACCAGAGCAATAAGTGTAATATGACCTACTATATAAAAAAAAGTACAAATATAACATTCCTATATCAAAATAACAATAATATTACAATTATACACACATAAATCATAATATTAGTTAAAAATCATGACTAGTAAAGGGTATTTATTGAGATGATTCTGCCAACTTGGACTTATGAACACACTGAAAGGTTGTTAGCGGTAAACACCTAATATGTTACTGGCTATCCTATTGATTGGTTTAATTCGGTTCTCGGTTTTCTTCTACATATATATCGACAATGTCAATGTCTCAACAAATTTAGGCTCACACATCGCTTCACACAATTTGTTAGGTACTAACTTTTAAATAGAAAAAAAGGTTTACAATATATATTATTATGAAATTGTATTGGAGTCTGGAATCAAAATACTCTTTCTATTTCACAATAGGCCTGGAACTACATAGTAATTCCATGGTTTTCTAAAAACTTCTCCAACTTTATGTCAATATAACATTAAAGTAATAACAATAATTGTATGTTTTATTTATTTGCCTGTTTTTTGTTGTTTACCACCATTTACCACTATGGTAAAAATAAACCTTATTCACATCTTTTTGTGAACCAGGTTTATTTTTATTGAAACACAAGCAACTTTAATGACTATTAATTAATATTCTTGACTAAAGTGCAGGAATTATTACTTCATATATAATAAATAATATACATGTATTACTGTGCGGGCTCAAGGGTGCAGTTACAAAATGAAGAATTCTTAGTTATCTGTGGATTAACTGTGCGCGTGCCGGGTTCATTGCATGGTTGGAAGGCAAGGAAATGATCTGCAGCATTAAATTATGTTATATTCCTAAGTAGGCATAGAGTGAATATTAGTTAATGCTTTATTGCATTTGCATTATATGCATACTTCTACATTTTTATTTTGAAATAAAAAATGACTTAATCGTAGATGTGAGACTATTAGTGGAGAGTTCTCCAAAGTTGTAACCTAACGCGATGAGAACATTAAATTTAAACTTGCTTTAGGGCTACTGAAATCTTACATTTTGTAGATGAAATAACTGCACTGCACAATATTTTAATGACCCTTCCTGATAAAATTTCATGTTGAAAATAAATCTTGTATTCTCCGTGCGGGTGCTGGGTCCATTGAGCGTGGTTGGAAGGCAGGTGAGTGACTGCAGCATTCCTGGACCATGAAGTAGGGTTAAAGGCTTTTAAATTACTCCTTGCACTGGATTCATTACCCTCACTACTCAACCAAACTGACAGCCTCTGTAGACTAGTGGTTGCGCCTTTGGCGTTGTCTCCGGGGGTCGTGGGTTCGATTCCCACCAGTGGCAAAAAAATATTAGTACGTTTTTCTGTACAGTTTGTCATGGTCTGGGTGTTTATAAAATATAATATGTATTATATCATTGCTTCTGGTAGCTTAGTTTGTGATTAGAGCAATATGTGTAATTCATCCATATTATATTATTATAAATAGCATATGATCATGTTAGCGCCACCTTGGAAACATGATCAATAAAAGTTCTGACGGCTGATCTTGGTAGGCCAGGATCCTGCAAAGACTTCCACTGCATAAAGGTTTTAAAATTATTTCTAGTAATTTCATTTGTAACATCAAAGTATTTGTTTGACTTGATGGTGTAGTCCTTGAACGGTGAGTTCTATATGTATTACTTTCTTCAAGCACGGAGAGTATACCAGTATGTCTTGGATACAGGCTGGAACTGCTAATTTATCTGGAATTTTGTAATGAATTTTGGTTTGCTTGAAGATAATAATATAATAATGTTAATATTCTTAAAATATAGCATTAATTAGATACCTACCTGTTTTATTTAATATAACCTACCTAAATAACATAATTTTTAAAATAAAAAGAAGACTCGTAACTAGCACAACTAAATATAATCCTGCAGTGAATAATAATATTTTGGAGATACAACATCAGTTTCCAGCCCTCATATGAATAAGTTACCTTGTAGCCATAAACCTATTCATTTAAGTGCTAGAAAAGCAACTCTTGTGATTCAAACCAGATGTTACTGAATTTGCTCAAATGATTCCTGAACATCAAACCTACTATCTTCAAAATTGACCTCCGGCTTGCTCAAACAAAGCCAACATTTTGAGAGGGACTAGGGACTTGTCTATAGTTTGGCCTGCCTGGGCTGACGTCATTAACCTAGATATTTTATGATTCATTACATTTAGAATGCTAGAAGTTCAGCCTTCTACACGTACACATAACTTCCACTCAATGAGAACTTTTCCTAGAGGGCCTAGTGATCACAGATAGTCTAATTAATATATCATGATCAGCGTTGCAGTTCCAGTCACTGGTGGTATAGTTAGGTCCTACATTACTGCGTATTCTAGTTCTGCCAGTCATATCTCGCTAATCTTTACTCCAGTTTCTCTCAAAACATACAAAAATCAATGTTTTCAAATTTTTACAAAATAAATGTTTGTTTACATTTTGTTCGTTTTACTAGTGTCAAATCGGTAAAACATCGCTATTTCCACGGACTTTCTCGATGAAAAATTACATTATTATTGCCATACTCAAAACTTTAATAATTATTTTAATCTTAAGTCAACAATATTTACCAAAACAAAATTAAGAAAACATCTTTATATATTATTATAAACATAGTAAATTATATATATTTAAAACATACTGTCCCTATACGAAATACATTTGTTTTTTCACCTGGTGTATATTTTTTTCATATGGTATCTTATTCCGTGAAAATAGCCACCGCCCAAACAAGGGCTAATGCTTCCTTTTCAGTTTGACAGTATCTTTTTTCGCACTCGGTGAGGCTCTTGTTTCCATATGCTATTATTCGTGGACCATCCTTATCTATTTGTATAAGGACGGCTCCTAAACCAAATGGAGAAGCATCAGCAATCACCTGAGTACGATCAGCAGGATTATAATAACCTAATGTTTGTATATTTGATAATTTTTTCTTTAATTCCTGGAAAGCATTACCTTGTTCGTTAGTCCAGTGTTTCTCAATATTAGCCGTCTTACTTAATTTTAATCGTAATAATTTCCTAAGTGGCTCTGTAAGTGAAGCCAAGTTCGGGATCCATTTACCAACAAAATTTACAAGGCCTAAGAAGCTTTGAACCTCTTCAATTGTCACAGGTGGTCGACTTGTTTGTAATACTTTAATGTATTTTTCCAATGGTTTTATTCCTTTTTCGGAAAGTTGGTGTCCTAAAAACTCAATAGTACTGACCTTGTATACGCACTTTGCTTCATTTAAGAGAATATTATTATTTTTAAGAACATCTAGCAATTTTTTAAGTCTTTCATCATGTGTTATCTCATTAGATCCGTGTACAATTATATCATCAATAAAATTAAATGTACCTTCACAACCTAGTAGTATTTTTTCAAGAATTTTTTGAAACATTTCAGGTGCACATGATATGCCAAACATAAGTCTTTTGTAACGAAATAGACATTTACTGGTGCTAAATGTAGTAATATAACGACTATTTTTTTCTATTTCTAATTGATGAAAGGCATTTTTTATATCGAGTCTGGAAAAATATTTTGCTTTACGAAAGTTGGGTAGTAATTGGTCCATAGTGGGTAGAGGATGATTTTCTCTAACAATTGCCTCGTTTGCTCTCCTCATATCTATACAAATCCGTATTTCACCATTTTCTTTAAGAACTGGTACCATAGGTGAAACCCAGGGTGAAGGTCCGGTTACTGCTTCAATAATGTCAGCTTCTTTAAGTTCATTTATTTTTGCGTTAACTTTTTCTTCCAAAGGTATTGGTATCCTTCTATGTGGCTGGATTACCGGCTTAATATTTTCCTTTATTGGGATTTGCACCTTAACTCCTTTGAATTTAGGGAAGGTTGAGATGGCATTGATTTGTAGACCAATCCTTAACACACCTAACTCAATAGCAGTAGTTTTACCTAGAAGGTCTCGTGTCCCATTACGTATAACATATACCATAGCCCTTCTATTATTTCTTAAACCAACAGAAATATCAGTTTCAAATGAACCTATGACCTCCAAAGGTTTTTTACAGCCATAAGGCAAAAGAATTTTATCTGGATTTTTTATTTGATTGAAAACTTTAATGCATTTCTGTTTTAAATGCGACCAAGTTTTGTCTGTTATAATATTACATTTACTGCCAGAATCAATAAGTATATTAATATTGGTTCCTCCAAGGTTACAACAAATTGAGGTGTCTTCATCAATATGGAAGATGTAATCCACTTCTTCAGATTTTCCTAGTCTTGATTTTTTTTCTTTAAAATCTTCTCTCTTATTGTTAATTAATCTTCTTTTTAATCTTGTTAAACATTGTTGACGATAATGACCAATGAAGCCACACTTTACACATCTTTTATCTTTGGCAGGACATTTTAAGTCATCTGATGAATGAGTATAACTGCCACATCTAGAACAATTCTTCCCCGTTTGGGAGTTTCTTTTAAATGTACTGCGAAGACTTAATTTTGTATCCACTTTATTTACTTCAGATTTGTCAGTCTTATAAAAAGTGCTTTTATTTTCAAATTGTTGTAACTGTCGGGTTATTACTTCTAATGCATTAGCCTCATTTATAATTTGGTCTAAAGTTATGTTGTCACCTCCAGCTAATATTTTTTTCCTTAAGTCATTTGAGCGAGCTTTTTCAGTTATTTGATCTATTAAATGCTCATCTTTATTATCAAACTTGCATTTTTCTGTTTGGTTCCGAAGCCTTAACAAAAATGTTTCAAATCTTTCTCCTTCCTCTTGCTTCATTAGTCTGAATAGGTAGCGTTCATAGTAACGACTTTGCTTTGGGCAAAAATAGTTGTCAAGTTTTTGGATAGCTGTGTCATATACATTAACATTATCAGAGTCATCAGCATGAGCCCCTGGTATATTATAGTAGATATCTTGCAGTCCCAAGCCACCAACATGCAAAAGAGTGGCACGTTTTTTGAATGGAACTTCTATGTTAGATGCCAATAGATATATTTCTAAGCCCCGCTTCCATTTTTCCCAGCGTATACCAACCGAAGTTGGGTCTCCGTCACAGTCAAAACGGTCTAAATTAGTGGATAGCACTGGATTCATTGGAGCGACCTAAAAATAAATTATATTTAAAGTTATTAATATGCATGGCCCTTTATTTTTGTTAGTGTGCGTGGCCCTTAATTTTTATTTTTGTAAGTGTGCATGGCCTTTAATTTTTATTAATGTGCATGGCCCTTAATTATCGTTAGTGTGCTTGGCCCTTATTTTTATTTTTAGAAGCATGGACTGGCATGGACCTTTATTTTATTTTTGTGTGTTTGACCCTTTTCTTTTTGTAAGCATAGAGCTTTATTTTATTAATGTGCATGGCCCTCTATTTTATTTTTGTGTGCATGGCCTTTAGAATAAATATTAAAACACTACTTGTTCTTTTTCTAAGGCCCTTTAAATTTAAACATTGCTTCTTTTATATTGTTTAAATAAAAAGTATGTTTAAATATGAAAAAGATTGGCAGGCTCAATATGATTTATTTAGAATTAATAATATGTAAATACCTATATTGGTTTATTTTTATAAAGCCTTGAATATGAAAGTATGATTAAAACAGAAGTGCTGTAACAGACTTAAAAAGTAGAAATCACATATAATTCTACTCTCACTATCTTGTTTCAAGTTTGTTAGGCGGGCGTCCTTATTATTCATACTTCAATGATGTTCACGGTGTATGTCGTCCCACATTAAAATTAATGGTTATCTTTTATTTTGGTAAGATTTAGATTCGGGGATTTACATTATGAAAATCAAAGCCTTTAATCGACATTCAATTTACATTTTGTCTTGCCATTTTTTTTTCCGACATAACCTAACCGACAACATGTCAGCGTCATTATCACTTTTTTGTTAATTCTATTCCTTAATAATAAAAGCATATTTTCCACTTACTTTTATCCTCGTCGCCACTTATAGGATCTATTTATAAGTTAAACACTTGTTTTACTTGATATTATAATTATATTAATATATTATACCCCGACTCGCACGGCCGCCATTCGGTCTGTCAATCTAGTGATGTTACACCGTAGTGTTGTACAGTGCGAGTCAGCGTGGATGCTACACTACATATAATGTTTCCACTCAGTTTATACCATGCTGTAATTATAGCATACCTACATAATATTAATTATTGCAGCATATTAATTAGGTATGAAAAACTAAATTGAATTAATAAAATAACTTTATACCTAAGTAACTTGGGCTAGATAGTTGAGTTATGACAAAATATATTCAATGACAAAATATTTAAAAAGTTAAAACCATTGTTGCATAGACAAAATAAACACTCACCTAACAACAAACACACATGCAAGCACACACACACACACCCAAACGCACGCATACATTACTTCGCCATTACAGTGTTAAATTTTTGCTATTATTTAATATATATATACTTTATGTTTTATTAAAATATTTTGTTAACATGATGTACTTTATAATAAGTTCACGAGGACGTGAACTTTTGTCAGGATGGACGAGTTGTAAGCTACTTAAATAATTAAAACAAAATGTTGATGCATTTAAATAATTTATCATTAAATATAGTTTAAAAATAAATAATATATTTGTAACAACAAATGTAAATCATTTCATTTGTTGATTAATAAGTATGTCAATTGATATACATTCGCCACCAGAGGGCGCTGTATATTTGCGGACGAACGAGAGACTTCGACGACGACATTGTGTGTAATGGCGTCGTAGAAGTGAGTCGTTGATTGTAACGTTTTGTCTAGTTCTGTAGAATCTATTGTACTTTCGATTCATTAATATATTAATGTAAACAGTTTGTGAGTTTCATTAAAACTAATATACCGTTGAAATAATTAAAGAGCTAACAGACGATTAATAGATTATATGGGCCACCGTTAATTTAATTAGTTACGGTGATGAATATGTAAAGGTATACATACAATGTAATAAATTTAGCGAAAAAAAAGGGGGTCTAAAAAGGATTTCAAGAGTAGCCAATAAACTATAATCTTTATTTGCAATTAACATGTTTTATTCTTTCCACAGACTAGATGTTCATCAAATGACTAATTCAATTTAGTTGTTACCACTGGTTACCACCGCCAGACTACATATAACTTTCAATGAGGTGTCTTAAAGGACCGATCAAAAACTTATAATATAATAGGGTTTAGTCTTGTTGTTTTAATTTGATTTTTTATATAAGATATTTTATTTTATTGCTTTAATATTTGTTATTCTTTTATCAATGTTGTTGATTTGCGTGGTATCAAATCTTGTCAGGATGGACGAACTGTTAGAGTCTGTGTACTATCAGCCTTAATTATAAAGATTTGTATTGTGTATACCTACATATATGAGAAAATTGTACCTATATTTCGCAGCTGGTGTTTACTCCGTTCGGTTCGTAGGTACCTATGTGACGTTGCTGGGCGAACGGAAAAACAACACCTGACACCTGCATTTTGCACGTGCAAGTTGTTGACAGGTGTATTTTAATAGGTATAGGTGGGCAGTCGATCGAGTGCGCTTGACGAATGCAGTAATATTAATTATTTATTGTAAAAAGTGATTAAAAGGGGATAAATAATTAACCAAGATAAGTACTCATTTAATTTATATTAAATTACGGAATTCTTGTTAATTTAGTTCATTTTAAACTATGCTTTGGTTATTTATTTTATTTAGATCGTTTGTCTACTACGTTTATGTGATTGGTTAACTTAAAGTAGATGAATAATACTAGATTAATTATATAGTGTCTTACCCTTTATTTGACAATTAAAGTAACCTAATATGTGTGCTTAATTAATTCGTACTAAGTTACGGAATACTTGTTAATTTTAATAATTTAAAATTATGTATTGTTTATTTCATTGGTGTAGATTGTTCACCTACTACATATATGTGATTATTTTACTTAAAGTAAATGAATGATAGTAGACTTATTGTTTTATTTATATCGTATCTAACCTCTAATTTAACAGATGTAATATTGTTGATTCGGAATTGTGCTTCTACTTGCGTGAACCAAATTTGTGGTTTTTCCATCCAAAAAGGTGGTAATTTTATATTAATTTTGTCGATGTTTGCATTGTCCGCATTGCCTTCATTTTCCATTGTAAGTGCACGAATTTGAAACGATCACGTCGGGGTCACCAAAATATTATCACAGCACTATATTATTGGGATTAATTTATTGGATTAATAGATATTTTAACAGTTAGAATAAATATCAACTTCTTTATTATTATATTTTTACAAATCAATCAGTTGTGTCCAATTGACAACATACTTCTTTTTTAGATTTTGAGAAGGTAAATAAAATTGAAAATAAATTAAAACTAAAAAATATAAAAAGGAATTTTCATGGGTGCACTGCCACCTACAGATTCATTGACCGAACTATTAATTGCAAACTTGATTTTATTAATATTTATATCCCAAGACCTATGATCATTTTCAACAAAAGTAGAAATACATGTCACAATGGATTTATTATATCTTTCCACCGTATTTATTTGCGGTGTATATTTAGGTATAAAATAAACGTTAGGTATCTTATATTTAGAAAATAAGCTATCTAAGTTTTTACTAATAAATTGAGTACCATTATTCATCTTCGTTCGTGTCCGATTGTTTCGGGTACTCCGTGAATCAAGAAAACTTGTTCTTCCAGAATATTAGCTATTATATCAGCTCTTGCTTCTCTAATGGGAAAAATCAAACAATACTTAGAAAAACAACATGTAACTACTAGTATAAAAGTATTTCGTTTTCTTGTGACAGGTAAGGGCCCTACTAAATCAATTGACAACATTTGAAATGGTCTACTACACTGTTTTGGTCTTCCCATTTCACCTAAAGTTATATGATTTGAATGTTTATATGCTAAACAAGTGTCGCAAGATGACACAATTTTTACTACATCTTTGTACATTCCTGGCCAATAATACTTAAGACATAATCGTTTGTACGTTTTAAAATTACCTAAATGACCAGCAGTGGGTTCTGAATGATTTTCCCTAATAATTTCTTCGCGTAACTCCTCTGGAACTACTTCTTTCCAAGAGAATTCAGAAGTGAGTTCACATTTATTTTTTGATAATCTATATAGAGTATTATTTTTAATTAAAAAATTAACAAATATTTCTGGATGATTTAAACAACCATTATATATATCATTATAATATTTATCATTTGATTTTAAATAAAAATTGGATGTAGAAATGGCAGCAACCGGTACTGATCTAGACAACGCGTCAGGTATGATATTATCCGAACCTTTACGATGCTTTATATTTAAATTAAATGAAGACAGACGCACTCCCCAACGAGCTAATCTACCTGTTGGATTATTAAGTGATAAAAACCATTTTAATGCAGAGTGGTCAGTATAATCAGTTGTAACACTCCCGTTTTTCAGGTAACATCGCCAGTTTTCTAAAGCTACTACCACCGCAAGAGTTTCCCGTTCAGTAATACTATAATTACGCTCCGAGTTATTTAATGAACGACACATATAAGCTATGGGGTGTTCTTTACCATTAATATTTTGCGTGAGCATAGCGCCTATACCGTAATTACTAGCATCGGTATGCACTTCGAATGGTAAACTATAATCAGGACACGACAGAATTGGGGCAGATATTAGAGACTCTTTTAGTTTATTAAAAGAATTATCAGCCTCAGATGACCAAACAAAAGGTGGTGCATTTTTTTTATTCGAAGTGAGTTTATTTAAAGGACCTGCTATTGTACTAAAGTTTGGCACAAACCTACGATACCAAGTCGCTGTATCTAAGAATCTTTTGACCTCCTTTTTATTTTTCGGCGTAGGAAAATTTAAGATTGCTTCTACTTTTTCGGGATCTGTCCGTAAGCCGTTAGCATCTACTACATAACCTGAGTATTTGAGTCTTTTACAAAAAAAAATACATTTATCTGAGTTTATAGTTAAATTTGCTTGTTCTAACTTCTTCAATACGCGCAATAAGAGTGACACGTGTTCATCGAAAGAGCTAGAAAAGAAACGATTACTATATCGTCAAGGTAACAGAATACTTTGTACTCAAACTCTAAACCGAACAAACTATTCACTAATCTTTGCTGAGTAGCTGGTGCGTTTGTCAGACCAAAAGCTGTGGTCATAAAACCAAACGTACCGCGTCCTTGGACATAAAAAGCAGTCTTATATCTATCCTGTTCTACAATCGGAATTTGCCAGAAAGCTTTACTTAAATCGATACAGGATAAGAACTTTGCATCGCGTAAGCTATCTAATATTTCAGATACGTAAGGCAGATTATAAGCATCGCGTTTAGTAATAGAGTTTAACTTCCTACTATCTAAACAAAATCTAGGTTGACCGTTCTTTTTTTTTACTATAAGAACTGGTGATGACCAAGCGCTTTCGCACGGTTCAATTACATTAAAACTAAGCATCTACTTCTACTTACTACTACTCTAATCTACTTGTTCTACCAGAATCCGCTGTTTTGCTGGTGACAACCTATAATATCTATGTTTAATGGGGGGCGAGTCACCGGTGTCTATTCGATGAACTATTGCATTGGTACAACCTAAGCCCTTACGTTCTAAAGAAATATTTTTAAATTGCTTAATAATATTATTCACAATTAATTGTTGTGAACTATCTAAATTATAATAAATCAAATATAAATCTGTATGTGATGAACAATCTTTTACTGACGTAATATTTTTTAAAAATTTAGAATATAAATTAAAAACGCGCCAGAAGTCTATACCTAAAATAAGAGAGGTATCCACTTCTGGTAGTAATACCAGAAGTGGATACCTCTCTTATGTAAATAAGCTTTAATTATGTGAAGCTTATTTTCGAATGAAATAGGAAGAAGAATATATCCTATGGTATTAAGTCTCTAACCACCAGCAGCAGTAATATTAAGTGGGTTATCACTTGTTAACCTAAAACCTCTATTTATTAACGATAAATGAGAATTATTTCCTAAAATGGTGACAGCTGATCCAGAATCTAATAAACCATAAACTCTCATGTCTAATATCTTCACATACACATCACCATTAGTTTTATCATTCAGGATTGAAGAAGTAAAATGAGTAGTAAAAAAATTATTAACTTTATGTAACCACATTTCCCAATCATTAACATCAAAGTTACTACTACAATCCTGCCTGCCTAATCAGTTTTTTGAATTTTCTTGAATTTTATTACAATTAGTGCAATTATAAAATGTTACTCCATCAAGACCACACTTAAAACAAAATAACTTTCTTTCAACGGTACACTGTGTCAGATTGTGGGACTCTGAGCGGCAACGCGGACAAAACCTACCCTTAACTATCTTTGACGTGGCTGAGCATTGATAGTTTTTATTTTTATTAAAATCTCCGCCATTATTATTATTACTTTTAAAATTATTATTATTACCATTATTAAAATTCTGATTACTAGGATAATTATTTTGTGATTGAAATTCTTTAGAAACCGTATGTTTCTAAAAGAATAACTATTATTAAATGATGTATTAGAAAAATTATTATTTTTATTACTATTATCTGAAACAAATAAAGTGTGTTAGATGTGTTTCTTACTTGGTAAAATATATAAATTGAAGCTATAAAATTTTATTGCCAAATATTTCGCCTCTCTATGGAGCGGCGTCATCAGTGACAGTGACTGAAGGTCTTTGTCATAAATTTTGAAGAAGTAATTTTATGTCTTTTAGCAATGGTAAAGGCAATGCACTATACAGTTTTGTATTTATTTTTTAGAAAAATATCATCACCACCTAGCCCATCATGGAAAACATCATCAGCATGTTATGTCCATTGTTGGTTCGATATTAATAAATTTACAAAACAAGTTAGACAAAACCTAATGCATTACATTCAGACCAGGGCTATAGTATGCACCAAGCTGCCATATAAAAGAGCTTTCCCATGTTTTTAAATCAATAGACCGAATAGTTTTAGGAAAACTCTTTAATACTCTTACTGTGAAACAATTGTTAAAGGTAGTGTTATGTATACGCGCATGGGTGGGCACAGGTAAAATATTATTAATTTGAGAATCTACTGAATGTCTGTGTCCATTCATGCGAGTACGAAGGGGTGTCGTAGTTTCTCCCACATAAAAACTGTTACAAAATCTGCACTCCAGCATATATACGCAATGAGAAGTAGTACATTGTGCGAAATTTTGAATTTTGATGACAACAGGGTTATGATGAGTTTGTATATTGATATCGGAATTTATTATGGGACATGTTTTGCAACGAGATTGGTTGCACTTGTGTGTACCTAACAATGTGTTATTGCTCCGTGTATTTTTATTTTTTGCCAAAATAGCTTTTAAATTTTGATTTTGTTTATACGTTACACTAGGGCACGTTTTCAAAAGATTTCGTGTAATATTATTATTTTTAAGGATAGAGAAGCTATCCTTTAATAAATTTTGAATTTTGTGTGCCCCGTGGAAGTATGGTATTATAAGCCGAAGGGAATTTTGTTGTTGTGTGTGTATAGCGTTTGGAGTGTTAGAAGGCCTGTTCATGTGTTTGTGTAAAAAGTTTGGGGGATAATCGCGCCTACATAACCCATTGAAGATTTTGCCTTGATATTTAGCCAAAGATGTTGAATTATTACAAATTCTTTTACCGCGGATAGAAAGTGAATGTGGTATAGACCGTTTTGTGTGCGACGGGTGGCAACTACTGTAATGCAGATACTGTAACTTGTTGGTTTCTTTAAAATGAACAGAAGTTGAAATATTATGATTATTATAAGTAATATCTACATCTAAAAATGTTATGTTAGTTTTATAAATTTCATGAGTGAATCTTAGACTGCTAAATGAATTTAGTTGACTAAGGAATGTATTAAGAGTTTGTAAACTATGAGGCCAAATCATGAAAATATCATCTATGAATCTTAACCATGTTAAAGGTTTGAGAATTTGACTATTTAAAAATTTTGTTTCGAGAGAACCCATATATAAATTTGCATAAGAAGGTGCCATGCGCGTACCCATGGCAGTGCCTTTCTCTTGGTGATAGAATTTATTATCAAAAGTAAAATAGTTATTGGTTAAAACCATTTCTGCTAAATCTAGTAAAAATTTTGAAGAAGGCAGACGCGGGTTTGGGCGGCTATCGAAATACTCTTTTAGGGCATACAATCCTTCGTCATGTGGTATATTAGTATATAAGGTCACAACATCTATAGTTACTAAGAAAATATCATTACAATTTGGAATATGAATATTTTTTATAACAGTTTTTATGTGGGAGAAACTACGACACCCCTTCGTACTCGCATGAATGGACACAGACATTCAGTAGATTCTCAAATTAATAATATTTTACCTGTGCCCACCCATGCGCGTATACATAACACTACCTTTAACAATTGTTTCACAGTAAGAGTATTAAAGAGTTTTCCTAAAACTATTCGGTCTATTGATTTAAAAACATGGGAAAGCTCTTTTATATGGCAGCTTGGTGCATACTATAGCCCTGGTCTGAATGTAATGCATTAGGTTTTGTCTAACTTGTTTTGTAAATTTATTAATATCGAACCAACAATGGACATAACATGCTGATGATGTTTTCCATGATGGGCTAGGTGGTGATGATATTTTTCTAAAAAATAAATACAAAACTGTATAGTGCATTGCCTTTACCATTGCTAAAAGACATAAAATTACTTCTTCAAAATTTATGACAAAGACCTTCAGTCACTGTCACTGATGACGCCGCTCCATAGAGAGGCGAAATATTTGGCAATAAAATTTTATAGCTTCAATTTATATATTTTACCAAGTATTTTTATTACTAAAATTATAAATATGACCTGAAGTTTTTTTATATGCAAATTCAGGTGCAAGAAGGTTACCGTGAGCTTTAGGAGGTTCCCTAAAATCAGAAATGCGAGATTGAAATTTTTCATAATTTTTGCAGATTATTCTAAGTTCGTTAATATTTGTAATACTAGTACTAGTAGCGAGTACCGATGCATAACAAGGTCTAATATTATGAATCACTATTTCAAACTGTTCGCTATCGGATAATGGTTTCGATAAACGAGAAAACATGCCGGACAAAATTGACAAATAAATTGTTATATTTTCTTCTTCACCCTGCGTTCTAGACATAATCTCCGACATTAATCAAAAATCATAATCATGCTTATCGAAATCCTCGCGAAGCAAAATACATAATTCGTTCCAACTATTAAACTTATGCCGAATACTTCTAAACCAATGTAACTCGTCATCGGTAAATATTTCAGTTGCAAACGACAAAATATTCGTGCTAGGAATATTTCTTGCTGCTGCGAACTCAGTAACGCGCTGAATAAAGGAACGTACACACGTCTCCCCATTATATTTTAATTTAGCAAGTTCCAAAACAATGTTACGATCGCAAGGAATTGAAACACTAGAAAGCTCACCATCAATATTATTAATGTTCGAAGTAACAGATGTTTCTGATGAACTTAAGTTATGTGAAAAATCCGTTATTTGTTTTCAAAATTTTTTATAACGACTTTCACTATCTTTAAACTGATTGACTGCCTCCTGGGTCGATGGATCCATACGATGGTGAACCTGATTAAGCAGGTTGACAGTACGATCTAAAAGATTTTTATCTATTTTTAATTGTAAACTATTTAAGTTTGACTGTACTTTCGAAAGGCTCTCATTAAGTCCATGAATATCATCACAAAAATCAATCCCCGATTCTAAAATATCCTCAGCAGGTAAAACTTGCGAGAGTTTCACTATCTGCTTACGCAGTTCCTGCACACTATCAGTAGGTACACTTCCTCTAATAATAATTTCGTACGTTAGTTCCGGTTTTTGAAGACTTAAATATTTAATAGGTAACGACATTTTGTGAGCACAGTTACTTTCATAGAGAGTTTACAAAAACTAATCCGTCCTGTTACAAATAATGAATATAACGTATTCTTTATTTAATACAAAAAAATAAGAAAAATAAGAACAATAATAAAAAAATCACTTAAAAATAACACACAAATACTTATTAATAATGTAAATTTGTTGTGTAATACCAACAAAAAAATCAAAAATTTAAAAAAATAAATGAAAAACACTATTAAAATATTTACAAGAAAAAAAAACAATAAAAAAAAACAAAAAAAATATTTTCAAGATCCCGGTTTGCCTCGGATTCGAACCGGGGTGCGCGACAATATAGCGTTGTCGGCTATCTATATGGGCTAGGAGTCCGCCCTGACGTTAGTCGCCTTATACGACACCCTGCGGCCACATTCTGTTTCTTATAACGTGAGCGTTAGATTGTCAAAATAACGAATTCCGTTACAAGCGCGCTCTCCTCCAATCAGCGAAGATTAAAAAACTAAGGTAGAAGCGATAGGCAAGGCCTCCTCAAAATGTCACTCAATTGAGAGCAGCCTTAGGTTTTATAAATTATTATTCTAGGTTCATACCTATTATACATATAGTTCTATTTTACAGCCTTTGTATGCTTTGTTACAAAAGGGAGTGCGATGGGAGTGGTCTGATTCTTGTGACGTCGCGTTCGAATCGATAAAGAAATACCTGACGAGCGGTCCCGCGTTAGCACATTATGACCCTGGGCTGCCCCTCGTGCTGGCGGTGGACAGCAGCGCTTACGGGTTGGGTGCTGTGCTGTCGCACCAGTACCAGGACGGCAGCGAGCGCATCGTGTGCTGCGCCTCGCGCACCCTAAATGATGCCGAACGCCGCTACAGTCAGATTGACATAGAGGCGCTGTCCATTGTGTACGGGGTCACGCGCCACCACCAGTACCTGTTCGGCCGACAGTTTACGTTGCGGAGCGACCACAAACCTTTAAGCTACATTTTCGGACCGAAGCATGGCATACCACAGACGGCGGCAAGCCGTCTTCAACGGTACGCGGTTCGGTTGGCCGCCTATAAGTTTAATATCGTGTTCGTACCTACAGAGCGCAACGGGAACGCAGACGGCTTATCGCGACTTCCATTGGCCACGACAAAAAAAGATGACTGCGAAGATGCAGCATTCATACACTTCGTTGAGGACTCTTTTCCGCTCTGCCATAGGGATGTGGCCAGAGAGACAAAGAAGGACGCAATTTTATGTAAGATTTACGCGAACATAGTGAGCGGATGGCCGGGAGCGGCCGAGATCGAGAATGAGAAACCATTCTTTTTCAGAAAAGGCGAACTACAAATAGATCACGGCTGCATAGTATGGGGATATAGAATCGTAATTCCGGTATCTCTTCGGGGTCAGATCGTGGAGGAGGTACATCGAGGTCACGTAGGGATCGTCCGCATGAAGCAAATCGCGCGCAACTATGTGTGGTGACCCGGCTTGGACGCCCAGCTGGAGGCGCGCGCCCGGGAGTGCTCGGCGTATGTCGCGCAACGTGATACGCCGCCGCACGCTGCACCCGTTCCCTACACCTGGCCGACAGAACCTTGGACGCGGCTTCATTTTGATTTCTTGCAACACGGAGGTAAATATAATTTTTTAATAATAGATTCGCATTCGAAGTGGATCGAGGTGTTTGACATGAGCAGAGGCACATCGGCACAAGCATTGTCTATATTTTTCATTAACATGTTTTTCAAACGTAAGGTTTTCACCAAAATGTAGACCAAGGTTTTTTACATTTGTTGCGCGTGATATTGCTTTATTATAGACTTTGATTATGGGACCGTATTCCAATACCTTACAAATTTGTTGTTTATATCCTATTATAATAAATTGTGATTTTGCAAATTCACAAATTCGATCTAGGTCAGAATTGATGTCACTTAGCATTGCTTAGATTTGCAGTGTTGTTTGGCAGAAAGGAATTTGTAAGTTGTGTGTCATCGGCATAAAGATGATATCGACAGTTTTTGATTGTTTTATAAATGTGTGATGTATATATAGCGTAGAGTAATGGGGATAATATTGCCCCCTGGGGGGTTCCTCGTCCGACGTTTTTGGTTGTTGATAAAATTTCTGACCCATCCGTTTTTGTTATTAAAACAGTTTGTCGACGGCCATTTAAGTAATTATTAATAAGTTTTAAGGCATTTTCACTTATTCCGTATGAGAATAGTATTGATATTAATAAAGATATATTTTGGCAATCAAACGCACGTGAAAAGTCTAATAAAACCAATATTGATGCACATCCCTTATCTCCTGCATCAAGTAGGTTCTCTGTTACTTCTAGTAGCGCCGTGGAACGCAGACGTGGAGTGCCCTAAAACCTGACTGGTATTGTGGCAAAAAGTTATTTGTAATAAAGTAGTCGGATGTCATGTGGTGTTCCGCAGGGATCGGTTTTAGGCCCAACACTATGGAACATTGAATATGACTGGGTGCTGAGAGGTATTCTCCCCCCAGGTATTTCCATGGTTTGCTATGCTGACGACACATTAGTTTTGGCCGGCGGCAACAATTACGAGGAGGCTGCTCGCCATGCGGCGGCAGGCATTACAGAGGTTGTCGGTCGAATTGAGATGTTGGGTTTGGAAGTGACAAAACTGAGGCCCTTTGTTTTCACGGGCCCAGAAAAGCGCCACCTGCCAACTCCACAATTTAAGTAGAAAGGCAACATGTCGAAGTTAAATCCTCGATTAAGTACTTAGGACTAATTCTCGACAGCCGCTGGAACTTTCGTACACATTTCGCCTGCCTAGCTCCCAGGCTGATGAAAGCAGCGGCTGCACTGTCGAGGCTAATGCCGAACCTAAGGGGACCAAACGAAGCAAGCCGTCGACTGTACCTGGGTGTGGTCAAATCCATGGCTCTATATGGTTCCCCTGTGTAGGCCGATACCCTAACAGTGAAAAATGCGGCCTACTTGCGAAAGCCGCAACGAGCCATAGCTGTTAGAGTAAGCCGCGGCTACCATACAATCTTGTATGAGGCGGCGTGCGTCTTAGCAAGGTCCCCCCATGGGATCTTGAGGCGGAAAGCTGGTCGGCAATTTTTTGGCAGAGAGACGACAATAGGACACCTAGAGAGCGAAGGCTGAACTCTAAACAGCTTCTTCTCCAGCAATGGGGGATGACTTAATTGCCCTAAAGCAGGTCACAGAGTTGTAGAGGCCATTCGCCCTATCCTAAATATATGGCTAAATAGACGACACGGAACTCTAACCTTTCGGATGACGCAGATACTCTCTGGACACGGATGTTTTGGAAAGTATCTGTGTCGAATAGCCGGAAGGAAGACTACAACAGGTTGTCATGAATGTGGAGTATGCGATGAAGATACTATAACACAACACAACACACCCTGGAGGAATATGCGGCATGGGAAGCGGAGCGACAAGACTTAATTGCGCAAGTAGGACAAGATTTATTTCCGCCCACCGTTGTCAAGGCTACGTTTGTGGTGGTGGAGGGCAACGAATGCCTGGTTCTGTGTAAGCGGAACCGGGCGAGTTGGACAGAGCGGCGGGATATGCGGAGTTAATATCCCCCGTCCTGAAGGGCCTGGAGTGCGGTTGCGGGGCATTCGTTGCTTCGCTTAAGGCCACGAGTTGATAAGGCGCTCTTGGTGTTCCAGAGTGTCTTTATTCCTGGGGAGTTTGTAGGGGGTATGTAATTATGCCCTACTTCGCTCAAGACGGTGCCCACGCAAGAGGGCTGACGCCGGCGGGTTCGCGGACGAATGCGTAAGCGTACCCGTGGCCCTGCCATTATGGCGGCCGAAGGAACACCGTGGGGTTTAGTCGGTAAAAGTCCGACATAACCAGGCTGTCGCCCCGCGACTGCTGGGTATCCATAAGGATCCACCACGTAAAAAAAAAAAAAAAAGGTTAGGTTAGGTTAGGTTCCCCCCCATCCCCCCCATGGGGCCACCATGTCGTGGTGGGGGGGCTCTAGTAAGCGGTGGCTGGTCACCACCGCCGAAGCTAACGGTCCCAAGAGGGGCCCCTCCCGGCACTTCTCTGTGGAGGCGGAGTTGGCTGGGCATGGGGCCACAACCCCGGCCGCCGTTCATTCGGTGGCCGAGGAGGAACGGGGCGGCGGGGGACATGGTGCTCGTTCCCCCCGCCCTGTGGGGCCTGGGGCGGCGGATGCGGGGGCATTCGTCGCGTCGAGGGCCACGTGAGGAAAGGCGTCCGTGGTGTTACCGGGCGTCTTTATTCCTGGGGGAGTTGAGAGGGGGGTATATCGAGGGCCCTCCTCCACTCGAGACGGTGCTCGCGCAAGCAGGCTCACGCCGGCGGGGTCGCGGATGAATGCGCAAGCGTACCCGTGGCCCTGCCTTTATGGCGGCCGGAGGAACACCGTGGGGTTTAGTCAGTAAGAGTCTGACATAACCTGGCTGTCGCCCCCGCGATGGCTGGGTATCCATGAGGATTCCCCACGTAAAAAAAAAAAAAAAATAGAAAAAGGTTCCCCCCCATGGGTCCACCTTGTCATGGTGGGGGGGCTCTAGTAGGCGGAGGTTGGTCACCTCCGCTGAAGCTAACGGTCCCAAGTGGGGCCCCTCCCGGCATTTCTCTGTGGAGGCGGAGTTGGTTGGGATGGGGCCACAACCCCGGCCGCCGTTCATTCGGTGGCCGAGGAGGAACGGGGCGGCGGGGGACATGGTGCTTGTTCCCCCCGCCCTGTGGGGCCTGGGGCGGCGTAAGCGGGGGCATTCGTCGCGTCGAGGGCCACGTGAGGAAAGGCGTCCGTGGTGTTACCGGGCGTTTTTATTCCTGGGGGAGTTGAGAGGGGGGTATATCGAGGGCCCTCCTCCACTCGAGACGGTGTCCGCGACAGCGGGCTCACGCCGGCGGGGCCGCGGACGAATGCGCAAGCGTACCCGTGGCCCTGCCATTGTTCCCCCCGTCCTGTGGGGCCTGGGGCGGCGGATGCGGGGGCATTCGTCGCGTCGAGGGCCACGTGAGGAAAGGCGTCCGTGGTGTTACCGGGCGTTTTTATTCCTGGGGGAGTTGAGAGGGGGGTATATCGAGGGCCCTCCTCCACTCGAGACGGTGTCCGCGACAGCGGGCTCACGCCGGCGGGGCCGCGGACGAATGCGCAAGCGTACCCGTGGCCCTGCCATTATGGCGGCCGGAGGAACACCGTGGGGTTTAGTCAGTAAGAGTCTGACATAACCTGGCTGTCGCCCCCGCGATGGCTGGGTATCCATGAGGATTCCCCACGTAAAAAGAAAAGGGGAGGACTTATGCATTGGCTACCCAAGTCATAATTCCTACGGAGAGTGTGGGATTGTACCCACTAAAAAACCGCACCCCTTTTCGTGAATTCCTCTGACGTGAAGGCCTGTTCATGTGTTTGTGTAAAAAGTTTGGGGGATAATCGCGCCTACATAACCCATTGAAGATTTTGCCTTGATATTTAGCCAAAGATGTTGAATTATTACAAATTCTTTTACCGCGGATAGAAAGTGAATGTGGTATAGACCGTTTTGTGTGCGACGGGTGGCAACTACTGTAATGCAGATACTGTAACTTGTTGGTTTCTTTAAAATGAACAGAAGTTGAAATATTATGATTATTATAAGTAATATCTACATCTAAAAATGTTATGTTAGTTTTATAAATTTCATGAGTGAATCTTAGACTGCTAAATGAATTTAGTTGACTAAGGAATGTATTAAGAGTTTGTAAACTATGAGGCCAAATCATGAAAATATCATCTATGAATCTTAACCATGTTAAAGGTTTGAGAATTTGACTATTTAAAAATTTTGTTTCGAGAGAACCCATATATAAATTTGCATAAGAAGGTGCCATGCGCGTACCCATGGCAGTGCCTTTCTCTTGGTGATAGAATTTATTATCAAAAGTAAAATAGTTATTGGTTAAAACCATTTCTGCTAAATCTAGTAAAAATTTTGAAGAAGGCAGACGCGGGTTTGGGCGGCTATCGAAATACTCTTTTAGGGCATACAATCCTTCGTCATGTGGTATATTAGTATATAAGGTCACAACATCTATAGTTACTAAGAAAATATCATTACAATTTGGAATATGAATATTTTTTATAACAGTTTTTATGTGGGAGAAACTACGACACCCCTTCGTACTCGCATGAATGGACACAGACATTCAGTAGATTCTCAAATTAATAATATTTTACCTGTGCCCACCCATGCGCGTATACATAACACTACCTTTAACAATTGTTTCACAGTAAGAGTATTAAAGAGTTTTCCTAAAACTATTCGGTCTATTGATTTAAAAACATGGGAAAGCTCTTTTATATGGCAGCTTGGTGCATACTATAGCCCTGGTCTGAATGTAATGCATTAGGTTTTGTCTAACTTGTTTTGTAAATTTATTAATATCGAACCAACAATGGACATAACATGCTGATGATGTTTTCCATGATGGGCTAGGTGGTGATGATATTTTTCTAAAAAATAAATACAAAACTGTATAGTGCATTGCCTTTACCATTGCTAAAAGACATAAAATTACTTCTTCAAAATTTATGACAAAGACCTTCAGTCACTGTCACTGATGACGCCGCTCCATAGAGAGGCGAAATATTTGGCAATAAAATTTTATAGCTTCAATTTATATATTTTACCAAGTATTTTTATTACTAAAATTATAAATATGACCTGAAGTTTTTTTATATGCAAATTCAGGTGCAAGAAGGTTACCGTGAGCTTTAGGAGGTTCCCTAAAATCAGAAATGCGAGATTGAAATTTTTCATAATTTTTGCAGATTATTCTAAGTTCGTTAATATTTGTAATACTAGTACTAGTAGCGAGTACCGATGCATAACAAGGTCTAATATTATGAATCACTATTTCAAACTGTTCGCTATCGGATAATGGTTTCGATAAACGAGAAAACATGCCGGACAAAATTGACAAATAAATTGTTATATTTTCTTCTTCACCCTGCGTTCTAGACATAATCTCCGACATTAATCAAAAATCATAATCATGCTTATCGAAATCCTCGCGAAGCAAAATACATAATTCGTTCCAACTATTAAACTTATGCCGAATACTTCTAAACCAATGTAACTCGTCATCGGTAAATATTTCAGTTGCAAACGACAAAATATTCGTGCTAGGAATATTTCTTGCTGCTGCGAACTCAGTAACGCGCTGAATAAAGGAACGTACACACGTCTCCCCATTATATTTTAATTTAGCAAGTTCCAAAACAATGTTACGATCGCAAGGAATTGAAACACTAGAAAGCTCACCATCAATATTATTAATGTTCGAAGTAACAGATGTTTCTGATGAACTTAAGTTATGTGAAAAATCCGTTATTTGTTTTCAAAATTTTTTATAACGACTTTCACTATCTTTAAACTGATTGACTGCCTCCTGGGTCGATGGATCCATACGATGGTGAACCTGATTAAGCAGGTTGACAGTACGATCTAAAAGATTTTTATCTATTTTTAATTGTAAACTATTTAAGTTTGACTGTACTTTCGAAAGGCTCTCATTAAGTCCATGAATATCATCACAAAAATCAATCCCCGATTCTAAAATATCCTCAGCAGGTAAAACTTGCGAGAGTTTCACTATCTGCTTACGCAGTTCCTGCACACTATCAGTAGGTACACTTCCTCTAATAATAATTTCGTACGTTAGTTCCGGTTTTTGAAGACTTAAATATTTAATAGGTAACGACATTTTGTGAGCACAGTTACTTTCATAGAGAGTTTACAAAAACTAATCCGTCCTGTTACAAATAATGAATATAACGTATTCTTTATTTAATACAAAAAAATAAGAAAAATAAGAACAATAATAAAAAAATCACTTAAAAATAACACACAAATACTTATTAATAATGTAAATTTGTTGTGTAATACCAACAAAAAAATCAAAAATTTAAAAAAATAAATGAAAAACACTATTTAAATATTTACAAGAAAAAAAAACAATAAAAAAAAACAAAAAAAATATTTTCAAGATCCCGGTTTGCCTCGGATTCGAACCGGGGTGCGCGACAATATAGCGTTGTCGGCTATCTATATGGGCTAGGAGTCCGCCCTGACGTTAGTCGCCTTATACGACACCCTGCGGCCACATTCTGTTTCTTATAACGTGAGCGTTAGATTGTCAAAATAACGAATTCCGTTACAAGCGCGCTCTCCTCCAATCAGCGAAGATTAAAAAACTAAGGTAGAAGCGATAGGCAAGGCCTCCTCAAAATGTCACTCAATTGAGAGCAGCCTTAGGTTTTATAAATTATTATTCTAGGTTCATACCTATTATACATATAGTTCTATTTTACAGCCTTTGTATGCTTTGTTACAAAAGGGAGTGCGATGGGAGTGGTCTGATTCTTGTGACGTCGCGTTCGAATCGATAAAGAAATACCTGACGAGCGGTCCCGCGTTAGCACATTATGACCCTGGGCTGCCCCTCGTGCTGGCGGTGGACAGCAGCGCTTACGGGTTGGGTGCTGTGCTGTCGCACCAGTACCAGGACGGCAGCGAGCGCATCGTGTGCTGCGCCTCGCGCACCCTAAATGATGCCGAACGCCGCTACAGTCAGATTGACATAGAGGCGCTGTCCATTGTGTACGGGGTCACGCGCCACCACCAGTACCTGTTCGGCCGACAGTTTACGTTGCGGAGCGACCACAAACCTTTAAGCTACATTTTCGGACCGAAGCATGGCATACCACAGACGGCGGCAAGCCGTCTTCAACGGTACGCGGTTCGGTTGGCCGCCTATAAGTTTAATATCGTGTTCGTACCTACAGAGCGCAACGGGAACGCAGACGGCTTATCGCGACTTCCATTGGCCACGACAAAAAAAGATGACTGCGAAGATGCAGCATTCATACACTTCGTTGAGGACTCTTTTCCGCTCTGCCATAGGGATGTGGCCAGAGAGACAAAGAAGGACGCAATTTTATGTAAGATTTACGCGAACATAGTGAGCGGATGGCCGGGAGCGGCCGAGATCGAGAATGAGAAACCATTCTTTTTCAGAAAAGGCGAACTACAAATAGATCACGGCTGCATAGTATGGGGATATAGAATCGTAATTCCGGTATCTCTTCGGGGTCAGATCGTGGAGGAGGTACATCGAGGTCACGTAGGGATCGTCCGCATGAAGCAAATCGCGCGCAACTATGTGTGGTGACCCGGCTTGGACGCCCAGCTGGAGGCGCGCGCCCGGGAGTGCTCGGCGTATGTCGCGCAACGTGATACGCCGCCGCACGCTGCACCCGTTCACTACACCTGGCCGACAGAACCTTGGACGCGGCTTCATTTTGATTTCTTGCAACACGGAGGTAAATATAATTTTTTAATAATAGATTCGCATTCGAAGTGGATCGAGGTGTTTGACATGAGCAGAGGCACATCGGCACAAGCATTGTCTATATTTTTCATTAACATGTTTTTCAAACGTAAGGTTTTCACCAAAATGTAGACCAAGGTTTTTTACATTTGTTGCGCGTGATATTGCTTTATTATAGACTTTGATTATGGGACCGTATTCCAATACCTTACAAATTTGTTGTTTATATCCTATTATAATAAATTGTGATTTTGCAAATTCACAAATTCGATCTAGGTCAGAATTGATGTCACTTAGCATTGCTTAGATTTGCAGTGTTGTTTGGCAGAAAGGAATTTGTAAGTTGTGTGTCATCGGCATAAAGATGATATCGACAGTTTTTGATTGTTTTATAAATGTGTGATGTATATATAGCGTAGAGTAATGGGGATAATATTGCCCCCTGGGGGGTTCCTCGTCCGACGTTTTTGGTTGTTGATAAAATTTCTGACCCATCCGTTTTTGTTATTAAAACAGTTTGTCGACGGCCATTTAAGTAATTATTAATAAGTTTTAAGGCATTTTCACTTATTCCGTATGAGAATAGTATTGATATTAATAAAGATATATTTTGGCAATCAAACGCACGTGAAAAGTCTAATAAAACCAATATTGATGCACATCCCTTATCTCCTGCATCAAGTAGGTTCTCTGTTACTTCTAGTAGCGCCGTGGAACGCAGACGTGGAGTGCCCTAAAACCTGACTGGTATTGTGGCAAAAAGTTATTTGTAATAAAGTAGTCGGATGTCATGTGGTGTTCCGCAGGGATCGGTTTTAGGCCCAACACTATGGAACATTGAATATGACTGGGTGCTGAGAGGTATTCTCCCCCCAGGTATTTCCATGGTTTGCTATGCTGACGACACATTAGTTTTGGCCGGCGGCAACAATTACGAGGAGGCTGCTCGCCATGCGGCGGCAGGCATTACAGAGGTTGTCGGTCGAATTGAGATGTTGGGTTTGGAAGTGACAAAACTGAGGCCCTTTGTTTTCACGGGCCCAGAAAAGCGCCACCTGCCAACTCCACAATTTAAGTAGAAAGGCAACATGTCGAAGTTAAATCCTCGATTAAGTACTTAGGACTAATTCTCGACAGCCGCTGGAACTTTCGTACACATTTCGCCTGCCTAGCTCCCAGGCTGATGAAAGCAGCGGCTGCACTGTCGAGGCTAATGCCGAACCTAAGGGGACCAAACGAAGCAAGCCGTCGACTGTACCTGGGTGTGGTCAAATCCATGGCTCTATATGGTTCCCCTGTGTAGGCCGATACCCTAACAGTGAAAAATGCGGCCTACTTGCGAAAGCCGCAACGAGCCATAGCTGTTAGAGTAAGCCGCGGCTACCATACAATCTTGTATGAGGCGGCGTGCGTCTTAGCAAGGTCCCCCCATGGGATCTTGAGGCGGAAAGCTGGTCGGCAATTTTTTGGCAGAGAGACGACAATAGGACACCTAGAGAGCGAAGGCTGAACTCTAAACAGCTTCTTCTCCAGCAATGGGGGATGACTTAATTGCCCTAAAGCAGGTCACAGAGTTGTAGAGGCCATTCGCCCTATCCTAAATATATGGCTAAATAGACGACACGGAACTCTAACCTTTCGGATGACGCAGATACTCTCTGGACACGGATGTTTTGGAAAGTATCTGTGTCGAATAGCCGGAAGGAAGACTACAACAGGTTGTCATGAATGTGGAGTATGCGATGAAGATACTATAACACAACACAACACACCCTGGAGGAATATGCGGCATGGGAAGCGGAGCGACAAGACTTAATTGCGCAAGTAGGACAAGATTTATTTCCGCCCACCGTTGTCAAGGCTACGTTTGTGGTGGTGGAGGGCAACGAATGCCTGGTTCTGTGTAAGCGGAACCGGGCGAGTTGGACAGAGCGGCGGGATATGCGGAGTTAATATCCCCCGTCCTGAAGGGCCTGGAGTGCGGTTGCGGGGCATTCGTTGCTTCGCTTAAGGCCACGAGTTGATAAGGCGCTCTTGGTGTTCCAGAGTGTCTTTATTCCTGGGGAGTTTGTAGGGGGTATGTAATTATGCCCTACTTCGCTCAAGACGGTGCCCACGCAAGAGGGCTGACGCCGGCGGGTTCGCGGACGAATGCGTAAGCGTACCCGTGGCCCTGCCATTATGGCGGCCGAAGGAACACCGTGGGGTTTAGTCGGTAAAAGTCCGACATAACCAGGCTGTCGCCCCGCGACTGCTGGGTATCCATAAGGATCCACCACGTAAAAAAAAAAAAAAAAGGTTAGGTTAGGTTAGGTTCCCCCCCATCCCCCCCATGGGGCCACCATGTCGTGGTGGGGGGGCTCTAGTAAGCGGTGGCTGGTCACCACCGCCGAAGCTAACGGTCCCAAGAGGGGCCCCTCCCGGCACTTCTCTGTGGAGGCGGAGTTGGCTGGGCATGGGGCCACAACCCCGGCCGCCGTTCATTCGGTGGCCGAGGAGGAACGGGGCGGCGGGGGACATGGTGCTCGTTCCCCCCGCCCTGTGGGGCCTGGGGCGGCGGATGCGGGGGCATTCGTCGCGTCGAGGGCCACGTGAGGAAAGGCGTCCGTGGTGTTACCGGGCGTCTTTATTCCTGGGGGAGTTGAGAGGGGGGTATATCGAGGGCCCTCCTCCACTCGAGACGGTGCTCGCGCAAGCAGGCTCACGCCGGCGGGGTCGCGGATGAATGCGCAAGCGTACCCGTGGCCCTGCCTTTATGGCGGCCGGAGGAACACCGTGGGGTTTAGTCAGTAAGAGTCTGACATAACCTGGCTGTCGCCCCCGCGATGGCTGGGTATCCATGAGGATTCCCCACGTAAAAAAAAAAAAAAAATAGAAAAAGGTTCCCCCCCATGGGTCCACCTTGTCATGGTGGGGGGGCTCTAGTAGGCGGAGGTTGGTCACCTCCGCTGAAGCTAACGGTCCCAAGTGGGGCCCCTCCCGGCATTTCTCTGTGGAGGCGGAGTTGGTTGGGATGGGGCCACAACCCCGGCCGCCGTTCATTCGGTGGCCGAGGAGGAACGGGGCGGCGGGGGACATGGTGCTTGTTCCCCCCGCCCTGTGGGGCCTGGGGCGGCGGAAGCGGGGGCATTCGTCGCGTCGAGGGCCACGTGAGGAAAGGCGTCCGTGGTGTTACCGGGCGTTTTTATTCCTGGGGGAGTTGAGAGGGGGGTATATCGAGGGCCCTCCTCCACTCGAGACGGTGTCCGCGACAGCGGGCTCACGCCGGCGGGGCCGCGGACGAATGCGCAAGCGTACCCGTGGCCCTGCCATTGTTCCCCCCGTCCTGTGGGGCCTGGGGCGGCGGATGCGGGGGCATTCGTCGCGTCGAGGGCCACGTGAGGAAAGGCGTCCGTGGTGTTACCGGGCGTTTTTATTCCTGGGGGAGTTGAGAGGGGGGTATATCGAGGGCCCTCCTCCACTCGAGACGGTGTCCGCGACAGCGGGCTCACGCCGGCGGGGCCGCGGACGAATGCGCAAGCGTACCCGTGGCCCTGCCATTATGGCGGCCGGAGGAACACCGTGGGGTTTAGTCAGTAAGAGTCTGACATAACCTGGCTGTCGCCCCCGCGATGGCTGGGTATCCATGAGGATTCCCCACGTAAAAAGAAAAGGGGAGGACTTATGCATTGGCTACCCAAGTCATAATTCCTACGGAGAGTGTGGGATTGTACCCACTAAAAAACCGCACCCCTTTTCGTGAATTCCTCTGACGTGTGTGGTCAGAGTCCTTTTTTACAATAGTATAATTTAGAGACAAAGGATACATTATTAATTTCCTCTTTTTTCTTTTTTACTGTTAAAGTAACACACAATTATTTAAATTACCTATTAAGTTTCAATTTACAACTACGCGACATTACAACAAACAATATTATATGGTAGTGCTCTTTTTTTCTGATTATACTGAGTATAAACACAAGTAAGAGAACCATTGGACGCTTACAACAGTATTAACACAAACAATCATTAGTATTTTAAACATACAAATACAACATAAATTATGGTATACATATTAAGGACAAAATATTCAATATATAATCATTAGGCGGAAAATACATAATCCTACTTGTTTCTTTTTATGACACTGACTGCTATTTTTGTACAATATTCCAGAAACACCGTTCGGGTCTTTGTGTTCTGTAGAATTTTACTTATATACGTAGGCGTAGAAATACAAAGGGATGCCCTTTGTATTTCTACGCCCATCTCCACTTCGGCGTCGTTCCTAATTCTCTCAAATACTGGGCATTCTATTATGATATGTAGGATACTTTCCTGTTTCTGGGGATCACAGACGCAAGATGGGCTCTCCTTGCACCTGAATCGATAGAGGTACTCGGAGAACCCTCCATGTCCCGTCAATATCTGCACCACTGTCGGGTTCATCTCTATCTTTTTAATAAGAGAGTATGCCATTAAAGCATCTGGTAAGAAGACTTTGGTCGTTGAGGCCGTGCTGCCTTCCAGGTATCTCCGGTTCCATTCGTCAAGCGACTCCTTACGGATTTGTCTCTTGGCGAATGAAACCGGGCATCTATCATAACAAGGCCTTGTCTTGCTTTTTAAAGCGGCTTCTTTGGCAAGCTCGTCTGCCCTCTCATTGCCCGCTAATCCCTCGTGCGCTTTGATCCAGTGCAGCTGAATATTTCTGCCCTGCAATTTTGCCTTTGCGATGTTCCGCCTGGTCGCCTCCGCCTCTATTAGGCGGAGGCGAGGCTGGTCACCTCCGCTGAAGCTAACGGTCCCAAGAGGGGCCCCTCCCGGCACTTCTCTGTGGAGGTGGAGTTAGTTGGGATGGGGCCACAACCCCGGCCGCCGTTCATTCGGTGGCCGAGGAGAAACGGGGCGGCGGGGGACATGGTGCTCGTTCCTCCCGCCCTGTGGGGCCTGGGGCGGCGGATGCGGGGGCATTCGTCGCGTCGAGGGCCACGTGAGGAAAGGCGTCCGTGGTGTTACCGGGCGTCTTTATTCCTGGAGGAGTTGAGAGGGGGGTATATCGAGGGCCCTCCTCCACTCGAGACGGTGCCCGCGAAAGCGGGCTCACGCCGGCGGGGTCGCGGACGAATGCGCAAGCGTACCCGTGGCCCTGCCTTTATGGCGGCCGGAGGAACACCGTGGGGTTTAGTCAGTAAGAGTCTGACATAACCTGGCTGTCGCCCCCGGCGATGGCTGGGTATTCATGAGGATTCCCCACGTAAAAAAAAAAAAAAAAAAAAAAGGTTATTTTAGGTTCCCCCCCGTAGGACCACCTTGTCGTGGTGGGGGGGCTTGCGGCGGGAGCTACGGCCCGCTTACCAACGGTCCCGAAGAGTGTGCGGCCTCGTCGAGGGGACTGGCCGATCTCCTCCAGCGAGTAAAACCATAGGCTTATCCGGATGCAGGGGGCACCATTCGGATGGACTAACTATTTCCCCCATAGTCGTGGGAACCTATGAATTTTTTTTTCTTCACTGGGAAACCAGACAACTTGGCGAAAACTAATGGAACAGGACTTGCTTAATAATGTGGATACCAGAAAGGCGGATAGTGCTGCTATGAAGGGGCGGACACCGATAGTCTTATTGACTCGGTTGGACGACTCCGTCATAGCAAAGCACACACAGAAGGAGGGGGATTCGATTGACGACGGCCCGGAGGCGCCCTTCACGACCGTAGCTAGTCGGACGCGTGCGTCGACTAAAAACGTGATGGGAAAACTCTGGGCCCAGCGCAAACGCACAGTCTCTGCTCGCGGCGAGAGCAGCGACGAGGGCACCGCCAGGAGCCGTAGTTGCGGATCGAAGCGCGGGCGGGCCACCCCTATGACGAGGCCAAAACCGGTCAAGCAGGCTCCATCAAGATGGGAAGAGTTTCTTCTCGACTCGGGGGAGCCGCTTGAGTGGGATAGCGATAAGAGCGGGCTGGAGGGGGATTCGTCGTCTTCGGACGAAAGATCTGCTGACACCCTGCTCAAGGAGGCAAGGGAAGTGGCTGAGGCGATCAAATCAATCGCTTTGAAGTCCACCAACATGAAGGGAGATCTGCGAAGAGACCTCAAGGTTGGTGCGACTTCATTTAAAAAGATCGCCAAAGCCCTCAGTAGGCGAACTTCCTCTGAAGAAGTGAGGAGATTGCAGGAGGAAAATGCACGCCTGCGTCGGGAGGTGGAAGAGCTCCGCAAGGACTTTGCCACCATCCGACAGGAAGTGCGAGGTGGAAACAGCTCCCCTCAGAGGCCGAAGCCTACCAGCGTGCCGACCGGAACCCAAATGGAGGAGTTTCAACAAGCTATTATGATTTCGGTCGGCACGATGTACAATGCAAGGCTCGAGGGCCTGGAGGACCGCCTCCTGCCTCTGACACGTACCCGACCTCCATTGGGCAAGCGGGTTCCTCCAGCCCCGGCTGCTGTTTGTGTCGCAGCGGCCGAGAACCGGAACTTTACTACTTCTTCGACCTCTCCTCCACAGCAAACTGCAGGGGATAGAAAGTCGAAGAAGAAGAATAAGAAGGGAAATCCTGAAACACCGGAGCCACCAAAAGGACCCATAGGAGAGAGTTGGGCAAAGGTCGTTGGGCGTAAAAAAAAGAAGCAGCCCAACAAGCCTGCGCCAACTGCAACTAAAGAGCCCGCAAAGAAGATAAAGGCGAAGGCACCAAAACCGAAGGCCCCTATAAGAGTCCGACCGCCACGTTCCTCGGCCGTAATGCTTACGTTGTAGCCGGGGGCCGAAGAGGCTGGTCACACTTATAACTCTGTTATATCCGAAGCCAAGAGGGCGATCGGAAGCCTCTCTGGACTAGGAATAACTGGAGGGGTGCGGTGCCGGCAAGCGGCAACAGGGGCCAGAATTCTGGAGGTCCTAGGTGCGACTACAGGAGAGCAGGCGGATGCTCTGGCCGTCAAAATTCGAGAGGTCATATCTCCTGAGGTTGTCCGGGTCGATAGGCCTGTAAAGTGCGCCCATCTGCGAGTTTGGATGACTCTGTCACTCCGGCCGAACTTACCGCCGTAGTAGCCGCCAACGGGGGCTGTTCAGAGGCCCTTTTTAAAACGGGCCCTATTCGGGGTGATGCTGGCGGCTTGTGGAGCGTTAGAGTCACTTGCCCTATGGTGGCCTCCAACAAGATTGCGGCCGCCTGGTCGCCTACTTATCGGCTGGTCATCGGCGAAAGTGACCCTCCTCGCGGAGCGGCCTTTAAGGTGCTACAGGTGCCTTGAGGTCGGCCACGTGGCGCAAAGTGCCGTTCAACCACAGACCGCAGCAACGAGTGCTACCGCTGCGGTCTAACGGGGCACAAGGCTGCCACCTGCTCCGCATCTCCACGGTGCAACCTCCGTGCAGCGGAGGGCAAAAAGGCGGACCACAGAGTAGGTGCAAACACCTGTGCCCACTCTAAAAGGAGACCACGGAGGAACAATAAACCGGCAGCTGCGGCGCACTCCGCACCTGCCGGGAGCCAAGAGGAGGCTATGGTAACTGGCGCAGAGTAATGGCTAGTTACCGTCTCCTCCAGACGAATCTTAACCACTGCGCCAGAGCTCAGGACCTTCTGTCCCAGAGCCTGGCGCAGTGGCTGATGGATTTAGCGGTTGTTGCCGAGCCCTATTATGTCCCACCCAATCACGATAAATAGGTGAGAGACAGCGAGGCCTTGGTGGCAATAACTGCGACGATGGCAAACGGCGCTCCGGCCCTTGTATCCAAAGCAAGTGGCCCGGGCTACGTTGTTGCCCAATGGGGGGAAATCGTAGTGGCGGGAGTGTACTTCTCCCCCAACAGGAATCTTGCTGCGTTTGAGTTATTCCTGGACGAGGTCGGTCGCGTCGTCAGGCGACTGTCGTCTGGGAACGTCTTTATTGCGGGAGACTTCAATGCCAAATCTGTGGCTTGGGGTTCTCCTGCCACGGACGCTCGCGGTGATTCGTTGGAGGAGTGGGCGCTGGCTGCCGACCTCTCTGTTTTAAATAGGGGGTCGGTACACACGTGCGTGCGGCAGCAAGGCGGGTCCATCGTGGACATTACACTTGCCACCCCGTCTGTAGCGCGCCGGGTCAGGGACTGGAGGGTTTTGGAAGGGGTGGAAACGTTATCGGACCACAGATACATACGGTTCGACGTTTCCACTTCACCACCAGGACAGACCAGCCTGCGCCAAAGAGTACATCCCGCCTTTCTGAGGTGGACGCCCAAGTCCTTCGACAGGGACTTGCTGGTGGAAGCTTCCGTGGTTCAGGAGTGGGCATGCCCCGATAGCGGGTTTACGGAGGTAGAGGACGGAGCCTTGTGGTTCCGGGAAGCGCTGACACATATCTGTGACGCGTCAATGCCCCGGGCCAGGTCCCAACCTCCTAAACGTCAAGCGTACTGGTGGTCGGAACAGATCAGCGCAACTCGCGCAGAATGCACTGTGGCCCGCTACACAAGGTACAGAAGACGGCACACTCGCGACTCCATCACGGAAGCCCAGCTGTATGCCTCATATAGAGAGAGTACCAAGGCACTACAGCTGTCTACGTGAGCCGAGATCCCTGGGGTAGCCCATACTTGATGGTGCGCGGAAAACTTCGTGCATGGGCGCCCCCGTTGACTCAAAGTCTCGAGCCCCGGCGGCTGGGGGATATTGTGTCTGCTCTGTTCCCAAATCGAGCGGACCATATTCCCCCGTCGATGGCTTCTCCTGACGACGAAGGAGCCGAGGCACCGGCACCGTCACTCACGCCGGAGGAGTTTGATCGGGCTGTCAAGAGGCTCCGGGGCAAGAAGAACAAAGCTCCGGGCCCCGATAGCATACCCGGCTTTGTCTGGGTTTTGGCTCTGCACGCCCTCGGATCCCGGCTGGCGGGACTTTACAACAGGTGTCTCCAGCTGGGACGGTTTCCCTCGCAGTAGAAGACGGGCAGGCTGGTCCTTCTCAAGAAGGACGGGCGCCCCGCGGAGACTCCCTCCGCGTATCGCCCTATTGTGCTGCTGGACGAGGTCGGAAAGTTGTTCGAGAGAATAATAGCCGACCGTTTGGATCGGTGTTGGCGGTGTCGCTCGACATCCGAAACGCGTTCAACACCATGGGGCTGTATAAAGGAGGCGCTCCGATATCACCGGGTGCCTCCTTATCTAAGGCGACTGGTCGGGTCCTACCTGAACGATAGGCACGTGGCCTATCCAGGGCGATACGAAGTAGAAAGAAGGGAGATGTCGTGCGGTGTACCACAGGGGTCGGTTCTAGGGCCCCTTCTGTGGAACATCGGCTACGACTGGGTGCTGCCCCTCCCGGCACTTCTCTGTGGAGGCGGAGTTGGTTGGGATGGGGCCACAACCCCGGCCGCCGTTCATTCGGTGGTTTAGGTACTAGTTTAAATTTGCTTTCCTTGCTTGCCATTATTTCGCTTATCGTGTCACTTCTTATAACTGTCCCCAACTCCATCTCTATGTCATTTCTCCACTTGCCAAAGATAGGACACTCCATGATCACATGCAGCGCGCTCTCTTTTTCTTGCGGGTCACAGGGGCACGCGGGGCTCTCCTTACGCCTGAAGCGGTTCAGGTATTCGGAAAACCCCCCGTGCCCAGTCATCAGCTGCACCACTGTAGCGTCCATTTCTATTTCTCTTACAAATACATACGCCTTGATGGCGTCTGGAAAAAAGATTTTCGTTGTAGAAGCCGTACTACCTTCCTGGCAGCTCGATGTAGCATATTTGTGTATTCAGTTGGTCTCTCGATTTCCCGGTCTCCCACCACTCGCCGGGAGATCCCTTTTTTGGCCTCGTAGAGGAAGCTCGCCTCACGGACTCTAATGTCCAAGGGTAGCAATCCGGCGAGTATCAGAGCCGAGCTTAGAGAGACCGTCCTGTATGCTTTGGTAATTTTTTGCGCAAAGCCCCGTTGTACCGCATCCAGTTGCTTTCGAACACCTAATTTGTGTGTCGCAGGTGCCCAAGCGCTCGCAGCGTACATTATAGTTGTCTTTATTCCTGGGGGAGTTGAGAGGGGGGTCGATATCGAGGGCCCTCCTCCAGTCGAGACGGTGCTCGCGCAAGCGGGCTCACGCCGGCGGGGTCACGGACGAATGCGCAAGCGTACTAAGCGGCCTATGAGGAGACGCGTGCGGTGTTTCCGCGCGTCTTCTTGCCGGAAGGAAGGGGGTCTTTCTCTTCTATCCCCCTTCAAGACGCGACGGCGCTCGCTGCAAAGCGGGCCGACGCCGGCGGGGCCGCGGGTGTATGCGCAAGCGTTCCCGTTGCCCCGCCACAACGGCGGCCGAAGGAGCACCGTGGGGTTTTAGTCGGTAGGAGTCCGACATAGCCCCGCCGCCTATGGCGCCTATGGCGGCGGCGTATCCATGAGGATATCCCCACGCAAAAAAAAAAAAAAAAAAAAAAGGTTACCCCCATGGGGCCACCTTGTCGTGGTGGGGGGGCTCTAGTAGGCGGAGGGTGGTCACTTCCGCTGAAGCTAATGGTCCCAAGTGGGGCCCCTCCCGGCACTTCTCTGTGGAGGCGGAGTTGGTTAGGATGGGGCCACAACCCCGGCCGCCTTTCATTCGGTGGCCGAGGAGGAACGGGGCGGCGGGGGACATGGTGCTCGTTCCTTCCGCCCTGTGGGGCCTGGGGCGGCGGATGCGGGGGCATTCGTCGCGTCGAGGGCCACGTGAGGAAAGGCGTCCGTGGTGTTACCGGGCGTCTTTATTCCTGGGGGAGTTGAGAGGGGGGTCGATATCGAGGGCCCTCCTCCCGGCACTTCTCTGTGGAGGCGGAGTTGGTTGGGATGGGGCCACAACCCCGGCCGCCGTTTATTCGGTGGCCGAGGAGGAACGGGGCGGCGGGGGACATGGTGCTCGTTCCCCCCGCCCTGTGGGGCCTGGGGCGGCGGATGCGGGGGCATTCGGGCCACGTGAGGAGAGGCGTCCGTGGTGTTACCGGGCGTCTTTATTCCTGGGGGAGTTGAGAGGGGGGTATATCGAGGGCCCTCCTCCACTCGAGACGGTGCTCGCGCAAGCGGGCTCACGCCGGCGGGGTCGCGGACGAATGCGCAAGCGTACCCGTGGCCCTGCCTTTATGGCGGCCGGAGGAACACCGTGGGGTTTAGTCAGTAAGAGTCTGACATAACCTGGCTGTCGCCCCCGCGATGGCTGGGTATCCATGAGGATTCCCTAAGTAAAAAAAAAAAAAAAAAAAGGTTAGGTTCCCCCCCGTGGGACCACCTTGCTGCGTCTGTCTCGGAGCGAGCGGCTGCCGGAGACATCAGTGTCTGACGCATATTGGACGGCTGATGTCATAGAGTTTCGGGTCTCTGAACCCAGTAATGGGTAGCAAAACCCGTTAAACCCAGGCAGCGTCTGTCTCGAAGCGAGCGGCTGCTTGGTCAGCGTCTGTCCCAAATTGGGCGGCTGAATTGTAACGCGTCCCCGGCTGTGGGGGAGTCCTTTCGGAAATCTATCACGCAGATTTCCGGTTAGGATGGGGGAAATGTAGTACCCGGCGCGCACTAACAGCAGCGTGTATTTTATATAAATTTGTTGCTCTATCCCCGTCCTCTGCATATCAGAGAGCGCTGCGGATAGAACATGTGACAGTGGGCGATATCGTAACCCCTTTCGAGTGTCGTGGACATGTCTCGCTGCTTGAAGGGGCCGATGGTCTTGGCTTGGCCGCCCGGACTACGAGGATGGCAACCTCTATAAAAAATACCCCGAAATCTAAGCGCGCCGCACCGTGAGAGATTGCATGGCTGATGGGATGTTCAGTCGTTAGGGCGGCCTCGTCGAGGGGACTGGCCGATCTCCTCCAGCGAGTAAAACCATAGGCTTATCCGGATGCAGGGGGCACCATTCGGATGGACTAACTATTTCCCCCATACTCGTGGGAACCCTATGATTTTTTTTAATCTTCACTGGGAAACCAGACAACTTGGCGAAAACTAATGGAACAGGACTTGCATAATGATGTGGATACGAGAAAGGCGGATAGTGCTGCTATGAAGGGGCGGACACCGATAGTCTTATTGATTCGGTTGGACGACTCCGTCATAGCAAAGCACACACAGAAGGAGGGGGAGTCGATTGACGACGGCCCGGAGGCGCCCTTCACGACCGTAGCTAGTCGGACGCGTGCGTCGACTAAAAACGTGATGGGAAAACTCTGGGCCCAGCGCAAACGCACAGTCTCTGCTCGCGGCGAGAGCAGCGACGAGGGCACCGCCAGGAGCCGTAGTTGCGGATCGAAGCGCGGGCGGGCCACCCCTATGACGAGGCCAAAACCGGTCAAGCAGGCTCCATCAAGACGGGAAGAGTTTCTTCTCGACTCGGGGGAGCCGCTTGAGTGGGATAGCGGTAAGAGCGGGCTGGAGGGGGATTCGTCGTCTTCGGACGAAAGATCTGCTGACACCCTGCTCAAGGAGGCAAGGGAAGTGGCTGAGGCGATCAAATCAATCGCTTTGAAGTCCACCAACATAAAGGGAGATCTGCGAAGGGACCTCAAGGTTGGCGCGACTTCATTTAAAAAGATCGCCAAAGCCCTCAGTAGGCGAACTTCCTCTGAAGAAGTGAGGAGATTGCAGGAGGAAAATGCACGCCTGCGCCGGGAGGTGGAAGAGCTCCGCAAGGACTTTGCCACCATCCGACAGGAAGTGCGAGGTGGAAACAGCTCCCCTCAGAGGCCGAAGCCTACCAGCGTGCCGACCGGAACCCAAATGGAGGAGTTTCAACAAGCTATTATGATTTCGGTCGGCACGATGCTCAATGCAAGGCTCGAGGGCCTGGAGGACCGTCTCCTGCCTCCAACACGTACCCGACCACCATTGGGCAAGCGGGTTCCTTCAGCCCCGGCTGCTGTTTGTGTCGCAGCGGCCGAGAACCGGAACTTAACTACTTCTTCGACCTCTCCTCCACAGCAAGAAGTAGTAGAACGTAAGTAGGCGAACTTCCTCTGAAGAAGTGAGGAGATTGCAGGAGGAAAATGCACGCCTGCGCCGGGAGGTGGAAGAGCTCCGCAAGGACTTTGCCACCATCCGACAGGAAGTGCGAGGTGGAAACAGCTCCCCTCAGAGGCCGAAGCCTACCAGCGTGCCGACCGGAACCCAAATTGAGGAGTTTCAACAAGCTATTATGATTTCGGTCGGCACGATGCTCAATGCAAGGCTCGAGGGCCTGGAGGACCGTCTCCTGCCTCCAACACGTACCCGACCTCCATTGGGCAAGCGGGTTCCTTCAGCCCCGGCTGCTGTTTGTGTCGCAGCGGCCGAGAACCGGAACTTAACTACTTCTTCGACCTCTCCTCCACAGCAAACTGCAGGGGAGAGAATGTCGAAGAAGAAGAATAAGAAGGGAAATCCTGAAACACCGGAGCCACCAAAAGGACCCATAGGAGAGAGTTGGGCAAAGGTCGTTGGGCGTAAAAAAAAGACCACAGATACATACGGTTCGACGTTTCCACCTCACCACCAGGACAGACCAGCCTGCGCCAAAGAGTACATCCCGCCTTTCCGAGGTGGACGTCCAAGTCCTTCGACAGGGACTTGCTGATGGAAGCTTCCGTGGTTCAGGAGTGGGCGTGCCCCGATAGCGGGTTTACGGAGGTAGAGGACGGAGCCTTGTGGTTCCGGGAAGCGCTGACACATATCTGTGACGCGTCAATGCCCCGGGCCAGGTCCCAACCTCCTAAACGTCAAGTGTACTGGTGGTCGGAACAGATCAGCGCAACTCGCGCAGAATGCACTGTGGCCCGCTACACAAGGTACTGAAGACGGCACACTCGCGACTCCATCACGGAAGCCCAGCTGTATGCCTCATATAGAGAGAGTACCAAGGCACTACAGCTGTCCATCAGCAGAGCCAAAACCCAGGCGAGAGACGAGCTTCTGGAGACTTTGAGCCGAGATCCTTGGGGTCGCCCATACTTGATGGTGCGCGGAAAACTTCGTGCATGGGCGCCCCCGTTGACTCAAAGTCTCGAGCCCCGGCTGCTGGGGGATATTGTGTCTGCTCTGTTCCCAAATCGAGCGGACCATATTCCCCCGTCGATGGCTTCTCCTGACGACGAAGGAGAGTTAGCGGCCGAGGCACCGGCACTGTCACTCACGCCGGAGGAGTTTGATCGGGCTGTCAAGAGGCTCCAAGGCAAGAAGAACAAAGCTCCGGGCCCCGATGGCATACCCGGCTTTGTCTGGGTTTTGGCTCTGGACGCCCTCGGATCCCGGCTGGCGGGACTTTACAACAGGTGTCTCCAGCTGGGACGGTGGTGGATATACTTACCTCGCGTACAGAGGAAGAGGAAATGAGGCGCCTCCGCCTCGACAATGGACGTCTGCGTAGGGAAGTCGACACACTGCGGGCAGAACTTAAGGCTCATCGCCGCGAGTTCTCAACAATGAGAACGGAGTTTGCAGCGGCCCGACCACCGGCACCGCAGCCACCCGTCATGGACCTGGAAGAGCTCCAGCGTGCCCTCACAATCACAATGGGCACAATGCTGGATGCTCGGCGATAAACGACCGCCTTCTGCCGACTCCTATCTGCCGTCCTTCGTTGGCGGCGGACAGGAAAAAGGCTGCAGCGGCCACATCCGCAATGACTTCGAAGGCTTTAAAAGGTCCAAAGGCTTCAATGGCAAATGTAGCCACTGCGGTCGCTAAGGCCGGAGGGTGTTCTGAGGACCAAATTAAGGTCCTCAATATTAAATGGGGTTCAGTGCCCGATCACTGCAGCTGCGGCTGTCTCTAAGACGGGAAGAATACTGGTCGGATGGAGCTTGGCAAAGGTACGGGCTCTTGAGCAACGCTCTCTGCGCTGCTACAAGTGCATGGGAACCGGGCACACCCGGACTATGTGTCCGTCCAGTATGAGTCGGGACAGCCTCTGCTTCAGATGCGGAGCAGAGGGGCATAAAGCGGCGGAATGCGATGGAGCCCGTCACTGCGCAGTATGCGCTGATGCGGGTCGCTCATCCACACATTACATGGGCGGCAGAAAATGCTTTCCTCCATCGGTGAGGGGAAGAGCTGCCACCAGAAGTGAGATGGCCTTAAACAGCGAGGGGAATCGTGCCATGCGATGTGAGGAAGTTTCTGAAATTTCGACATGAGCCAGTCTCAACACAGAAGCTTTCTCCAGACCAACCTAAACCACTGCGCTGGAGCCCAAGATCTGTTTCTTCAGTCCATGACGCAGTGGCGGGTAGATGTAGCGGTGGCTTGTGAGCCATATTATGTCCCCGCCCATTCGAACTGGGTTGGTGATAGTAATAACTCGGTGGCAGTGGTGAGGACAAACAGGGGCCCACACCTTTCCTTTAAAGCGGCGGAATGCGATGGAGCCCGTCACTGCGCAGTATGCGCTGATGCGGGTCGCTCATCCACACATTACATGGGCGGCAGAAAATGCTTTCCTCCATCGGTGAGGGGAAGAGCTGCCACCAGAAGTGAGATGGCCTTAAACAGCGAGGGGAATCGTGCCATGCGATGTGAGGAAGTTTCTGAAATTTCGACATGAGCCAGTCTCAACACAGAAGCTTTCTCCAGACCAACCTAAACCACTGCGCTGGAGCCCAAGATCTGTTTCTTCAGTCCATGACGCAGTGGCGGGTAGATGTAGCGGTGGCTTGTGAGCCATATTATGTCCTCCGCTGAAGCTAACGGTCCCAGGAGGTGTCGGCAGCGTCTGTCTCGGAGCGAGCGGCTGCCGAAAATACTCCAGCGTCTGACCCATAGTGGGCGGCTGGCGTAGGGGAGGAAAATCTAGGCAGCGTCTGTCTCGGAGCGAGCGGCTGCCTAGTCAGCGTCTGTCCCATATTGGGCGGCTGTTTGTGTTGCGGCGGAGATCGCCCCGCTTTCTGGAGCGACTCTGAGCCGCTGCGGGGATCCGCCCGGCCCTCGCGGGTAAGGCGGGTTTTCGCGAGAGGGGCCCCTCCCGGCACTACTCTTTGGGTCGGAGTTGGCTGGTGATGGGGCCATACCCCGGCCGCCGTTCATTCGGTGGCCGAGAAGGAATGGGGCGGCGGGGGACATGGTGCTCGTTCCCCCCGCCCTGTGGGGCCTGGGGCGGCGGATGCGGGGGCATTCGTCGCGTCGAGGGCCACGTGAGGAAAGGCGTCCGTGGTGGTCGCGGACGAATGCGTAAGCGTACCCGTGGCCCTGCCATTATGGCGGCCGGAGGAACACCGTGGGGTTTGGTCAGTAAGAGTCTGACATAACCTGGCTGTCGCCCCCGCGATGGCTGGGTATTCATGAGGATTCCCCACGTAAATAAAAAAAAAAAAAAAAAAGGTTCCCCCCCATGGGGCCACCTTGTCGTGGTGGGGGGGCTCTAGTAGGCGGAGGTTGGTCACCTCCGCTGAAGCTAACGGTCCCAAGAGGGGCCCCTCCCGGCACTTCTCTGTGGAGGCGGAGTTGGCTGGGCATGGGGCCACAACCCCGGCCGCCGTTCATTCGGTGGCCGAGGAGGAACGGGGCGGCGGGGGACATGGTGCTCGTTCCCCCCGCCCTGTGGGGCCTGGGGCGGCGGATGCGGGGGCATTCGTCGCGTCGAGGGCCACGTGAGGAAAGGCGTCCGTGGTGTTACCGGGCGTCTTTATTCCTGGGGGAGTTGAGAGGGGGGTATATCGAGGGCCCTCCTCCACTCGAGACGGTGCTCGCGCAAGCGGGCTCACGCCGGCGGGGTCGCGGACGAATGCGCAAGCGTACCCGTGGCCCTGCCTTTATGGCGGCCGGAGGAACACCGTGGGGTTTAGTCAGTAAGAGTCTGACATAACCTGGCTGTCGCCCCCGCGATGGCTGGGTATCCATGAGGATTCCCCACGTAAAAAAAAAAAAAAAAAAAAAAAAAAAAGGTTAGGTTAGGTTAGGTTAGGTTAGGTTCCCCCCCGTGGGACCACCTTGACGTGGGCTTACAGCGGGTGCACATTACTGCACCCGCTTACAAACGGTCCCGAGAAGGTAACCGGCAGCGTCTGTCTCGGAGCGAGCGGCTGCCGGAGGCGCCAGCGTCTGACTCATAGTGGGCGGCTGGCGCGGGGTAATTGGTGGAGTCTTCGCGGTCGAAGCCAAACCCTGAGGTGCCCTATCACTTCTCTTAATTAAGAGGGGGGAATAAGGGCGACGGGCCCGGTCGCTGTTCTGTCCAGCGGCTAGGTAAAGTCGGCGAATGTCGTCGACAGCGTCGTAATCGTAACCCCAAAAGTGTCGTGGTCAAGTCTCGCTGCTTGAGGGGCCGATGGTCTTGGCTTGGTCGTGTCACATTTAGACTTTCTGGTAAGATTAAGAAAGAAAGTAAAATGCGAAAATTTAAGTTTACAGGTTTATTAAAAAAATAGCAAAGATTAAATTACAAGGTTTATGATAAAGAATATAAGAATTAAGAAAGTAAGCAAGAATTATAAATATGAGAAAAAGTTAAGAAAAGGGAATAATTAAAAGTGAGCTAAAGTAAGTAAGAGGGTCGTGAGTATAGGTCAAAGGTACTCCGTATTTGATATTAAATACCGCACTCCCCTGGAATCATTTCACGGCGTCGGTCCTGAAGACTTGGCGTCGCGTTCTGAAACTCGGCGTCGCGTTTTCAACTTGCCGTGATGCCAGGTCAGTGCGGAGGACACAACTTGGCGTCGTCGCTGAGCGCTCAGGTTTAAGTATAGACGTAGTTCCTGGAATTAACCGTTCCATAGCATTAATTTAAATTCACTGCCTGATGTGAGAATTTCGGCCAATTAACGAAGCGAGGAGGCGAATATTTAAATTATAAACTAGCTATCTAGGTAATTGGCAGGCAAGCATGTACTAGGCAGTGACGGTTACAAAGGGGCTAATAGGCTAAATAAAGTAAATTAATTAAGAAAAGAAACAGGAACTTTGTTCATGCAAAATTATACTGAATTATATTTTAAACCTAATAATTATTATTACTTAAACTTTTATAATCTTATAACTAAATATGATACTAATATTAACACTATTTACAGACTAATACATTATGAAACTTAACTAACACAGCCTAACTAAAATCTAATAGTATTTGCACAACTTAACTTACCCTTAGTACGGGAACTACAACACTTAACAACTTTATTATATATTAAATTATATTATAACATTAAAATTTTATAATATAAAAAAAAATAAGAATATTGTTAAAAGAACAACCAGTTCGGCCTATCATTTAGAAAAGTGTGAGGTAGGTCTTAAATAACCGCTAACGATCTCAGCAAGCGCGCGCAAAAGACATTCTAGTGATGGGATGCGTATGGTTTGATTGAAACAATCGATTAGATATTTATTTTGAACCAATTTGTAGTAATATATGCATCTTATATTTTAATAATAAGATGCATTGTTACAGTCGCCCGGATCGCGAGGATGACAACCTCTATTTTTAATAACCTCTTTGCTTTCACGGGCCCAGAAGAGCGCCACCTGCAAACTCATTAATTCCAGTGGAGGATCTGGAGGCGGGGAATTGGTCTGCCAATTACTGGCAAAGGGCAGACGCCAGGGCGCCCAGCGAGAGGAGGTTCCACTCTCGACAGCTTCTTCTCCAGCAGTGGGAGAACCGGCTGGCTTCTCCGACCGCCGGACTAAGGACTGTCGAGGCCGTTCGGCCCGTACTGGAGCAATGACTGAACAGGCGGCACGGTGCTCTTACCTTCCACCTGACGCAGATACTCACGGGACATGGCTGTTTCGGGAGATATCTGTGTTGGATTGCGGGAAGGGAGCCGACAATGGGTTGCCACGCATGCGGGGTTTGCGACGAGGACACGGCCCAGCACACTCTAGCGGAGTGCGCCGCCTGGGATGTGCAGAGACGTGCCCTCGTTGCTCAGGTTGGGCATGACCTCTCATTGTCCGCCGTCGTCAAGGCGATGGTGGATAGTCGGAGGTCGTGGCAAGCGGTTCTCTCTTTTTGCGAAAATGTCATGACGCAGAAGGAGGCAGCGGAACGCGAGCGGGAGCTGGACGTCGACGCTCCCGCATGTCGCCGGCGAAGGACCAGACGTAGGGGGAGAGCCTCCGGCTTTCCCCTACTACCAACCTGACGGCTCGGATCCAGAGGCTGAGAACTCTCTAAGCACCGCAAAGGTATCGACAGCTCGCCGCGGAAAGTGCTTCCAACCCGCTAGAGCCCCCACGGGGCTCACACGGGCGAAGGGGATGTTAAAGCAAATGACGGAGGAAGACAGGGAGCTGGAGTTTGACCGGGTACTGCGGTCCCGGGCCTTCCGCAAGGAGAAGGTGTTAATGGCGCCAGAACTAGAGAAGGATGAGGTCAGCACGGAACCTAATCCGGAAGCACTCTCCCCTGAGGAGTTGCGGGTACTTGCTGGAAATAAAGCAGCTGACATACTGGAGGTAGCGAAAAAATCTAGCAACCTCCATGGTCCGTTCGTAAAACGACTCAAGGAATCCGCCAACGTCCTTATGACGGTGGTGGATATACTTACCTCGCGTACAGAGGAAGAGGAAATGAGGCGCCTCCGCCTCGACAATGGACGTCTGCGTAGGGAAGTCGACACACTGCGGGCAGAACTTAAGGCTCATCGCCGCGAGTTCTCAACAATGAGAACGGAGTTTGCAGCGGCCCGACCACCGGCACCGCAGCCACCCGTCATGGACCTGGAAGAGCTCCAGCGTGCCCTCACAATCACAATGGGCACAATGCTGGATGCTCGGCTCGCGACGATAAACGACCGCCTTCTGCCGACTCCTATCTGCCGTCCTTCGTTGGCGGCGGACAGGAAAAAGGCTGCAGCGGCCACATCCGCAATGACTTCGAAGGCTTTAAAAGGTCCAAAGGCTTCAATGGCAAATGCGGCAGCTGCCTCGAAGGCACCTGCTCAGGAAAAACCTATTGCCGGACCCGAGAAGGGAGGAAATGCATCCTCCCTGCCTGCCAGGAGGGCAGCCGGTCAGCTGCCGGAGTCTTCGTCAGCCCCGGTGACGAACCCACGGATGGAGGAAGAATAGGCCGAGGTACAGAGAAAAGGGAAGAATAATAAACACCCTAAACCCGCCAAGGAGATGACACCCAAGCCGGCACTAACGAGGGCAGCACTTGCAAAGCCGAAACTATTCCCTCCGAGGTCGGCTGCGGTAGCAATCTGCCTCGATGCTGAGGCAGAAAAGAGGGGCGTCACGTACGCTTCCATTTTAGCAACGGCGGAGCAGAGGATTAACCTCGGAGAGGTGGGGATCACTCCGGGGGCTCTAAAGATCCGCGCATCAGCGACTGGGAGCCGCCTAATCGAAGTTCACGGGGAGGGAAAGACCGAAGCGGCTGACAAATTGGCAGTAAGCCTTACTACAGCCCTGGACGGCCTGGCCAGAGTTAGCCGACCTGTGAAGTGCGCAGATCTGCGCATCACGGAACTGGATGACTCGGCCACACAGGTAAAGGTAGCCACTGCGGTCGCTAAGGCCGGAGGGTGTTCTGAGGACCAAATTAAGGTCCTCAATATTAAATGGGGTTCAGTGCCCGATCACTGCAGCTGCGGCTGTCTCTAAGACGGGAAGAATACTGGTCGGATGGAGCTTGGCAAAGGTACGGGCTCTTGAGCAACGCACTCTGCGCTGCTACAAGTGCATGGGAACCGGGCACACCCGGACTATGTGTCCGTCCAGTATGAGTCGGGACAGCCTCTGCTTCAGATGCGGAGCAGAGGGGCACAAAGCGGCGGAATGCGATGGAGCCCGTCACTGCGCAGTATGCGCTGATGCGGGTCGCTCATCCACACATTACATGGGCGGCAGAAAATGCTTTCCTCCATCGGTGAGGGGAAGAGCTGCCACCAGAAGTGAGATGGCCTTAAACAGCGAGGGGAATCGTGCCACGCGATGTGAGGAAGTTTCTGAAATTTCGACATGAGCCAGTCTCAACACAGAAGCTTTCTCCAGACTAACCTAAACCACTGCGCTGGAGCCCAAGATCTGTTTCTTCAGTCCATGACGCAGTGGCGGGTAGATGTAGCGGTGGCTTGTGAGCCATATTATGTCCCCGCCCATTCGAACTGGGTTGGTGATAGTAATAACTCGGTGGCAGTGGTGAGGACAAACAGGGGCCCACACCTTTCCTTTAAAGCGGCGGAATGCGATGGAGCCCGTCACTGCGCAGTATGCGCTGATGCGGGTCGCTCATCCACACATTACATGGGCGGCAGAAAATGCTTTCCTCCATCGGTGAGGGGAAGAGCTGCCACCAGAAGTGAGATGGCCTTAAACAGCGAGGGGAATCGTGCCATGCGATGTGAGGAAGTTTCTGAAATTTCGACATGAGCCAGTCTCAACACAGAAGCTTTCTCCAGACCAACCTAAACCACTGCGCTGGAGCCCAAGATCTGTTTCTTCAGTCCATGACGCAGTGGCGGGTAGATGTAGCGGTGGCTTGTGAGCCATATTATGTCCCCGCCCATTCGAACTGGGTTGGTGATAGTAATAACTCGGTGGCAGTGGTGAGGACAAACAGGGGCCCACACCTTTCTGTTCTGGAGAGGAGATCAGGTATTGTAGCGGCGAAATGGGGAGAGTACGCAATACTCGCTGCATACTTCTCCCCCAATCGGACTCTGGCCGAGTTTGAGGCATTCCTCGACTCCGTTAGGGCGGTAGTAGGGCGGCTGGGTCCTAGGCATATCATTTTTCTTGCCGACCTCAATGCCAAGTCACGCGCATGGGGGAACCCTAGGTGTGACGCTCGCGGGATGGCAGTCCAGACCTGGGCTCTCCAAACTGGATTGTCCCTCCTAAACAAGGGAACAGCGTCCGGCAGCAGGGGGGGTCTGTGGTGGACATCTCGTTCGCCACCCCCGCTATTGCACACAAAGTGCACAACTGGAGGGTGGAGCAACATGTGGAGACCTTGTCGGATCACCAATATATCCGGTTTGAGGTCTCCGCCTCTAGACCAATAGTGCCTCCAAGAGGACCCAGCCATTTCCCACGCTGGACCCTGACTCAATTGGACCGAGAGTTGGCCAAGGAAGCCGCAATATTGGTGCGATGGCAACATCGCGAAGCGTCCACTGAAAGCACAGACGCCGATGTGCTGGCAACTCGAGTTCGCACCGCACTCACGGCGGTGTGCGACGCGGCCATGCCAAGGGCTCGACGGCTAGCCCCGCGCCGAAATGTATACTGGTGGTCGGCGGACATCGCCGATCTCAGAGGACAGGCGAATGCGGCTAGAAGAGCATTCGTCCGCTGCCGCCGCCGTCGTCGTGCAGACGTGGAAAATGCTGCAGAGGATCAGCTCAAGATAGCCTACGCAGAAAAAAAGAAGGCGCTCCAGGTGGCTATTAGTAATGCAAAGGCCTCGGCACGGGAGCAGCTTCTTAAAAATCTGGACAGAGACCCATGGGGACGTCCGTACCGTGCGGCGCGGAAGAAACTCTGTGCCGCAGGCGCCCCCCCGACGGAGTTACTGGAGCCGGGTACCATGAGAAGGATTGTAGAGGAGCTGTTCCCGGATCCCGTGGGGCACTCTCCTCCTGTTATGGCGCCCTCCTCTCGTCTAGAGGAAGATCAGTCGAATGAAGAGGCCCCTCCAGTGGGATACGGAGAAATGCAGGTTGCTCTCAATCGGCTCAGAGGCCGGCGGACAGCGCCAGGGTGCGACGGGGTGCCTGGAAAGGTCCTTTTTGTTGCGGCAGGCGAAATGATGGACTGGCTTCGGGAGGTATTTGACGAGTGCCTCCGCGTCGGTCTTTTTCCAAAAATTTGGAAAGAGGGCCGACTTGCCCTCATACCAAAGGAGGGCCGCCCTCTGGGCTCCCCTGGGGCCTACAGGCCTATAGTGCTGCTAGACGAGGTGGGCAAGTTGCTGGAAAAGATCCTCACCAACCGCCTCGTCCGACATTTGGAAGAAGTCGGGCCGGATCTTTCAGAGGCTCAGTACGGATTCAGGGCAGGTCGCTCAACAGTCGACGCCCTGACTGCCCTCAAGGACCGGTCTAAGGAAGCTACGGAGAGGGGAGAGGTAGTCCTCGCCATATCCCTGGACGTAAAAAATGCGTTCAACAGCCTACCGTTCGAGACGATAATGGAGGCACTCCGCTTCCATAGAGTGCCAACATATCTCCGGCGGCTGTTGCGAGACTACCTGCAGGACAGGATAGTCCGATGGGAGGGTGCGGACGGGAAGCTCTACCACCGGCGCGTTGGATGCGGCGTTCCACAGGGATCCGTACTGGGTCCGGTGCTGTGGAACGTCGGATTTGACTGGCTGCTGCGCGGTCCACTTCCCCCGGGGGCGGGCCTCATTTGCTATGCGGATGATACTCTAGTCACCGCCCGTGGCCGGAACTATAAGGAGGCTGCACGACTCGGTCAGGTCGTGGCAACGCTGGTCGTGGACAGGATCCAGCTACTAGGACTTACAGTCGCAGTACTTAAAACGGAGGCAATCCTCTTCCATGGCTTGCGCAAAAGAGGTGCACCACGAGGAGCAAAGATCTCCATTATGGGGGAGAACGTCGAGATTGGCGCCGAGATGAAATATCTTGGTCTCACTCTCGACGGTAAGTGGAAGTTCGTGGCGCACTTCGCTAGACTAGCTCCCAAACTGGTGGGTGCTGCAGCAGCCTTGGGAAGACTCTTACCTAACAAGGGAGGCCCGCAGTCCCTGTGTAGGCGTCTATACTGCGGTATCATCCGGAGCATGGCCCTATATGGGGCTCCCGTATGGGTGGATGCCCTCACGGGCGCGAACAGTATTCTTCTGCGCAGACCGCAGAGGGTCATTGCTTTGCGGTCTTGCAGAGGTTACCGCACGGTATCCTGGGCGGCCGCCACTCTGCTGGCGTGTGACCCGCCATGGGAACTACAGGCGGAGGCTCTCGCAGAAGTATACAGGTTTCGTGCGAATATGAGGGCACACAATCAGTTCCCAGACCATAGGGAAGTGGAGGGGCTGCGGGACGCTGCACAGGCTGCTCTAACTTCGAGGTGGAAGACTGACCTCGAAGCAGCCACATCCGGCCTTGTAACCCTGGAGGCAATATTGCCAAGTTTTGAACGGTGGATCTCCCGAAAGGAGGGGGTCCTTGATTTCCACACGGTGCAGGTTCTGACCGGGCACGGGTCGGGCATGCCGACGTTATACCTGCTTGCCCCGCCTTAATGGATCGGTCGGCCAGGTTTTTTTTTCGTAGGGGAGGAAATCCTTTATGGATACCACCACACCCGTATGTGGTGGTTATGCCCGACTTTTTTTTTTTTTTTTTTCGTAGGGGAGGAAATCCTTTATGGATACCACCACACCCGTATGTGGTGGTTATGCCCGACTTCCACTGGGAAGGTGGCCCAGTGGGTACGTGCTAAAACCTCCCCTGTAAGAAGCTGGTTGCTATGTTGTCAAGGGGTTTGTGCTAATGGGTTACACTTGCCCCTTGACCAAAAATAGAAGTTGGTGTGAAAATGTTTTTGGTTGAGGAGTGGTATTAGTTGGGGTTAACTTGTGGGGCCGTTAGCTTCGGCGGTATAGAAGTTGGTGTGAAAAATGAATTTGGTTGAGGAGTGGTATTAGTTGGGGTTAACCAGGACTGACCTGGTTCATCTCAATTGTGGGGCCGTTAGCTTCAGCGGTGGTGACCAGCCACCGCCTACTAGAGCCCCCCCACCACGACAAGGCGGCCCCATGGGGGGGATTGGTTAGGTTAGGTTAGGTTAGGTTAGGTTTTTTTTTTTTTTTTTTTTTTTTTTTTTTTTTTTTTTTTTGTAGAGGTGCGGGAAAATCTTCAAAAGACTTACCCCCGGAGGAGTTATGCCTTGGCTACCCAAGTCATAATTCCTCCGGAGAGTGTGGGATTGTACCCACTAAAAAAACCGCACCCCTTTTCCATTTTTCCTCTGATATTGGAGGTCAGAGTCTGTGCCTACTTTACTCCTTTATAAACATTTCACATTATATCTAAATTTTAAATTAAAAATAAAATACATTTAATAATTTTTCATATTTCATTTTACCATATACATACACACCCACGCACGTACACACACCAACACCCTCACTGTGCCCCATTTAGGTTCACTAGTGGCATATCTCTTATCTATGATAATTTTATACGCCGTAGTGTTCACCAGCTATTCATAATTATCTTTTATTTTTCTCTTTTACCTTAACTGTTACCACCTTACAATAATCCAAAAATATATTCCTTGATTTCTTATTTGAAATTATTCCACTTATTGATTCTATATTTATTGAATCTCCCATTCTTACTTCAGCCTCATATCTCTCTTTTCCATATATTGGACATTGGGCTATAACATGCAGCACGCTTTCAGGGACTTGTGGATCGCATGGGCACGCCGGGCTGTCCTTGCACTTGAACCGGTTCAAGTATTCGGAAAACCCGCCGTGTCCTGTCATCACTTGTACTAGCACTGCGTCCAGTGTTATATGTCTTATTATGGCGTATGCGGAGATCACGTCGGGAAAGAATATCCTTGTGGTCGATGCAGTTTCGCCTTCGATGTAGCGCCGATTCCATTCGCCGAGCGACTCCTTTCGGATTTCTCGCTTCACGAATGAAATCGGGCACTTATCGTAATTCGGCCTGGTTTTTAATTTAAGAGCCGCTTCCTTTGCAAGTTCATCTGCTCGCTCATTTCCCTCCAACCCCACGTGAGCCTTAATCCAAAACAAATTGATGACCTTGTTTTGATGTTTAGCTTCTTTAATGTTTGCTCGGGTGGTGACGGCTAGGGGATGGAGAGAAACGTTCCGCACCACTGCCTCCAATGCGGATCTTGAATCGCTGTAGATATTGCAGCTTGATGCATTGCCTTCCAGGGCCTGCTGGGTTGCCCTTGATAGGGCCAGGAGTTCCGCCTGATAGACGGTGCAGCAATGATCCAAACTAAATTTTCGAGTCGTGGTCTCCGCGGCGTCGTCCCATACGGATAACGCCGCGCCGACCCGACCCTCAATTTTACTGCCATCAGTAAATATTTTACGGCCGTGGTTGTCGTGTTGGATCATTGCCTCACCGTCCGACACGCATACAAACTCTAGCCCCATACGCTCCGCTGGATGTGGCATTTGAGTTATCGGTACCGGTTTCTCGACCTCGCGATCTCCTACAACTTGCCGGGTGTGGCCCCTCTTTACCTCGTAAAGGAGGGCCGCCTCCCGGATCCTAATATCTAGGGGAAGTAGTCCGGCAAGTACTAGGGCAGAATTCAAGGAAACCGTCCTATATGCCTTTATCATTTTTTGGGCAAATCCTCTTTGTACAGCGTTCAGCATTTTGCGAACTCCTAATTTTGAGCTGGCGGGCGCCCATGCGCTTGACGCGTACATTATTGTTGGCTCAATTACCGCTCTGTACATCGTCCTGACTATCTCGGGGCTCAGACCCCACTGGACCTTCGCAGCTCTACTAAGTTGCTTGTATATATTAATTGCTTTTTTGCAAACGTTGGCTGCGTGGGTATTAAAGGTGAGTTTATTGTCGACGGTAAGGCCCAGGATCTTGATTTCCCGAGAAAGACCAATGTCCACCCCTCCCATCCTCAGAAGTGGGGAGTCAAATTTTATCTTATTTGTTATGACCATTGCTTTAGTTTTCTGCGGTGCAAATTTAAGTTTATTTTTGACTCCCCACTCCCTGACATGTTCGAGGCAGGCATTGGCCCGCCTCTGTACTTCGATGGCTGTTTCCCCCGAAAAAATCAGAACGATGTCATCGGCAAAAGCTTGGCAATAGTCCCCACGCTGTTCCAGTTCTTTCAAGAGAGGATCCAACAGAAGGTTCCAGAAAGTTGGACCCCCTATCGAGCCCTGAACACATCCCTGTGTGGTTCCTCGTTTACATTCCGCTCCGGCGTATCTGACTTTGACAGTTCTTTCTGTCAGGTAACTATCTACAAGCCTTCGCAGGTTAACTGGACAACTTGATTCGGCTAATCTGCACCTAATTGCGGGCCACCATGCACTATCGAAGGCTCCCTCTATGTCGAGTGATACGAGAACTATCAGTTTTCGAGCCTTGAGCTCGCTTCTGATGCGCTGCGTCATGACGTAGAGGGAGTCCTCGGTGCTTTTCTGTGGTACAAACCCGAACTGGCGCTGGCTCATATCGTTCAGAGTGTGCCAGTTGATCCTCTTTACTAGCATCTTCTCTAGTATTTTACCCATTATGGGTAATAGGCCTATGGGTCTGTATGACTTAGGGTGCGAGTAATCAGATTTTCCTGGTTTACGCAGCACCACAACGACAGCTTCCTTCCACATGGCGGGAAAGCAGGAGAGTTCCAAACATCTATTAAAAAGACGTAAAAACAAATCTGCACCTTGGGTAATAGCTGCCACACAGATGTCAGCCGTAAATCCGTCCAATCCTGGCGCCTTCTTGGGATTGAAGCTGGATGCAGCCCACTTTAGTTCCTCCGCTGTGAATGGAGGATCACATGATTCAACATGCATCCTATCATTCACCTTGTTAGCTACTTCTCTCGTTTTTGTGTGGTCTGCATTGTCGTATTGAGCTTCATCTAAGGGATAAAAGGTATCCGCCAGGAAGCTGGCCGAGTCCCCGGTCCCCAACAATTTGCCGTTTTTTATAAGAGGCATCTCCTCTTCTCTAGTCGATGTTCGGCCGATCACCCTGTATATCCCGTCCCACATTCCTTCTCCATCCTGTCTTTCGCAGAAATTTTTCCAGCTGGTGGTCTGAGCCTTCCTCGCCTCCATTTGATAAGCTTCTTTAGCCTGTAAATACTGATCGATGACCCATGCTCGACGTACAGATGCGGCGCATGCTATTCGGCGCTTTTTGGTGTTGACGTTTTTCTTCAGTATTGTCAACTCTTCAGTCCACCAAGGCAACCCTGCTCTTTTCTTATGACAAATTTTTGGTATATTTTCTTTGCATGACTTTTCGATTGAATTTGTGATTCCTAAAATCATTTTTTCCAATTCTGTTTTATTTTTAATTTCTCCCACTTTTTTGGTAGTAATTTCTTCCTCTTCCCAAATTTGTGACAATTTCGTTAGAAATTGACACCAATTTGCTTTCCTAGTATTGTATTTCCGGGTAGTTCTTTTAATGTCTATTCCTTTACTTTTACTTAAATTTAGATCGAAGAGGATTGCCTTGTGGTCCGAGCTGGTGATATTCCCGTCGACTCTCCAGTTGTCTATATGTCCGAGCACATCCGCCGAGCATACCGTCAGGTCCACACAGCTCGTGTATCTTTGGCCTCCTCTCACGGTGTCAAAGGTTGGCTCAGACCCCTGGTTGAGAATTTGTAGTTCCATTTCTCCCAACACTCCTGCGATTTGTTCTCCTCGACTGTCAACACTCCTACTTCCCCACCATATATTCCAGGCATTAAAGTCACCCCCCATTAAAAATTTCCCGGTTCCTATTTCTTTCCTTATCTTTTCCATCCATTCTAGGTACGGGCCAAGTGGTTGGTCACCTTCCAGGTAGACTGACACCACTCCAATCTCCCATGCACCAGTTCTAAGTTTTGCGACAGCGAAGTTAGGCGTAGTTAGTGCTGGATTCGGAGTGATGTCAATCTGATCATCGAATAGTACAATGGCTGACTTAATAGGGTTGTCGGGATTTCCGTTACATTGCACTATTCTGACCCCTGGGTAACCTTTCATTCGACCCGTACCTCCAATGTATGGTTCTTGGACCATGGCAAATGCCCACTTCCTATTTGTCGCCTCCATCACGAGCTCAGCAGTCGCAAGCTTACTCCTCTGAAGGTTTGCTTGCGCTACCTTGTACTCTATAGTGGACGCGGCGATTTGTTGCAGGCTTTCTGCCACGGTTTGTCTTCCTGGAGTCACTTTAGCAATAGGCGACGGTAGACCTGGCTATCGTGTCCCACTTTCTTCGTATTGGACACCTTGCGTCAAAAGCGTTATGGTCACAACTAGCCATTCTAGCTTTTTCACAATTGGTGCAGTTGGGTAGGTCTCTATTTACCCATCTATCACAAGCGCTTTTTAGGTGCGGACCTCCACAGTGGCTGCACAAATCCACTGTGTCCTGGCAGAAACGTTTTCCATGGCCATAACCCAGGCACCGCGAACACTGCACTAGAGGTGATTGGTCCTCCACTCTTACTCTTTGGAGATCAATGTGGACCGAGCCTGCCTCAGTTAGTCGCTGCCAGATTTTAGGAGATACTCTCATTATTATATGGTTAGTATGTGGGTTTCGGCCTTGTTTCCTATATGCTATTTCTGCCTTTTGGTCTTGTACTTCGAGATCTTTATATAAATCTTTATTTTGATTTTTGAGGGCTCTAAGTATATCCTCGTCGCTATTATATTGTAGAACATTCCTAATAATTACAAGTGGGTCCTTATTTTTCATATCCTCTACCTTCAGTTCCTCGACATTTTTAATTTTCTCTTTTATACGATTCCTTTCTTCTTCTGTTTTACATCCTAAAATAATTTTACGATCTTTAGCCTTTCTGATTTTATCGATTGTTATTCCTCCTTCTTTAGCATTCACTGCTTTCCTAATTTTTTCAAGGACCTCCTCACCTGTCTCAGTTTCATTTTGTGATGTAACAACGACTGAATGAAGGGTGGCTTGTTCTGACATCTGCACCCTATTTTTCGTTGCTACAACACTAGCATATGTTTTATCTTCTAGCGTTCTTTGTTGTTTTTCTATAGCATCTTTCAACTTATTTATCCTTTCGTTATTTTCTTGTAGTAGTTTTGTATGCTGTTCTAGTGTCTTTATAATCTCATTTTTATTTTTCTCTTCTATATCCATTCCCTTTTCTAAAGAATATTCTATATCCCGCTCTTTTGTTTTCTCTCTGACTTGTCCCTTTGCCATTTCCGACTCCTTCAGAAGCTGGTACAATCTGTCCACCGCTTGCAATACCTCGTCTCTGATTTCTTTTTTCGTATTTCTCGAACTCCCAAGCTGCGTTTTTGCTTTCACCACACAGGCTCTAGCCTCCGTCACTCTATCCAAAAACTTTTTCTTATCTTGTATAGTTGGGCTTTCTGTAGTTTCCGTAGAAGTTCCAGTTTGCCCAGCTTTATTTTGAAATGTAAGTGTTGACTTTGGCTTTAACTTTCGTGGTTCTGGGACGTTACTCTTGGGAGAAGTAGACGTTCTAGGAAGTATCCCTTTCTTTACTGCCTCCCACTCACCTATGCTTCTCCTTACTTTGGTAGTTTCGAGCGGTTCGGTTTCCCCTTCCTTTGGTGTAAGACTGATGAGTTCGGTGGTTTGTTTTTGTTCCATATTAGTTCCCGATTTGATGGGAGTCCTAAATCCAAACATCCTATTTATGTAAGAGTAGCAAGGAGCACAGTGTTGCAGTTGTGTATCAGTACGCAGACGCGCGCAGGCATATACTTACATACACATATGTTTTCCTTTTTTTTTTTTTTTTTTTTTTTAATTTTTATTCTATATGTTTAAATTTTTATTGCAACTTTGTGCAATCTCGTCCAGCAAGGTAGATGAAATTAATTACTCAATAACACACAATACTTAAAACAATACTTAAATCGATAGTACAAGCAATGACAAACAAAGAGGTAATGATAAATAAAATATTCAATTAAGTACAATACTAAATCTAGTCTAATTCTAATATCATTAAAATCTATAAAGTTACGAGTCAAACTAAACACTACACATACAATGCAGCATTTAAACACAAACTCAAATCAATAATAATAAAGGTCAACTTTAGCAAAATCCAGTCAATTTTTTATAAATATAAAATACTCAATAATTCGAGAAAATAAAATTATATAAAAATAATAACAATAATCACATGTACTACACTATCATAACTAATACTAATATATATATTTTCTGTTTCAGATGCCGCCGGGTGGGGAGGAATTCACTGTGACCAGTTGTCAATTTTAAAGTCTATGTGAAAATCTCTACCTTTGTAGAGACTTTGTCATAGTTTTCCCGAGGGTGTCGTCCATATAAGGTCAATGCTATCTGAAGCAGAAAAGTCAGGTACTACAAGTTTAGAATCCAAGCTTTGGTCCTAGATTTATAATTTATAACTCTACCTAGAGTCGTCTTATGCTATGTTAGAGCCCTTTATCTGACTATTTGTTAGTAGAAAATTTCATCCAGATAGTACTTTTGAACGCTGAGATACAGTGAATGGATTTTTTAAGGACTCTATATAGAGATTTTACCCACTCTATCGAAAGAAGAAGCGACTGCTAACTATCTTAGTGAAAACCGCGTCCCGATCAGACCACCCTGAGCCAAGATACCGCGGTTTGAATATTTCCAAAATGGCGGCTCAACTGTCAAGTCTTTATTTTAAAAGACTGTATCTTGGGCAATTCTCAATGTATCGCGGCGCGGTCTTCAATAAGGCTATCACCTTTACCATGACAGTCGTCGTTAGGGTCTAACGTGATGTTATTTTTTGTTGACTCTACCTAGAGACTCTTTGTACTACCGAGATAGAGCGGGCGGTGCCAGTATGAAAGCCGGAAATCCGGGCTCAATAGGACCACCGCAGCCGAAACTATGCCAATTTAATGATTTCCAATATGGCGGCCAATATGGCTGCCTCTGTACCAACTTCGCCCACCAGTGGCGTAAAGTGGTCGTGTTTGGGCTCGATCGCTCGGTCTTAGCGTGCACAATACGATTTTAATGGTCAAACTTTACAATATACAGACTCTGATTTTTAAAACCTAAAAAACATGTTTATTTGCACTAATTTTCGATTTAAAGAACTTTTGAGATCAATTACTTGTCAAGTTTTTTAACTATCTATGTAAACTAGTTTTTTATTATTTTTTACATATATTTTCCTTATCCTATACACAGTCAGCACCCGACCTCGTGGTAGCTCCAAAATTTCAAAAATTTATAACTCTCGAACTACTTGGCAGAAACAGATAATTTTTTTACCACATGTTAACCTTGATTAGATCTGAGTTTAGATATAATAAAAACGGTATGTCACCGATAGCTTTCAAGAGTTATAAATATCTGTACATCTAAGAAATTTTTAAAAATCTATAACTTTTTACACACTTAACTTTTTAAGGGTCCTTAGATTGTGTTGTGCTCCAGCAATCGAGCTCTTCCTCGCAAAATCGTCAGTTTTCCTGGGAGTAGCCCGGAACACAGACCACGCCACACGTGGTTTTTTGTTTTTTAGGCAATAACTTCTAGAGTTTTTGCCGTAAAAATCTACAAGTTATATAGCCTTGTAGAGCTCGTCGAGGCGCTTCTTTTAATATATAAAAAAGCGTATGTCGCCGCGATAAAACACAAGTTATGACTATTTTAAGTAAATTTGGTTGAGGTTATGACAATATTTTAAGGTTTTTCATTAATAACTTTTTACACCATGGTCACTTTTAAACGCGGTTTTCACAGGCGTGTGCGCCTCACTTTTATATAACTTTTAATATATAACACTATTATATTTTGTAACTTTTTCTCACTGCTATGATTTTTCGCGATTTATTCGAGCGCGGAGCGGCCTTTTTTTGACTTTTTAGGCGCGTTATCGGGTCGAGACCTTGCGCGTGACTGGGTTAGGTTAGGTTAGGTTAGGTTAGGTTAGGTTAGGTTAGGTTAGGTTAGGTTAGGTTAGGTTAGGTTAGGTTAGGTTAGGTTAGGTTAGGTTAGGTTAGGTTAGGTTAGGTTAAGTTAGGTTAGGTTAGGTTAGGTTAGGTTAGGTTAGGTTAGGTTAGGTTAGGTTAGGTTAGGTTAGGTTAGTTCCGCGCTAGACTTCTACCGTGTTGGACGTGCACTCGGCTCCGTATAGCGATTTCTGCACCCTGCACCTGCACCCGGTTGTAAGGTCACGTTTGTGTCCGTATCAGTGCACCTGCACCCTGCACCCTGCACCCGGTGCACTTGAACATTTAGTTTCAGATCTGCTACTGGTTGTGCACCCGGTTGCACCCTCGGATGGATCGATCAATCGGTCTGTTTTTAAGTTGTGTGGCTTGGTCGTGTTCTGCACCCTGCACCTGCACCCGGTTGTAAGGTCGCGTTTGTGTCCGTATCAGTGCACCTGCACCCTGCACCCTGCACCCGGTGCACTTGAACATTTAGTTTCAGATCTGCTACTGGTTGTGCACCCGGTTGCACCCTGAAGCACCCTCGGATGGATCGATCAATCGGGCAGTTTTTAGTTGTGTGTGTTGTTGTGGTTGGTCCCACCTGCACCCTGCACCCGGTGCATCATTGAGTTTAATATTTGCTATTGGTTGTGCACCTGGCTGCACCCAGGGCTGGGGTGGTGCTCTTGCACCTGCGCTCCCGTGCACCCTATATTGACTGCCTACGAGTCTTCAATACAGAACGAGCCACAGTCTTGCGCCCGCACCCCTGTACCCTTGCGCCTGCACTCGCACCCGCGCCTTTGTGCGTGCACCCTTGCACCATTGGATTACAGTGCCTTTGACTAAATATATTATGAGTGGCATTTCTATCACTAACCAAAATGGAAGCAGATGAAAATTCGTCTCCATCATACGATTTGGACGGCTCCTCCAATGACGAGGATCGAAAAGGAAGAGGGAGAGGACGCCCTCTCACTACTGGTCACTACATTGGCTTGGCACAAGCCAAGGCCAAGCTACTGGACCTGGAACGCGAAGAGTTGCGTTTAAACGCCGAGAAGGACATGGCTGCCATGACCCAAAATGCTCGCACCGGTAGGCTGGCGCGTGAACTGAAATCAACTGCTAACGAAATGGCAGCAGAAGAGCTCCTAACTACTAATCTGAAGCAAAACGTACTCGACTCGATCAACGTAATATTAAAAGTTGCCTACAGGTCGGGCAACCTTAAGGGTACTTTCCAAAGGGCCCTTAAAGAAGCAGCAGCGACCATCAAGGACGCAGTAGGGGTACTGTGCGAACGTACCGCCTCAGATGAAATATCAAAGCTGCAGGTTGAAAACGCCCGCCTAATAAAAAAGGTGGATGAGCTCAGTCTTGACGTAAAAATGCTGAGGGAGGGCTCACAAGAGATCTTCAGGAGACAGTGCGCAGAACGTGCGGTAGTTCGCGAGGAGCGCGTGTCCCTAGAAATAGAGCGAGCGTCCCCCCGCGAATACATCTCTGAGGCACCCTCCAGAGGTGCCGAAATGACGGACGAAATTCTGAGGGTAACCCCTCATGAAACTGACCAAGGAGAACATTGCACGACTGAGAGCGTCGCTGGTACCTCGTCATCGGAGTATCTCACTCGCTCTATTTTGAAGCGAGTCGGGAATATCATAGACACGAGGTTTAAAGCTGTAGAAGGCATGCTCCTCCGCCCACCTTTGGGTAGAATTGAGCCCGCAACTAAGTCCGCCTCTAAACCGGAGGCTAACGCGTCGGTTAAGCCGGCTGCTAAGGCGGCGTCCAAGACGTTTGCTAAAGCGACAGGTAAACCAGCGGCGAAAAACAAAGAGAAGAATGCCGTAACAACAGAAGCACCGGACTCCAATAAACCATCTTCAAGGAAGTCCAGGGAAAAGAAATCCGATCCTAGTCAAACCGAGTCCTATGCGACAGTTGCAAAGCGAGGAGCGAAGGGCAGCAAGAAACCAGCTGCCAAGGTTAAAACACCAAAACCGGTATCGAAACCACAGCGAATCCGTGCTCCTCAATCCTCTGCAGTAGTCCTTACTCTGCAGCCAGGAGCAGCTGAGCGAGGAGTCACGTATTTGAAGGTGATCACACAAGCCAAGAATAACATCAACCTTGGAACGCTTGGGATCGCCTCTCTAAAAATTAGAATCGGTGTAACCGGGTCCCGTATCCTAGAGGTATCGGACGATGAACATGACACAAAGGCGGATTCTCTGGTACAGAAGCTAAGGGAACACCTTTCTGTTAAAGATGTCACAATAACCCGGCCTATTAAGTGCGCAGAAATACGCATTTCAGGCCTGGATGATACGATAGAGCCAGGCGATGTGGTGGCAGCCATAATGAATGCTACAGACTGTCCAGCAGACAGTATTAAGTCTGGTGAAATAAGCCGCTCGCGCTGGGGCTGCGGTACTATTTGGGTGCGATGCCCGATTGCGACAGCGGAGACGATTACCGGTAACGGCCGGCTCCTTGTGGGCTGGGTCGCTGCCCGAGCAAAGCTTCTGCAGCAGAGACTCATGCGGTGTTACCGCTGCATGGGAGTCGGCCATGTGGGCAAAATGTGTGTTGGAACCATTGACCGTACTGGCCTGTGTCATCGATGCGGGCTATCTGGGCACAAAGCAGCAACATGTACGGCCAAGCCGCACTGTGCCATTTGTGCCGATGCCGGGAAAAAGGCCGACCATAGAATGGAGGGTCGAGCTTGCTCTCCCCCGTCAAAAAAGAGTAGGAAAAAGGACACGGCTGCTACTATACCCGTAGCACAGCCGATAACAGCTCGTCGCCCCGCTATAACTGGGGAAAGGGAGGATCTGATGGACACATAGGTGCCTCTAAGACGGTGACTTCTGCGGGGTGCACCCATGCACCCGCGCCCATGGAAGCGAACTGGAGAGAAGAAACACACCTGACCAGTGCTCCAAAGAGGGGAACTTGGCTGGGTAGCTGGATCACACACCTGAACAGTGCCCAGCATGGTTCCTAAGAGGTAACCTGGCTGGGTAACTGTATCAAACGGAGGGCCCTCCGCGAATTCTGCGCTAATGCTGCATGATAAGCAACGAAGACGCAGAGGATAAGAAGAGGAAGAAGAAGGGAGCAGTATGCCTCAAGAAGAGGAACTGAACATCACCAGAGGGCACAAACTGAGACGAAACTAATAAGCCGGGGGACGTCGTGGTAGAATGCTCGCGCGATCCTATGACGTCGCCAATACTCAACGGCCAAGAGGGATCAACCGGAGTGTGTTTAGTGGGTATGCCCCTCCCTCCCCTTAGCGAGGAGACGGAGAGGGGAGAGTCCCACATAACCCCTGCAAGTGGGGGTATGCGTAATGCATTCACACTCCGTCAACAAAAAAAAAAAAAAAAAGGTTAGGTTAGGTTAGGTTAGGTTAGGTTAGGTTAGGTTAGGTTAGGTTAGGTTAGGTTAGGTTAGGTTAGGTTAGGTTAGGTTAGGTTAGGTTAGGTTAGGTTAGGTTAGGTTCCCCCCCATCCCCCCCATGGGGCCACCTTGTCGTGGTGGGGGGGCTCTAGTAGGCGGAGGCTGGTCACCTCCGCTGAAGCTAACGGTCCCAAGTGGGGCCCCTCCCGGCACTTCTCTGAGGAGGCGGAGTTGGTTGGGATGGGGCCAAAACCCCGGCCGCCGTTCATTCGGTGGCCGAGGAGGAACGGGGCGGCGGGGGACATGGTGCTCGTTCCCCCCGCCCTGTGGGGCCTGGGGCGGCGGATGCGGGGGCATTCGTCGCGTCGAGGGCCACGTGAGGAAAGGCGTCCGTGGTGTTACCGGGCGTCTTTATTCCTGGGGGAGTTGAGAGGGGGGTATATCGAGGGCCCTCCTCCACTCGAGACGGTGCTCGCGCAAGCGGGTCACGCCGGCGGGGTCGCGGACGAATGCGCAAGCGTACCCGTGGCCCTGCCTTTATGGCGGCCGGAGGAACACCGTGGGGTTTAGTCAGTAAGAGTCTGACATAACCTGGCTGTCGCCCCCGCGATGGCTGGGTATCCATGAGGATTCCCCACGTAAAAAAAAAAAAAAAAAAAAAAAAAAAAAAAAAAAAAAGGTTCCCCCCCATGGGGCCACCTTGTCGTGGTGGGGGGGCTCTAGTAAGCGGTGGCTGGTCACCTCCGCTGAAGCTAACGGTCCCAAGTGGGGCCCCTCCCGGCACTTCTCTGTGGAGGCGGAGTTGGTTGGGATGGGGCCACAACCCCGGCCGCCGTTCATTCGGTGGCCGAGGAGGAACGGGGCGGCGGGGGACATGGTGCTCGTTCCCTCCGCCCTGTGGGGCCTGGGGCGGCGGATGCGGGGGCATTCGTCGCGTCGAGGGTCACGTGAGGAAAGGCGTCCGTGGTGTTACCGGGCGTCTTTATTCCTGGGGGAGTTGAGAGGGGGGTATATCGAGGGCCCTCCTCCACTCGAGACGGTGCTCGCGCAAGCGGGCTCACGCCGGCGGGGTCGCGGACGAATGCGCAAGCGTACCCGTGGCCCTGCCTTTATGGCGGCCGGAGGAACACCGTGGGGTTTAGTCAGTAAGAGTCTGACATAACCTGGCTGTCGCCCCCGCGATGGCTGGGTATCCATGAGGATTCCCCACGTAAAAAAAAAAAAAAAAAAAAGGTTAGGTTAGGTTAGGTTAGGTTAGGTTCCCCCCCATGGGGCCACCTTGTCGTGGTGGGGGGGCTCTAGTAGGCAGAGGCTGGTCACCTCCGCTGAAGCTAACGGTCCCAAGTGGGGCCCCTCCCGGCACTTCTCTGTGGAGGCGGAGTTGGTTGGGATGGGGCCACAACCCCGGCCGCCGTTCATTCGGTGGCCGAGGAGGAACGGGGCGGCGGGGGACATGGTGCTCGTTCCCCCCGCCCTGTGGGGCCTGGGGCGGCGGATGCGGGGGCATTCGTCGCGTCGAGGGCCACGTGAGGAAAGGCGTCCGTGGTGTTACCGGGCGTCTTTATTCCTGGGGGAGTTGAGAGGGGGGTATATCGAGGGCCCTCCTCCACTCGAGACGGTGCTCGCGCAAGCGGGCTCACGCCGGCGGGGTCGCGGACGAATGCGCAAGCGTACCCGTGGCCCTGCCTTTATGGCGGCCGGAGGAACACCGTGGGGTTTAGTCAGTAAGAGTCTGACATAACCTGGCTGTCGCCCCCGCGATGGCTAGGTATCCATGAGGATTCCCCACGTAAAAAAAAAAAAAAAAAAAAGGTTAGGTTAGGTTAGGTTAGGTTAGGTTAGGTTAGGTTAGGTTAGGTTAGGTTAGGTTAGGTTCCCCCCCATGGGAGTTCCGCGCTGGGCTTCCACCGTGTTGGACGTGCACTCGGCTCCGTGTAGCGATTTTGCACCCTGCACCTGCACCCGGTTGTAAGGTCGCGTTTGTGTTCGTATCAGTGCACCTGCACCCTGCACCCGGTGCACTTGAACATTTAGTTTCAGATCTGCTACTGGTTGTGCACCCGGTTGCACCCTGTTGCACCCTCGGATGGATCGATCAATCGGTCTGTTTTTAAGTTGTGTGTGTTGTTGTGGTTGGTCGTGTTCCCACCTGCACCCGGTGCATCATTGAGTTTAATATTTGCTATTGGTTGTGCACCTGGCTGCACCCAGGGCTGGGGTGGTGCTCTTGCACCTGCGCTCCCGTGCACCCTATATTGACTGCCTACGAGTCTTCAATACAGAACGAGCCACAGTATTGCGCCCGCACCCCTGTACCCTTGCGCCTGCACTCGCACCCGCGCCTTTGTGCGTGCACCTTTGCACCACTGGATTACAGTGCCTTGGACTAAATATATTATGAGTGGCATTTTCTATCACTAACCAAAATGGAAGCAGATGAAAATTCGTCTCCATCATACGATTTGGACGGCTCCTCCAATGACGAGGATCGAAAAGGAAGAGGGAGAGGACGCCCTCTCACTACTGGTCACTACATTGGCTTGGCACAAGCCAAGGCCAAGCTACTGGAGCTGGAACGCGAAGAGTTGCGTTTAAACGCCGAGAAGGACATGGCTGCCATGACCCAAAATGCTCGCACCGGTAGGCTGGCGCGTGAACTGAAATCAACTGCTAACGAAATGGCAGCAGAAGAGCTCCTAACTACTAATCTGAAGCAAAACGTACTCGACTCGATCAACGTAATATCAAAAGTTGCCTACAGGTCGGGCAACCTTAAGGGTACTTTCCAAAGGGCCCTTAAAGAAGCAGCAGCGACCATCAAGGACGCAGTAGGGGTACTGTGCGAACGTACCGCCTCAGATGAAATATCAAAGCTGCAGGCTGAAAACGCCCGCCTAATAAAAAAGGTGGATGAGCTCAGTCTTGACGTAAAAATGCTGAGGGAGGGCTCACAAGAGATCTTCAGGAGACAGTGCGCAGAACGTGCGGTAGTTCGCAAGGAGCGCGTGTCCCTAGAAATAGAGCGAGCGTCCCCCCGCGAATACATCTCTGAGGCACCCTCCAGAGGTGCCGAAATGACGGACGAAATTCTGAGTGTAACCCCTCATGAAACTGACCAAGGAGAACATTGCACGACTGAGAGCGTCGCTGGTACCTCGTCATCGGAGTATCTCACTCGCTCTATTTTGAAGCGAGTCGGGAATATCATTGACACGAGGTTTAAAGCTGTAGAAGGCATGCTCCTCCGCCCACCTTTGGGTAGAATTGAGCCCGCAACGAAGTCCGCCTCTAAACCGGAGGCTAACGCGTCGGTTAAGCCGACTGCTAAGGCGGCGTCCAAGACGTTTGCTAAAGCGACAGGTAAACCAGCGGCGAAAAACAAAGAGAAGAATGCCGTAACAACAGAAGCACCGGACTCCAATAAACCATCTTCAAGGAAGTCCAGGGAAAAGAAATCCGATCCTAGTCAAGCTGAGTCCTATGCGACAGTTGCAAAGCGAGGAGCGAAGGGCAGCAAGAAACCAGCTGCCAAGGTTAAAACACCAAAACCGGTATCGAAACCACAGAGAATCCGTGCCCCTCAATCCTCTGCAGTAGTCCTTACTCTGCAGCCAGGAGCAGCTGAGCGAGGAGTCACGTATCTGAAGGTGATCACACAAGCCAAGAATAACATCAACCTTGGAACGCTTGGGATCGCCTCTCTAAAAATTAGAATCGGTGTAACCGGGTCCCGTATCCTCGAGGTATCGGACGATGAACATGAAACAAAGGCGGACTCCCTGGTACAGAAGCTAAGGGAACACCTTTCTGTTAAAGATGTCACAATAACCCGGCCTATTAAGTGCGCAGAAATACGCATTTCAGGCCTGGATGATACGATAGAGCCAGGCGATGTGGTGGCAGCCATAATAAATGCTACAGACTGTCCAGCAGACAATATTAAGTCTGGTGAAATAAGCCGCTCGCGCTGGGGCTGCGGTACTATTTGGGTGCGATGCCCGATTGCGACAGCGGAGACGATTACCGGTAACGGCCAGCTCCTTGTGGGCTGGGTCGCTGCCCGAGCAAAGCTTCTGCAGCCGAGACTCATGCGGTGTTACCGCTGCATGGGAGTCGGCCATGTGGGCAAAATGTGTGTTGGAACCATTGACCGTACTGGCCTGTGTCATCGATGCGGGCTATCTGGGCACAAAGCAGCAACATGTACGGCCAAGCCGCACTGTGCCATTTGTGCCGATGCCGGGAAAAAGGCCGACCATAGAATGGGGGGTCGAGCTTGCTCTCCCCCGTCAAAAAAGAGTAGGAAAAAGGACACGGCTGCTACTATACCCGTAGCACAGCCGATAACAGCTCGTCGCCCCGCTACAACTGGGGATAGGGAGGATCTGATGGACACATAGGTGCCTCTAAGACGGTGACTTCTGCGTGGTGCACCCATGCACCCGCGCCCATGGAAGCGAACTGGAGAGAAGAAATACACCTGACCAGTGCTCCAAAGAGGGGAACTTGGCTGGGTAGCTGGATCACACACCTGAACAGTGCCCAGCATGGTTCCTAAGAGGGGAACTTTGCTGGGTAACTGTATCAAACGGAGGGCCCTCCGCGAATTCTGCGCTAATTCTGCATGATAAGCAACGAAGACGCAGAGGATAAGAAGTGGAAGAAGAAGGGAGCAGTATGCCTCAAGAAGAGGAACTGAACATCACCAGAGGGCACAAACTGAGACGAAACTAATAAGCCGGGGGACGTCGTGGTAGAATGCTCGCGCGATCCTATGACGTCGCCAATACTCAACGGCCAAGAGGGATCAACCGGAGTGTGTTTAGTGGGTATGCCCCTCCCTCCCCTTAGCGAGGAGACGGAGAGGGGAGAGTCCCACATAACCCCTGCAAGTGGGGGTATGCGTAATGCATTCACACTCCGTCAACAAAAAAAAAAAAAAAAAAAAAAAAGGTT